>CAWUFW010007479.1:600000-997500 GCA_963921515.1 Calotriton arnoldi
ACCTCATCCTTCTTTCTGTACCTCACAGCATTTTCCAGTAACTCTCCTTCAAGTACTTTACTTGTCACACAACCTCATTTCTATCTTTACCTCACCTCTCTATTCCTCTCTTTCTCTATTATCGTACCCCTCATTACCTTTCTTTCTCAGCCATTTCTCCTTCTCACCAATCCCCATCATCTTTCTATATCATTTCCCTCTCTACCTCACATCTCCCTCACTACCTCACATCTTTCTACCCCAACACCTCTCTTTCACACTATCTAGCCTCTCAATTGACCTCATCTTTAATTCACTACCTCCCCTCACCATTTCCCCTTTCTCTCCTTCACTTGTATAAATATTTTTCTGACTACATTTTTTCTCTAACCCTACCCCTTTTCCCTACCATCAACTCCTCTCTCTCTCTCTCTCTCTCTCTCTCTCTCTCTCTCTCTCTCTCTCTCTCTCTCTCTCTGTCTCTCTCTGTCTCTCTCTGTCTCTCTCCCTCTCTCTCTGTCTCTCAAACAAACACATATCTCTTTATGGAACTCCTTCTCCAGTTCAACTCATACCCTCATACCCTCCACCTCAAGTATCTCTCTCAACCTCTTTCTTTATAGATCTCTCTACCTCATCACAACTCTTTAGTTCCGTATAAATGTCACCTCTCTTTCTCTATTTCATGCATGTCAGTCACCCTCTTTTTGCTCTATTATACATTTCTCTTTCTACCCATCACCCCTCTTTATCCCTCTCTTTTCCCCACTATTCTCTTTACCTGAACCATTTTTCAATTCCTCTTATTTTTATTTCTCACAACCTTGCAAATCTTTCTTTTAGCCCAAGTCTGTCTGTCTACTGCTTGCTGCTTTTACCTTTCTTTAATTTTTCTACATTACTTGTCTCTCTAACTCACTCTTTGGAGTACTGTACTACTCTGCCTCTTCTCCCTATCTGTAACTCTCTATACCACAGTGAAACTGCACCTATTTCTCTATCTCTTTCTCTACCTACATCTTCCACTTTCTACCTCTCTTTTTCTGTTCCTCTGTCTTTCTCACCTTTCTCTATTTCCTCTACTTCACATCTCTCATTATACAGTTATCTTTATTATCGTGCCCGCCTCATTTATGTATCTCAACAGGGTGACAGGTAACTGTCTAGCCAGGGAAGTGCGCACACATAAAGAAGAGAAGAGTAGCACAGCAGGGGAAGAGAAATTAGGAGAAAGTTCTTAAATGTAATCAATAGAATGGTGAAAATCTGCAGAACTACACTTTGATTTTCACTGTTGCAAAAGAAATGCTGATGAAGGGGGTGAGATCTAAACATCTAACAAGTCAATCTTACCATATTTTCTTACAATGGGAATAACTATCAGATTAGCCACTGAATGTCATATAAAATGCATTGTTCTTCCATTATCTTCATCACACTTATCTGAACCCCCCCTCGCCCCCAAAATGGGCCGCGCGTCACTTCCTGCTGATGCCGGCTGCACTCAATGTCATTCCCCAGAGGCCGACTTCTTCCACATGGCATGGCTTTCCCCCTCCCCTCCCCCCATTGTCCTGTACTGGTCCCGGTTGGGCTTTCCCCCTACAATTATCACCCAAAGTAGCATTGTTGGCGATACTAGAGGGGGTTGGAGGGGTCCTGTGGTGAACGAATGCTGATTGGACTGGCAACCTTGCTTGCAAAGAGAGACATTGCTCGCGCTTGGAAACAACCATCTCCACCAACCCTGAAGCAATGGTGCACTGGAATGGACTGGTGTGCTCAATTATCAGAACCTTTTTACACTGCCAGGGGTGGCTCACTAAATTCTCTAAAATTTGGGGTAAATGGTGGAACCACTATGGCTTGTCTTCAACATTGTGATTTTCTCCATTTTTAAAGGGGGAGGGTGTGGGGTGGTGGGGGATGGGGACTGTGAGCTTGAAGCACCCTTCTTATTTTTTTTGTCTTCACTTTCCTTCTGTACTTGTTATTTTTTGTCTAAAAGTCAATAAAATCTTCTTATCAAAAATGCTATTGTTCCAAGTAAAAATGTTCTAGATCCAAACTCAAGAACAAATGGCTTGGCCAGCACTTACTGAAGCAAGTGGACAAAAGGCAGATTGAGCTTTTGGCTGTTTTTGGTTGTGTGCCCGTTTATAAAGGTTTAACATATCATTCAATATAATTTGGCATTACAAAGGCTTGAGTGAGGCGAAAAGAGGAAATAATTTTAAAGTTGTTACAAACAAGGGCCCCTAAAATATGCATTACAGGGGGCTCCACAAATCCTTAAGATGCCATTGACCTTAGCCCTCACCTCGAGCTAACCTCCTGGACCATTACTGCACCCTTCAAACAGAACAGTTCTGCCAATGGACTTTTGTCTTCACCTGCAGCTCCTCTGCTTGCCAAAAGTTGCAACCAAAACAGTTCTGACAACAAAACTCAGCCATAACCAGTATTGGAACCTGTACACAGTACATCTTAGACTTAATTTTGAGAGATTCAGTTTTTTTGGGCATTCCACTTACCAAATTACCAATACTGCAGGAATCTGTAATTTTACTGTCGTAAATATCATGTTTTTCTCTTTTGTAGGGCCTGCATTCCTCTTTAGTGAATGACATGAATAGATATTGTTTTATTTTGCAAATATGATAATCACGTTTACATGGATATATTCATGGTATTTAATCATTAAAGTTGATCATATCATATCTAGTCATTATTATAAAATTATCGCGTTTCTAGAAGGTTGATAATTGAGTATTTAATTTTCTTGTCTTTTTTAATAGAGCACGGTCTATCCAGTGAAAATAGATGAAGACATTACACCACTCTTTGTTGAACGTTTATTCTGAAAGTCTTCACCAAGCTTCTGAATAATCTATAAAACTGTGGGCAAGGAGGTAACAGTTAGAGAGGACCTTCACCCAGGTGACAACAGGGACAGGCCCAATCAGATGCCCACTGATGGGAGGGAATCAGCCTTCATTGGTGGTCTAGCTGGGTGTATTCATCAAGCACACACAGCTGCCTTTGTGAGCTGAAAATAGCAAGGCTTGGTATTGTAACCAAATTCATTATTTGAAAACCAGAAATGTAGGCGTTAACCATCAATGAAACTCAAAATTGGCTCTTGCTTGCTTATGCACTGAAAACTAGCATACTGCTTAGAAGTAGAAAATTAGTGTGTTAGTGATACAGAATGCATAGAAACCATGTTGGAGCACTATTTGTTGTTTACACTTCTTCTGAACTGTTTCGCTGCCTTCATGTTTATTTTCCTTGTGGTTGCAACTCATACTGTGAGCACTAGATTAGTATTTTTGTTTCAAAATAGATATTTTAAAAGTAATAATCCATATTCTTGTTATCTTTGAATGTGTTATTCATTTATTGAAGAGGATTTAGTGTTACACTAACTGTCCGTGTCATGTCTCAAGGAACTGATCTTTATCTGAAACACATCTTCCACCAGCATTGCTAAGTGGGTGGCAGATAGGTTGCAATCCAACTGATTTTCAAATTAGGGTTAGCGCATTAATAGAATCTTTAGTGTCAGGGGCTCTAGAAAATAGAAACTGAAATTCTAGAAGGTTGTACAAAACATACCATTGGTGCCCTTTGTCAGGGTACTAATTATCTAGATCTTTGAGTAGTTTTGGATGACACACTCAAGAGACCAAACAGTAGGGGAGACGTCTGTTGTAATATTAGTGACCTCCTTCAGCTTAGATAGCTGCTTCCTATTTGGTGTAGGTTTCTCAGGCTCTTGACTTCAAAAAGGTTATTCCCCATTTATGATTTAATGGATTTCATCTTTATTGAATCTGATTGTTGAAAATAGCGCAAGCTGCAACTGTTGTGATAGGGGTAAATTACAGGGCACTAATTACAAAACTTATACTTGCAAGGAATGTTCTTAATGCAGGGTTGAAGTAATATTTGTTATAAATGCACATGCTGCAAAACCCTTTGAAATATTTTACTCATAGGTGGAGTTTGATTCTGTAGATCCCAACACAGGGAACTTTCATACATACAGGCTTGCACAGGTACCTTCTAATTATGTACCTTACCGCAACCCAGGTGTCACTTTAGGATTCTAGAAGGGCCAAGCATGGTTTGGGGTGTTTAGACAGAATATCAGAACCAAAAAACAAATTGTGGGGTTAATTGTGTTTTACTTTTTTAACTTTATATTTTAATTGTTGGCTGTTATGTTTGTCGGAATATAGTGTGGTATTTTAATTATATTAATAATATTTATTATACTTGATAATAATTATTACAAATTGTAATAATGTAATTTGTTATTTTTTAATTAAATTTAGATATATAATTTTATATTAGGAATTTATATTTTTGGGTATTTAATAGACTTATTAATAAGTTATTTCTTTGAAGTGAACTACTCTCTCTCTACTGTTGCGCAGATTGGAGTGTAAATAGTCAATTTTACCCCTCCTGAGTCCAATGCTTTCCCTACTGTTGCACAGACTGGAGTGGGAATAGTAAATTTGAACCCTTCTGAGTCCAACTCTATCCCTACTGTTACATAGACTGGATTGGGAATAGTAAATTCTACCTCTCCTGAGTCCAACACTTTCCCTACACTTGAAAAAACTGGAGTGGGAATAGTACATTTTACCCCTTCTGTGTCCAACGCTTTCCCGACTGTTGCATACACTGGAGTGGGAATAGTAAATTTTACCCCTCCAGTGTCCAACGCTTCCCCACTGTTGCACAGATTGGAGTGGGAATAGTTAATTTTACCCCTCCTGAGTCCGCTTTCCCTACTGTTGCACAGACCGGAGTGGGAACAGTACATTTTACCCCCTGTGAGTCCAACGCTTTCCCTACTGTTTCACACACTGGAATTGGAATAGTAAATTTTACCCCTTCTGTGTCCAACGCTTTCCCCACTGTTGCCCACACTGGAGTGGAAATAGTAAATTTTACCATTCCGGTGTCCAACGCTTTCCCTACTGTTGCACATGCTGGAGTGGGAATAGTAAATTTGACCCCTCCTCAGTCCAACACTTTCCTTACTGTTGTATAGATTGGAGTGGAAATAGTATATTTATTACTCCTAGAGTTTAATAATTTTGTTAATATTGTTTAAATATATATTACTATTATGTGTTTGTGTATTTAATTTTATATTACTTATATATACATTTATGTAATTTTTAACATATTTTTACTAAAATATATTTTTATCTATGGTTTTCTTTTTATGTATAATTAAATTGGAAATGTTTTACATTTATTTGCAGTTTATTTGTTATATTATTTATTTTTGTATGTGTATGTAAATATATATATTTATACATATATATATATCCAAGAAAGAAGTGACTCAAACAGATAGATTCACCAAAGAACAAAAATATATTTCCACTACAACGTTTCAGCTTCCGCCTTCCTCAGGTAGTACAAGATGGTTTGCTCAGTGGCTGCACAGATGACACAGCTGAATTTTCAAAAAGCATCATGAGTGAAGATTCCATTTGGAATGTGGAATCAATGCAGTCCTGAGAGCTCTTGAGATATGCAGTAATCAGGTTGTATTATCAGTAATGTTCAGTCCATCTGGATGCAGTGATTTTAAACGGTACATCCAGAAGTTTTCTCTGGAGTCCAGTAGTTCTTCCTTTAAGACATGTTCCACGGGGAAAATCTTCAAATCTGATAGTAAATGATCCACAAGGTTAAAATGATTGGCTACAGGCTGGTCAATTTTCTTATTAATTAATTAATTAAAAAAGTGCAGAAACGCAATATCTAGAGAAAGCAAATAAGCTTATGCATAGCAAGCATGTAAAATGTAAATGCTAGTTTCCATGCACACAGAAAGCAAAGGCTGTAAGCAAACATGAAACAATAAAAATAACACAAGTAGTGGTCTATCACTGAGGGATCTTCGTTGAGTGGTCAGAGGCCTCCCTTGGAAGGGCCTGGCCTTTCTGACTCCCCTCTAGAACCAGGCCTGTACCCTTCAAAGAACTAGCATTCCCAATGTGGAGTTTTCTGTGTGGAATAGGGACAGTAGGAATTTGCTTCTAGCTTGGTGGATTTAGAATAGCCCCATACCCAATGTCAAAAGGGTCCAACGTCATGGGCATAGTCAGGTTAAATGCTGAACCAATGCCGCTCCATATCTGCCTTTGAAACTGTGTATTAAAACAACAAAAATAGATAGGCAAAAAGCAGGATCAAATTCAGTCCATTGTTTTCTTGTGTACTGTGCTTCTCATGCGCGGGAGCAACCATAAGCAAATCAGTCTTGGCCCCCCCTTCTTTCAGAATAGTCCAGCCCGAACGTCCAGGCCATATCGACTCTGAATGGAAACATAAGCAACCTAAGTAGAGTTTAGCCTCATCTGTGAGGTGCTGTTTGGATCCTAAGACACAGCAAGCACATGACCCACATCGGGCATACCCCCAGTAATTACCAATAGCTGAGGATAATTCAAGCATTGCACCCATCACTATTTGGTGTTTGTAAGTGAGAAGTCCCAATTGCGAAAGGTGTGCAAAGACATGAATTCCATGCATACTATGCCACTAAACTTAACATGTATCTCACTGATGAAACCCAAATAGTTCAAAATCATTCTGGGGTTGCTTGTGTTCCACCTAGCGGGGTCCTGGCCAGGCGGTTGAGGCTGGACTTTTCCTATTGAAGAAAAATTAAGTCTGATTTGCATATGGCTGGTCTATGTCTGGAGTGGCATAGTGGGCAAAAAACAATGGACTGGAATCCAGTTGAGACTCATTTACAGTTGTTGAGGTTTATTCCATCAATGTAACCAGCATTTTTTTTTTTTTTTTTAAGTGACACCCCCTTAGTCCAGTGGATGTGGCCAGCTTTGGGTCCTAGCTCATTGTGACACTGGATTTCAGCTACCCAGGAGGTACATGGTGATTACACGGTGCAAGAATGGGGTTTCAATGAAATAACATTTTTATTATGTAATTTATCAGAACCCGATTCACAAAGGTATTTCCAAACCAACACTACTTAAATATCTCAATTTACCAACGTAAAGTCATGTCCTGTTCTCACAAATTAATTGACAAATGGATTTGTCAGCACACAATGTTACAAAAGCATTTCATAATATTATGAGTTTTTGAATAAACACAACCTTTGGCAGCCATGTTACCACCCAATCTATGGTCAGAAATATATTCCAGTCAAAGGAGGGACTAGATCCGTAACCAGATTGAAATGGATTGGGAACATCAACAAAATGTCTCCATGATCAGAAATATTTTTGTCATGGAGGAAAAAAAAGGAAAAACGTTGTAAAGTGTAAAGGCACTTCTGCAGCACATTTATACCTGTACAATGTGTGCATGTTACATTTAAGAATGTGAAATTGCTTTTATATGTGAGGGGCTTGGAAATATGCCACCGTCACAGTATTGTAAAAGTGCTCAAGGAATTCTCTGTGACTTCCAAAATAGTTCAAAATTTGCTCCAAATGTAGGCATATGTCATCAATTGTACAACTTTTTTTTCTGGATCAGACCCTCTGTTCCTCCCCATCTCTGTGGGATTACCGACAAGGCTCACAGAAGGGTTGAGGCAAATGGGTGTTTCTACATAGGCACTTCCAGGGTTAAGGGCAGGGTTCTGTGAGAGAGGGATCACTGACAGAATATTGGAAACAAAAATATAGTCTGGACAGAATATTGTGTCAAAAATATCGAGGACCAAAATATCAAGAAGGTAAGTGCAAATAGGTAAGTATAGATTTACTATTCTTAACTCTTCATCTACGTACCTTAAAAAAATATATATATACACATATACATATATATAGATAGATAGATAGATAGATAGATAGATAGATAGATATAGATAGATTTATATTTAAGGTACATATATGTGGAGTTATACATAGTATAACTTTGCTTACCTATAGAAACGTACCTTCATAATATTTTTGTCCTCGATATCCTTGACACAATATTTTGTCCCACGATATTTCTGTTTCCGATATTCTGTCTAAACACCGTGAGAGTGGCATGCATCGCTGCTACTACAGTGCTGTTGTGCTACCACCAGGGGAGTTGTGGAGGTACCCTGATAGAGGTACAGAGAGTTGAAGTGGACTGCATCAATGAGGTTGGACCTAAAAGTATGGAGGCCATAAATATCTCGCTGCTTGCCAAGGTGGTTCCTGTGGTAATAAAACATATGCCACCAGTCTTCAATGATGGTAGCAGAGTAGATGAAAGCAATAGTAAGCGATCGTGATGATGGGCAATTCCTGCTTTTGTCATGGGTTCTCATATGCCATGACTCTCTGCAGCCTGTACTTTCTCGTGTGAAATCGAAGTAGAATGGAAGCACCTGAGCTGCATGTCTCCTGTCCCCTCAGTTGTTGTCAAGACAATGTGGATGCAGGTTCTGATAGGATACCTGGTTCATTAAGTGGGTCAACTGGATGTTGTAATTCTTATCTTAATTGGATCGGTGATGTTATTGTAGACAACAACTACAAGTTATTTTCCCCTTCCCTTTAAATCTCTTTATATTTATTGAATTTGCAATATATCTTCAAATCCTCATATGTCTTTGTATCAATTTTCTGGTAATATTTTAATCAAATCAAAAGCCAGTATACAGGTGGGTAGCTGGTCGGAGGACCATCACTAGTTACACATGAAATTCTGACGTAATAGGGATAGTGGAAATTGAGAATTGCTAAAAGTTTTCGAGAATTGAAAGATTTTGATGGAAAGCAGAAGAACACAAAATATTGTTTTTTTTTTTTAAATCACTTTAATCAAGCCATTATGTCTACATTAAGGAGCAGGAAGGGTCCAGAGAAGTCACTCAGCTCTGAGAATGTCATGTCTTCAGAAGCTGTTTCCAGAACTCCACACTATTTGGCTTCTTTGTTCGGTGAACTTGGCAAAGGTCAGAAAGAGGAAAGTCCCATGACTGGATGTCGAGGGATGATGAAGAGGAGCACATCCCCAGAATTCAGGCTGCAAAAAGCATCTGCTGGGACCCTATATTTATTAATTTCCCTGCATTTTTGGCTTTTTATAAAGCACTGCATACCAACTTATAAAGTCTCAGAGCACTGAGGAAGAAAGATTAACACTTCAGGAGAACAAGTCAGTTGATAGGTTGGTTGAATCTAATTGAGAGGAGCTAGATTTATTGTAAACAAATTAACAACATTCGTCCACAAAGTCCTGTAATTGCTCTTGGGTGATAAGGTGCTAGCTGGTCCCAGGCAGATTACCAGAGGGGATCATGAGTATAATTCCGAGGATAGGCCATAATCCAGCACATAACCACTTCTTATGTAATGGAAAGGAGATTAACCGTTAAGCCTGGATTGGAGAGCTACACTTTCAGGGATTTCCTTGACCTGAGTAAATCATTTTTAAGTCTCAGGTGTGGTGGTAGATTATTCCACAGGGAGGGGCTGTGGACAGGAAGAGATCTGCCGCCAAATGACTTTCATCTAGTCTGCCAAGTGGCAAGAAGATTAAGGTTGGCGTGCCTTAGGCCTTTGGATTGTTATTAGATATAACTTTGCTAAAGACCACATAGACCCTTGTGGATGAGACAGAGGGTTTCATTTGAGAAATCTCTTTTATTAGCAGTGATTGGAGGGACTTTAGAATCGGTGTGAGGTGAGTTTGATGTTTGAAATAGAATGTCAATGAAGCAGCATAATTCTGAACTCCTGGTAGTCTAGAGACAGTTTTCTTGGGGAGTCCTGTGTGTAGATGGTGTCCCATAAAGATCTGATTGGTTGTCTTTAAATCGCAAATGTTGACAGAGGGAATCTGTTAAACTTTGTCCTTTCTGCAGGTTCATCCCCAAACCTTTTGCCTTCACTCCTCCTATTATTTCTGATCTCATTTTTCTTGGCCTTAGGAATCTGCGCACTTTACCACTGCTAACCAGTGCTAAAGTGCATTTGCTCAGTACTTAAAACATGGTAACATTGGCTTATTCCCAATTTTGATATAATGTACATGGAGGTCCCTAAAGTGGTACTACATATATCCAGGGCCTGTAAATGAAATGCTACGAGCGGGCCTGCAACACTGATTGTGTCACCCACTTAATAGCCCTTTCAAACATCTCTCAAGCCTGCCATTTCAGTCTGTGTGTGCAGTTTTAAACTACCATTTCAGCCTGCCAAATAAACTTTTTGCGAGACCCAAATCTTCCTTTTTCATACATATAAGTCATCCCTAGGGTAGGCCCTGTACAGCTCAGAGCACAGGTTGCAATGTATTTAAAAAGTTGGACATGCACTTTCAAGTTTTACATGCTCTGGTAGTGAAAAACTCTTGAATTCATTTTTTCACTACTGTAAGACTTACCTCTCCCATAGGATAACATAGGAGTTACTTTATTACACTTAATAATCTGTCCCTTCCAAATGGGAATAGGTAATCAGTTCATGTTTGGTGTCTTTGGAATTGCAATGAAAAATCCTCTCTTATGGTAAAGTCAGATTTTAAGTTGCAATTTTGAAAATGCCACTTTTGAATACTAGTTCCCTTTGGTCAGCAACCTCTGAATGTTTTGTTAACATGATTATGAACTCTGAGGAGGGTTGCATTGTGAATTCTTGACTGGTTGAACATTTACATTTATTTTTGTTAGAAAATTATTTTTGATTATTGTGTCAGTTTGGTTTTATGTCAATGTAAACAAGGAGTGTTATCTTGATCTGTGTTTGAATAATTTGCCTAAGTGTTTTCTTCTTGAAAATGTTTGAAGAATCAACATAATAAATGATGTAGACCAAGACATCCTGCAGTTTGGTCTAAGTTTGCTGAAGTGAATAACGGCATTCAAAACTGTCAGCTAGATCATTTGCTATTTGTTATTTGTACTTTTAAAAAGTTGGCATTTTCCTGTCTTGGCCATTTGGTGCCTGCAGGTTGTCTCTAGGTCACATGACTGTGTGTAGTTGGCAGTTGGTCTTTGTTTATTCCTCCTAGACAGCCATGCACAATAGGGAGTTTAGGTGTGCCTGGATGAGCCATCATTGGCAAGAGGGAGGAGCTGGGCACAGCCATACTCACACTTAAATGTGAAGAACACTTTACTGTAGCCCTGGTCATGACTGGCAGGATGGCTCACTGAATTGGGTTAAACTGAGATACATTCTCGCTGCTGGCCTCAGTTGTGACCTGCAGGTCAGAATTTCAACCAAGATACTCCAACTGTACATGAAAACTGTAGGCTTGCTTAGCTTCTTAATCATAATCTGTATTTATCAATTTGATATTCAGCTGCACATTAGGAATATACCACTGTCCATTATTTCACAGTATGCTTTCTCATGCTATTAAAATGATCAAATGTTTATAAATGCATGAATATGTAAATTTAGCCTCACTCATTGCCTAAAACATTCACTGCTATGCATTCACAGACAAGTTGGCGTTCATGTTAATTGGATTTTGACACAAATACTTACATACTATTATCTAACTCCAGTACATTTTTGGAAACCAGCTGAATAACTGTGAGTCTTTATTGCATAACGTTTGCACTGTGCATGGCCATTTCAATTCAAATATATATGATCTATTCACATTGTTAGCCAGTTACCCTAAGCATGAGCTACAAACCATAACTACATGAATGAGTGTACTCAATATTTTCGGAACATGAGTTCTTTACTATAGCATTAGAGCCTGCTGTAGCGGGCTCTACCAGCCATTAAAGGCCCGCTCCAGCGTTAAAGTCCCGAGCCGAAGGTGAGGGCCTTTAACAAGGGAGTGGGCCTTTAATAGCTAGTAGAGCCTGCTATGGAGGGCTCTAAGGCTATTAGAAAGTTCTGCCCCTAAAGGGCAGAATGTTCTAATTTGTAAAACAAAGGCCTCACGGAGCCTGAGGGGGTAAAAATCCTGTTGGGTTCTGTGAGGCCTTTGTTCACAGCTGTGAACAGACATAGGAATGTTGATGCTCTGGGATTCTACCAGCCATTGAAGCCTGGATCACTCCAGTGTCTTCAATGGAGCGCTCAACATTCCAATGCTCTAATATAGCTTGGAACAACCACATTTATCAGGAAATGCTATGATATTCCAATGTAACTTATCTATTCCTACAACTTAAGGAAGGAAGAACTGTACGAAAAGGGCATGACAACAGGCTGACATATAACATGACAACTGTAGCATTCCCATACAAGTCAAAGTCCATAATGGAATGTCCCATCCTATACAACTCCAAACACGTAACACATTTGACCTTCATGAACATGGAATTATACCATATAAATGCTTAAGATGTATTGAAAAATGTGTGATATTGCATGAAAAGAGCATAACAAACTGTAACCTATATAGATCACTAAATCAAAATCACTAACACTGCAATCCCATAGTGTACTACTCCTCCATAGAGCGCTTCAGGAGCTTGTCAGTGGTAGTAAGCACTATATAATCACAGCATACTATTGTATAAATATATTCCCATATGAAGCAAACACTGTATCTCAGCCTTGACTGTGAAATAGGCCTGTGAAATAGCCCTGTTCTTTTTACAATTAGGTCGGGACCAACATGTCATCGATGCCCATAATATGCGAATAATGTTAACCATGATGCGTGAATTTAGGGATATTATAGGGCTGTGACATCACTTACTGTGACATCACTGTATGAGAATTTCATGTGCTAATTAGAAGAACTTGTGTCCTGCAAACAAACACTTCTATATGCCAACTAGCCCTAGAACTATTATGCTAATAAATCCCTCAACAGCAAGCAATCAACTTGCAACTCCCAATTGCGCAGACCACCGATTGACTTATATGGAGACTTCTCCTCGTATCAGCCCAGGTTTACTAAGGCATTGGGCTGGCACAAAGCAATGCAAATCGATGCAAAGTCTTGCAAAGGCATTTACGTGTGCATTTTTCTGAGCGCAAAAGCACTGTTGTTTTGAGTCATTGGGGCATTACTGGGTTGCATCAGTGCAAATGCTCATAGGTTTTGATGGAAAGTCCAACCTACAAAGGTAGCCAGCCCGGCTCCTGCGTCAAAAACAAATGCCTCCTTTAAGCAGCGTTAATAAAGGGAATGTGTTTTTTCTCCAAAACCCACGCATTGCATGTATACTGCATTGCACCCTAGACATTCAATGTGTGCCTTCCTTCTACGTTTGTCAAGGCATAGTACTTTCTGCTGAAAGGTTTGGCATTCATTACAAATCCTATGCTAGATAGCGCATACTCTCCTCTGCAATCTGGTGCAAGGCTGTGCATTGTGCAAGGCTGTGTGTTTGTGCGCCAGCAGAGGAGATCACAGCCCATCTTAGTAGAACTGGCTCTGCTCTGTGTTTTCCTTGTTGCTGTGTTTTCTCCCTTGCTTTCCCCTTGGGTAATGCAGCACAGCAAATCTGGTTGCTGCACAGCATTCCAGTGCCCGATACATTTTAAAATCTGGCTCTTTCTCTTTAGAGGCTCCTATTTCCGGCCTGTGCCACTTCTGCAGTACGAAATGTTCCTCACTGTCATATGGTCTCTTCCTTGTGGATCTCCTTCTTTGGGGAAAGAGAGGAAAGAGGAGCCACCAGAAAGTTTGCCCTTAGTTTGCAGTGTAGCCTGCAGAAAGAGAAAGAGCAGATCACAGCGGTCCCAGTTGACTAAGTTTCCAGTGTCATGTTCACATTCTATCGCTTCAAGGAAGCCAGCTGGGTGAATAAGCCAGTGTGACTGTTTTCAGTGTGCATGTGCAGACATTCGTGGTTAAAATGGAGGGAGGGCTAGGGCTTGTATCCAGAAATAATGTAACCACTAGGCCAGGTTAGCCACCTGAACGCTATGGACGTGATCTCCAAGTCAATAGCGCTCACAACTGGGTGCTAAGGAAATGGAGCTCACATCCAAGCAACTGGCACCGAGCATCAGCTGTTGTGTGCTGTTCTGGTGCCTCCACCATCAAACTCCCCTGGGTCGAGCAGGAGTCTCTCGCGCTCTGGCCTAGGGGGGTGTGACGGTTACCACAAATGACACAATCACGTCAGTGATCCGATTACAGCATTTGCAGGGCTGGCCCCCAAGAAACGGGCATCCTGGTTTCCTTGGGAGCGCAGTGGGCCTGAAAACAGTCCCCTTCTCCTCACCCCTAGGCAATTTTGCTTAAAGGGAGGAATCATTGGAAAGCTGAGACACTCACCATTTTTAGTGATACTACTCTTACCCTCCAAAATTCCATAATATCACAGTCGGACAGGGGGAATATTTTTGTAAGAGGAGCAAACCACTGGTCAAGGGCCTGTTCTCCCCTCCATCCCGAATATTTTTTGTCTTTCTGCCACCCTTGGGTTAGCAGAAAGCACACTAAACACCAGATAAAACAGAGGGGTGGGGTTGCCCACCATGCATAGGTCTGCATACAGTCTTTCAGCCCCCCTGAGATTTGCCCCTTTGGAGTGGGGGTGTAGAAAGCCCGCTAGATGCCAGGGAGATATTTACAAAAAAAACAAAGGGTGGGGTGGACCACCCTGACCTAGGGCTATGCCACCGCACCAAAAAAAGGAGGAAGTACAGTCTTTTTTCCCCTCTAATGGGTGTACTGGGGTGTTTTCCCCCCATCTGCCCCTCACTGGACACCAAGGAAATTACCCCCCCAAATAAAGGACTGGGGGTTGCTCACCATGGCACTGGGCAATACCCCCACCCAAAAAGGGGGCATTACAGTCTTTTACCCCATGGATTAGATTTAGGGCTTTGCTCCCAATAGGCCCTTCAGGTGGTTGTAAGCTTTTTAGATGCCAGTGATTTATTTACAAAAAGAACAACATAGGGGTTGGGGTGACCACCATGGCATAAAAGCACGCCACAACTCAAAAGGGTCAAATCAGTCGTTTTCTCCCCCATCACGTAGGGCAGAGAGGGGGTATGACTTCAATTTTCCAAAGGGAAGGGCGGAACGCCCACTAGACACCAGGGATTTTAAAAAGGTGCTAAAACAAGTAAAATGATGGGGGCAGCCTACCCTGGCATCAGGCAATACACCGCCCCGAGGGAGTAAGTGTCTTTCTGCATGAGGGTAGTAATCCCACCACATACAAGGGATTTTACATTTAGGCAAAACAAAGGAGCACAACCACCCCACCCTGTCATTGTATGACTGCCCACCCAAAAAGGGGCAAAGCTGGAAAATGTGTTTTTAGCCAAAGTTTGAGATTTGCGAGGGCTTCTGCATAAAAAAAACTCATGCGATCCACACAATTCACACCACCCTGGACTCCGCCAGATGCCTAGATTTCAGAAATGTCTGGGTTTGTTAGCTTTCCCTGCATGGTGGCCAAAGCCAGGCTCAAAATCCACAGCTACCTAAATGCAAAAAAAAGCATTGGCAAAGCCAATCGGTCTTGCCATTTTATGAGTCAAAGTGCTTCTTCTTTGATTGCTGAGTTTGTGTGTGGGTTGTGTGACAGGGTGAATGCGAGAATGGTTCAGCAGTTGAATTTATAAGTCCATGGATGGATGTTGAGCGAACTACTGCTACCCTCAACCTCTAAGTTCTTGCATTCTGTGGGAAATAACATCTATGCAACACATTTCGATTAAGATATTATCATTAAATGCACATGCCTAGCTTACAGGTTCTGTGAACTCAGTATTCTTTGGAAAGGCCCACCAATTACCATTGTTTAATGGCACAAGTTGTTTGACTCTGTCACAATAAAATGACCCAATACAATGTGCCTCTCTATTCCAAAAAACCCCTAGCTGGAGAGTGCTGAAGAGCTGGCAGCAGGTGTGGATCTTAAAAGCCCCACCATCCTCCAACACATGGCTGGTGGAAATGTGGCTGCCAACAAAGCAACTTGTTTACCCCAATTTAAACACCCATTAAAAATATACAACTACTGCAGAAAGGGTGCCTTTTGCTGCGTCAGTCCAAAAAAGAAATTGCTGTGTTGCAGTCACACAGTGCCAATATGGAATCATAAATGAGCTTTCATGGGCGTGCATGCTCATTATTCTCCAGATGTGTTTGTAATTGAGGAGCCCCCATATTCCAGAAACTTGGAGAGACATACACAAATCACCATTATATTAATCTGCTCCACGGTGTGGCATATTAGTTTGAAATTGTTTGATATCAATAATGAGGTTTGCGTTTACATGCTGTGAGAAATTGGGTTGTTGGTTAACTGGGCTGTGAGCACTGGTCAAGCAACAGTCACAATTCCTGGCAAGGTGAACACACAAACAGTAATAAAGTGAAAACACAACACAATAAAAATTCCGTAATAGATTACATTTTAATAAATGATTTGACACCAAAACAACCGAAGCTATGAATTTTTAACATTTTTAATAAAAACTAGCGACTAAAAGATCAAAGCACCAACTGCGGACATCTAGTCATTCGAGCCCGGATCAAAGTTGAAAAATATGACCGACCGACCCACGACCGAAATGGAGCGCGGGTCAGAAACAAGAAATAGATTGGACCCGGTCGGCGCTTACTTTCGAACTTAGAAGAAATGTCAAGAGAAATGTTCTGAGAAGATGAAGTTCAGTGGGGCAAGGCTGCAGGTGGTGTCCGAGGAAGTAGCATCATCATAGGGAAGCCACTGGATGAAGTTGTGGTGAATATTTCTACGTATGGACTTAGTCACTTTTTTGAAAGCTGAAAATCTCCAGCAGGATGAAGTAGGAGGCTGTAGCCATTTACAGTTCCAGGAGATCAGACACCCCTTTGGCAATGGACCACTGAACAGAAGTTGCTGCTGCGGGAAAGAACTTAGTGGGAGCAGCCACAAAGTCAGGCCAACCGGCAAAGCACCTTGGGTGGATCGACGAGCTGGTTGGTCCCGCTCTTCCCTCGGTTCTCTGAAATGTTTTTAGCCCAAAAATTTCTAAGACCCAAGTTATGCATTTTTGGCAATCTGGGCACCTCTAGCACAACAACCAAGGGTCCAGGCACGGTGGGACACCACTTGGGGGTTCAGGATTCACTCAGGTTGGGTCCAGGTGCAGGTTCAAGATGGTGGGAATTTTTTATGTCCCTGTGGCTCAGAACAGGAGGCCAGCAAAGTAGCCCTTGTAATCACTTTTGTTAGTCCTGGTTTCAGGTGAGGATGCAGAGCTCAAACAGGAGAAAGTGAACTGAAGAGTGGGTCTGTGGGTCCTATTTTTATACCTGGTGCCTTCTTTGAAGTTCAAAGAAGTATCTAGAGGTTTCTCTTTGATGTTGCTGCAGTTTCCTGACGCCCCTACCCTGCCTGGCTCCAGGCTCGCTGCAGAGACAATGTGGAGGTGACAAGCCCTTTTGTGAAGGCAGAGCACAGTCTATTCAGTTGCACGTGGGGCAGAGCCCAGCTCCGCCCTCCCTCATCCTGCCAGCAGATGGCCCTTTCAGATATGTCTAATCCCTCTTTAGTGGGACTGTCTGGGAAGAATTCACAAAGTCTGTCAGTTACACCCAGTCATGTGATCCAGGAGAGGCTGCAGGCACCAAATGGCTAAGAGCCAACTTCGTAAAATTGTAATTTAAAATCCAACTTTACCATTAAAGAGGATTTCTAATTACAATTTCATAGATACCAAACATGAAGTTCCCAATCAAATGTTAGCACTTAATGATGTAATAAGGCAACCCAATGTTATCATATGGGACAGGTAGGCCTCACAGTATTGTATATAAAACAAATTTAGGAGTTTTTCTCTACCAGGACATGTCAAACTTAAATGTACATGTCCAAACTTTAATTACAATTCACCCTGCCCTATGGGCTACCTAAGGCCTAACTTAACTGGTGACGTATTTGCAATAAGAGGGGAGTTTAAAGCTTGGCAAAGGGGGTTATATTGTCAAATTGAATTGGCAATTTAAAACTGCATTCAGGCTGCAATGGCAGACCTGGAACATGTTTTAAGGGGCTACTTAAGTGGGTGGCGCAAAGAGTGCAACAGGTCCACTAGTAAAATTGAATTTAAACGTCCTGGATATATGGTATACCACTCTACAAGGGACTTATCAGTAAATTAAATATGCCAATAAGGTGTAAACCAATTTTACCATGTGTAGGGGAGTGACCACAAGCACTTTAGCACTTGATAGCAGTGGCAAAGTGTGCATATTGTAAGGCCAACAAAAATGAAATCAGTAAAATAAAAATGGAGGGTAAAGGCAAAACGTTTGGGGGTAACCTTGCAGAGATTGCCAGGTTCAACACTTGATCTGCTCACAGAAAGACAGATGGTCCACTCCTGAAAATGTAAACCTGCTGTAAACTGTTAACAAGGGGGAGAACAAAACACTGTTTGACATATTTTAATCTATTACTTTTTTCCATTACTTGCTTTGCTGTAATAAAGGTGACATCTCCCTATGCTTTTTATTTCCATAGCATAGAAATGGGCAGCAGATAATAATAAATAATTCCGACCTCGACCTAAATTAATCTGTTTAGCACCTGGCTCTTAATTGTAGCAAACAGTTTTTGAAATCCCATCTTACACATTAAAACATTATACATAGCAGTGTTTATGGTTTGCTATAAAATTTAATTCCAGTTGTCATATATGGCTATAATTTTCTTTTCATAAATGCAAAAAATAAATACAAAAGGTAGTGAAAGCACAAAAACAGACCGCATAACTACTACAGTAACAAATCGCCAGGTTAGAGTACATTTTAATCAAAAGTGCACTTTCATGCATTTAAATGCAAATCAATTTCCAAAAAGCACATAAATAAACTTTCAAAAAATATATAAATACTCTTTCCTTTTATATTTCTGACTTATGTTGAGTGTCTGATCTAGGCAAACCTGAATACTAAAAACAGTTTTCTTGCTGCAAAGAATCTCAGGCTAGTCTCCATATTTCACCCACCCACTTTGATATATAAGAAAAACAAACTTCTACAAAAGCACATGGCTCATGAGTCTCCTAATGCAGCAGTGACGTCATCTAGGGCAGGAACAGGAAGGGCTCATGGGAATGTACTAAACATAGTAACATTGGTGGCCATCTTGGAACAAAGTTTTTACTTCATCAGAGTGTGTGAAATTAATTATGACACTTAATATCTACAAATTAGCCCAGGAAAAACACGTCTTTCATGACTGTTAAAGTACTAGGAGGTGAAAAGATACATGTTTCTTTACATCAATTAAGGGAACTTTGCTATGTACAAAAACCTAAATTAGTAATTCTCGTGGATGTGGGTTTTGTGGACCAACTACCTTGGCCAAAGTCTGATTCCCTTCATGTGGTTGTCCTTTTCCTGGGAGCTGGCTGGCACAGTACAGTGACAGAGGTAGCATGGGCCCTGCTGAAGACGCTGCCTACCATAAAGTTCCTGACCAGCTTCCTAACTTAAGCAAGGGAGTTGTACGAGGGCTGAGTTTGCAAAGGCTGCCGTGTACACCCAGGACCCATCAAACATAGGGATGCGCTGAATCACATAGAAGTAAATACTCGATTGCCAATTCAGTGGAAAGATTTATCTGTCCATGGTGGGTTTTAGACACCTTCCTGCTGTGGACGCAAAGCTCACCCATACAAGTGGGGTACCGTTTTTATCGGGAGAAATAGAGAAAGACTGGGTGGTAGGAAATTTGTGAATCCCCACAGATTCTGAAGCTTTCCCGCACAGAAATGCATATATGCCAACACTTTAGAAGTGGAAAGTGGGCTATTAAAAAAAATAATTGAGAGAATGCATTTCTCCCATTGACTTCTATAGAAACAAAGGCAATTTCAGGCATGAGACAGCCAAAATAAAGTCATTTTTGACTTAGAAAATCGGGAGTCTCCCAGCTAAATAGGGGCCATTGGCATGTATGGAAATGTGAGGAAAAGGTGTGTTTTTGGCCAAAGTTTGAGGTTTGCTAGGGGTTCTGGGTTACAAAACCTTGTGATATCCATTCAACTCTCACCACCTAAACTCCCCCTGGTATCCAGTTTTCAGAAATGTCTGGTTTTAATACATTCCTCTGCTTGGCAGCTAAGCCCAGGCACAAACTACCCGCATTGCATAAAAAGGGTTAGGTTTGAGTGGAATAATTGTATCTATCTATGTTGCGATTTGGGCTTTTTCCTGGGGCAGGTGCTAGCCCCACCGACCCCAAGTGGGGCAACCTTTTTATTGGCAGATGTGTGGGAACACTGGGTGGCAGAAAATCTGTGGATCCCCGCGGATTCCAGAACTTTCTCTTACAGAAATGTGAGGAAGAGGTGTATTTTTAGCCAAAGATTGATGTTTGCAAGGGCTTCTGGGTGAAAAAGTCTCATGAGATCCACACAAGTCATACAACCCTGCACTCTCCCATGGTGTCTAGTTTTCAGAAATGTCTGGCTTGGTATGTTTTCCCTTGGTAGCGGCCAAACCCAGGCCCAAAATCCACAGCTACTCACATTGCAAAAAAGCATTAGTTTTGAGTGGAAAATGTTGATCTGTCCACATTGCTTTTTTCAGCCATTTCCAGTCCCGGATGCTAGGCTCATCTGCCCAAGTGGGTTAGAATTTGTACCAGGAGATGTGTGTAAGCACAGAATAGTAGACCATTTGTTATTACTAATTGTATTTCTATGCATTTGTGGCTTACAAATGTAAACCAGTGTGGAAGAAGAAAGACATTTTGCAAAATGTCCTCTAAAACACGGTACCATGAGGAGGTGCACAAATAATGACTGTTCGTAAAATCAGTGTCTTATAAACATTTCAGAAATACGTACGTTTCCTTCATACCCATTTCTCATTCATTATATTTTACCATATGAATTGCGGTATGGTCGGTACACTATAAAAAATTATAAGGTGCGGCTCAGTTATTGGCTCTGGGTACTGTGTGTTTTTGTAGCACATACAACCCATATATTTCTCTTGAATAGAAGGGTCTATCGGACGTAACATTAAATAGTTTTGTAAATTGGCCATTGTGACAAAAAAATTACAGATTCACCGAAACCTGGACCAACACCACCTCGGGACCGGACATCGCCATCGCCATCCCCCACGGATACAAGATCTCCAGGAAGGACCGCCCCACCCGCCCAGGAGGAGGAATCGCCATCGTCCACAAATCCAACCTCCGCCTGAGCACACTCCCTGACGAGCCCACAGAACTGATGGAACACCTTCACTTCAAGATACTGGCCAGCCCCACCGCCACCCTCCGAGGAACCCTCATCTACCGACCCCCTGGACCCCGCGGACCCTTCGCCAACTCCATCACGGACATTATCTCCCCGCAGGCCATCGCATCCACCAACTACACCCCTGCTGGGAGACCTCAACTTCCACCTCGACAACCAACTGGACACCAACACCACATCCCTCCTGGACAACCTCCACAACATTGGACAGCGCCAGATCGTGACCGAGCCCACGCACTCAGCAGGACACACCCTCGACCCCCTCTTCACTACAGGAAACTCCATCACCTTCAGCCACACCACCGAACTCCCATGGACCGACCATCGTTGCGTCCACTTCACCTTCAGAACACCCACCATCCACAGACACCAGCACCTGCTTCCACGAAGAAACTGGACCAAAATCACCGACGACCAGCTCACCTCCTCACTCAACAACTCCACCCCAACCATCGCGGAAAATGACGACCCCAACACCGCAGCCCGAACCCTTCATAGATGGATCTCGGACAGCACCAACACCATAGCCCCCCTCAAGAAAAACAACAATACCCGCGCCAAGAAAGCCAGATGGTTTACCACCGAACTTCGAGAGTCCAGAAGCACATGCCGCCGCCTCGAAAAGGCCTGGAGGAACACCAAATCCACAGAAGCCCATGACAACTTCAGAGCCGCCACCAACGCCCACCATCAACTCATCAGAGAAACGAGGAAAAAAGCGATTGAAGACAGAATCTCCACCCACGCGCACAACAGCAAGGAACTCTTCAGCATCATCAAGGAGTTCGCCCAACCCACTAGCGAGTCTACCGACATCCCTCCCTCACAAGACCTCTGCGACAAACTCAGCACCTTTTTCCACCACAAAATCAAGAGCATCTACGACAACTTCGACGAAGACAACCAACACACTGAACCATCACCAACCAGCCCCGACACCCGGAAACCAGCGATTGACGACTGGACAGTCCTCACCACTGAAGACACACTGAAGACAATGAAGTCAATCCACTCAGGGGCCCCCACGGACCCCTGCCCCCACCACATCTTCAACAGAGCCGCCGACACCATCGCACCCATGCTCCGCCACACCATCAACCGCTCCCTGGCGACCGCCTCGTTCCCCGACGACTGGAAACACGCCGAGGTCAACCCCTCCTAAAGAAACCCTCAGCGGACCCCACCGACCTCAAAAACTACAGACCCATCTCCCTGCTCCCGTTCCCAGTGAAAGTCATCGAGAAAGCCATCAATAGCCAACTCGCCACATTCATTGAAGAACACAACATCCTCGACTCCTCCCAATCCGGCTTCAGAAAAAACCACAGTACGGAAACCACCCTCCTCGCCGCAACAGACGACATCCGCACCCTACTGGACAAAGGAGAAACAGTAGCCCTCATCCTCCTCGACCTATCAGCGGCGTTCGACACAGTCTCCCACCTCACCCTAATACGCAGACTCTACGACGCAGGAATCCAGGACAAGGCCCTCGACTGGATCCGCTCCTTCCTCTCCGGCAGGACGCAGCGGGTCAGACTCCCCCCTTTCCTCTCGGACCCCACACCTACCACCTGCGGAGTCCCCCAGGGCTCCTCCCTCAGCCCGACGCTCTTCAACGTCTACATGGCTCCACTCGCCCCCATCGTCAGAACCTACGGACTCAACATCGTGTCATACGCAGACGACACCCAGCTCATCGCCTCCCTATCCAACGAGCCCAACACCGCCAGACGCAACTTTCGAGAAGGCATGGAAGCCGTCGCCAAATGGATGAAAAACAGCTGCCTACAACTAAACACCAACAAAACAGAAGTACTCATCATGGGCCCAAACCCCGATGCCTGGAGTGACACCTGGTGGCCCCCCGCCCTCGGAAACCCGCCAACCCCCACGGACCACGCACGCAACCTGGGAATCATCCTGGACTCCGAGCTCAAAATGGACCGCCAGATCAACTCTGTCTCGTCTTCCTGCTTCCACACCCTCCGCCTCCTTCGTAAGACCTTCAAATGGATCCCACTCGAACACCGAAAGACCGTCACTCAAGCCCTGGTCACCAGCAGACTCGACTACGGCAACGCACTCTACGCCGGAATAAACAAAAACCTCACCCGCAAGCTACAGAACATCCAGAACGCCGCCGCAAGACTGGTCCTCAACCTGCCAAAACACTGCCACATCTCCCAGCACCTGCGCACACTCCACTGGCTCCCTGTCGAGGCGAGAATCACCTTCAAGATGCTCACCCACGCACACAAGGCCCTCCACGGCACCGGACCAGCATACCTGAACAGCCGACTCAAATTCCACGCACCCCAAAGGACCCTCACGATCAGCCCAACTCTCCTATGCCGTGGTCCCCCGCACCAGAAAGACCAGATCGGGAGGCCGCTCCTTCTCCTTCCTCGCGGCCAAAGCATGGAACGCCCTTCCGCTCCACCTCAGACAGACAACATCGCTCCCCATCTTCGCAAGAAACCTCAAAACCTGGCTCTTCGACAGACCCCCTCCTTGATGGATGGAACCTGCACCCCCCCCACCCCTAGCGCCTTGAGACCCTTACGGGTGAGTAGTCGCGCTTTAACAAACCCCTGATTGATTGATTGACAGATGGAAACGTCACAAATCGTTGTGTTTTCCTATTTATTTTGATTATTTTTTTATTTTAACAATTAGTTTATTTTCGAAAGGTTTGAGGAATCTACACAAATGACCTTTTGCTGAATTCAGAATGTTCTCTACCTTTCAGAAATGCATAGCTTTCTGGGATCACTAAGGGTTTCACAACTGTTTCCACCACACACTGCAAGTTGGTTGAAACCACAAAAATTAGGGAAAATGCACTCCTTCTTAGAAAAAGGCAAAAACGGTGGTAACATTTTTTTTTTTTTAATACTACTGTGCTTGTTCCTGAAAGCTGGGAAGATGGTGATCCTGTCATAGTAAATCTGTCATTCATGCCATTTTTAGACGAAAAAAAAATGCTTCTTGCACAGCACTTGTTTCCCTTCTACCCCCCCACCCCCCTCCAAAAAAAAAGTTATGAAGGTTTAAACACGAGCTGCGCCAAACAAATCAAAAAGGCACTGGAGGAAAGCACAAGCAGTCAAATAGTTAAATACACATTAAAGTACCTGAAGGAAGACACCTCCACTAATCTACTAATCTACTTCCTCTTGAGCAAACACAATTTGCAGTTGCAGTTTGAAAAGTAAACAAAATACATCAGAGTATCTGAGGGGAGACACCTCCTCTAATCTACTTTCTATTGAAAAGAACGCCATTTGCATTTGTAGTTTGAACAGTAAACAGAAATACATTAAAGCACCTAAAGGGAAACATCTTCACTAATCTACCTAATCCTGAACAAACACCATTCTCATTTGCAGGTTGAACAGTAAATAAAAATACATCAAAGTACCTGAAGGAAGGCACGGTCCAGGTAAGCCTCAAATCCCGTCTTTATAAGATAAGAAAAAAGCAAAAATACAGCGGCATGGGCTTGAAAAGGTGGGTCAGATAACCATGGAACCAGCAGCCTGACGCAATTCAGAATGGAACACACATGAGTGTTCCTCGACTTCACGCCATGGAAACCTTCCACGCCAAATAACGCCCAGTTATGTGAAATACTAAACACGGAAATGGAAGAAAACCCCAAAAATTCAAAGTGAGAATCAAAAAGAAACCTGATCTCTGAGCTGCATCAGCATCTCATGCAGGCGAACACTGCGCATGCAATTAGTAATCCCCACACAAGTTCACCTCAGACATGAATCCAAGCACACTGCTCTTGCGCAATGGTTCATATTTCATAGTCAGTGTACATATGATAGAGATGCAATAGAAAGCCTTCACAATAGATGGGGACACCTGAGAGGGAGGTAGACTGAAGATCATAGTGAAGTAGGGAGACTTATAGGGGGTCGGAGAAGCTGGGAGCAGAGTAGATGCACTGAGGGGAGAACTGAGGGCCATGTTTATGTAGTTTGGGGTGCAGGGCAGCGCACCAGTGCAGAAAGTCACCTTGCATCACAGGGAAAGGGCAGGAATGTGCAATATTTATCCAATACGGTGCATTCCTGTCCTTTTCCCTTGCGCTGGCGCAGTTTTGCAGCCTGGCGCCAACGCAGGCACCTTTACATCATGGTGCAAGGGTGCCTGTGCTGTAGGCAGGATTGTTTTTGCGCAGAAAGGTACACCTTCCTGTACACAAACAATAATAGAAAGAGTAAGTAAAGAGGAGAAATAAAGATATTTATCCTTGTTACGCCTCTCCTGGGAGGCGTATCTTTTTGGCGCATTCCCAGGTTTACAAGGTCTGGGAATGAGTCAAAAACGCGTGCGCCCATGGAAGGCCTACCCAGGGCAGAGTAGTGCAACGCAGTGATTTGTGCTGCATAGCACTACTCCAGATTTTTGGAGCCTCTCAAAGCCATGCAAAGTGGCTTTGCGTGTTTTAAAAAATCTGACTTAGGGTTTGCGTCACTCTTGCACCATGTTGCATGATGCAAGAGCGACCCAGACCTGGTCATAAATATGTCCCTCAAAGAGCAAGTATTGGGGTGAATGTGCAGAAATAGCCTGCAGCCCGAGGAGAATTGGCCGGCTGTTAGAAATTTGGGCAGGTTCAGAGAAGCTCAGTATAATGTTGTATTGTTACAGCTCCAACTAATTTAAATACCTGGCTCACAACCTGCACTTTTGAGTAAGTATATACTTTTTTTTTTTCCAAAGATCTTTTTATTCAACATGACTTCCAAGTGACATATAACACATTGAAAAGTATACAGGACTTCGTATAGGTATTTGCGTCTAGTATATGTCCAGTTTCTAGTTTGAGAAGTCCCATCACCCTCCTCTCGTACTTCACGTCATGTCCGTTTTGTTAGATCAAACATTAGGGGTATCACCCCAAACCAATACAGTAAACAACCCCCCCCCCCCCAGCCCTCCTCTCCCTCCCCAACCCTGGTGGTGGTGGAACATCAGATAAAGACTTTCGGACAGTCAGAACTGCGTCAAATAGAAGGGAGTTTAGCTTGTCTTCTATATCCCTTTGGGGCACTACTACTCCACATGGATAGATTCGGATCTAGACTTTGAACGATTTAGAACTGGAAAAGGTGCATGGCTCTCACGGAAGAGGGGCATACCGCCGATGGGAGGCCCCGAGACAGAAAGGCAATCAGCGGGCCCCACTTGTATTCAAAATTTTTGTATTCATCTCTGAAAATATCAGCTAATCTTTCCATGGTGAGAATTCTCCAAAGCAGAGAGTGCCACAGCGACAGAGCTGGCGCATCCCTCTTTTTCCAGGCTGCCGCTATTGTTATTTTGGCCGCCCCTAGACACGCCCACATTATTGCCTTGTTTGCTTTTGTCTGGTGTTCTTGGTCAGGGTCCCTGATGCCCAGGAGTGTTCCCTCTATAGATGTCGGTATGGGGTAACCCAGCATATCTTTAATGTGCGATAAGATCTCCTCCCAAAAAGCACGGATAGCAGGACAGTCCCACCATATGAGACGAAAATCCCCACGAAGGCCACTACCTCGCCAGCAGAGATCGGAGGTGTCCGGGAATATCTTTTTGAGTTTAGTTGGGTACAGGTACCAGTCAAAAAGAGTCTTGTAATGGGCCTCCCTCAAGGTCACTGAGTGGTTGTTCTTGGCTATGCCCGACCATATATGCTTCCATTTACCTTCTGCAATATCTCTCCCAACCACTTGTTCCCAGAAAGGCATGTAGCGTGCCCGTGGTGCGTGTACTGTCGATAGTAACAAAGCATAAAGTGAGGAAATCGCCCCTTTTGTGGTGCCCGCCCTCTGTACCAACTGTTCTATTGGTGTGCGTTCTCTGGTGGCAGCTTCCCTCATCCGTGGCTGGGACACCCAATGTTTGAGTTGGAGGTAGTGGAAATGCTCGCTCCTTGGAACATGGAACTCCCTTTGGCAACTCTCGAATGTAAGCACTTCGAAGTTGTGGAACATGTCTGAGACCATCAAGCATCCCCCCTCCCGCCACCTATCAAATGGGCCTTCTCTCATAGCTGGGGTAAAGTTGGGATTAAAGTGGATGGGTGTGTAAGGCGAAGGGAAGGATGTCCATCCCTCATCTTTCGTGACCTCGTTCCAGACTTTAAGAGTGGTTCGTGTCGGGGTGCTGATGTATGGGTTGGCCGGTCTATCTTTTTTCTGTTTCCAGAGCACATCCCAGATCGACCAGCCCACTATCGCCCTATCCATGTGGAGCCAATGTTTATCGGACTCCCTCATGGACCACTCTACCACCACTCTTAGTTGGGCTGCTTTGTAGTATAGTGAGAAGTCTGGTAGCGCCACCCCCCCCCCCTTCCTTCTTTGGGCGCCGTAAGACATGGAACAGAAGGCGCGCCCATCCACCCTGCCATATGAATTTAATGATAAGAGAGCGCAGCCTGGGCAACAGGTCGCGGTCTAAGTCGACCGGGAGCGCCTGGAATAAAGAAAGTAACTTTGGTAGTAATGTCATTTTGACAGCATTTATCCGTCCGAGCCAGGAGATGTAAAGGGGTTTCCAGCACTTAAGAGCCTGTTGGAGTTGAGACATCAGTGAGGGGTAATTGGCCTTATATAGATCTTCTATCCTCGGGGTGAGCTGAATGCCTAAATATTGAAGAGAACGCTTAGCCCATTGTAAGGAGGTCTGTCCCCGGAGCTGCAAAGCCTCACCCTCAGGGATTGTGAGATTTAGGATGGAGGATTTCGACAGATTGACTTTGAAGCCCTCCACTGCTTCAAATTTCCCCAGTTCTGCCTGCTGTGCCTGTAGTGAAGGGCCTGGGTCTGAGAGTGTCATCAAGATATCATCCGCGAAGAGCGAGGCCTTATGTTCTGTACCCCAAAAGTGTATTCCCTTAATGTCTGGGTTGGCTCTAAATTGGATGGCCAAGGGTTTGATGCTAAGGGCAAATAAGAGGAGGGAGAGTGGGCAGCCCTGTCTTGTGCCTCTGCTCAGGTCAAATGGGAGTGACGGAGATCCGTTGACCTGAACTCGTGAGTGTGGGTGTTTATAGTTAGCCCTAACCATGTTAATGAATCTGTCCCCAATGCCAAACTTTTGCATGGTAAGGAAGAGAAACGACCAATCCACCCTGTCAAAGACCTTCTCGGCGTCTAGTCCCACCAATATCACCGGTATTTTGAATTTAGAGACTTTTTCAATCAAGTGTATTGTTCTCCGAATATTATCATGCGTCTGTATCCTTTTATGAAGCCAGATTGATCAGGGTGGATTAGTGCGGGCATTACGTTTTCTAATCGTGTGGCCAGTATTGCAGAGAAGACTTTTGCGTCTAAATTCAGCAGCGAAATAGGCCTATATGAGGCACAGCTCTGGGGTTTTTTCCCTGGTTTAGGGATAACAGTGATCACTGCCTCAGCCATAGAGGTCGATACTGTGGAATCCTCTGCTATTGCGTTGAATAGTGAGGTGAGGTGGGGAATAAGCTCCGGCGCGAAAATCTTATAAAAGTGCACCGTCAGACCATCAGGTCCCGGGGCTGTGAATTTTGAGTTTCGAAATTGCTTTCCCTACTTCTTCGGCCGTGATTGGGCCATTTAAACAGTCATTCCCCGCTGGCGGGATTTGGGGAAGTTCCAGAGAGTCTAGGTATTTGTAGTAACTGAGTCCACGCAGGTTGGTGTAGTTCAAGATGATTTAATGGAGATATGTAGGTGAGCCCCACCAGGAGCAGCCAGCATGCTGCTCAGCCTCATCTCAACTGTGGCATTTCTTCACAGAGTACCAACATTCTGAAATACATCATGAATGCAACATTCCACTGGCAGAGCATGTGATGAACAGGATACTAGGATACTACATATCCCCCTTTCTTCTTATTTAAAAAAAAAAAAAAAGGATTAAGAAGCTAAACTAAAAGAGAGAACCAAAGGAATAAAGAGACAGCAAAAACGATGCAAGGAAATGCACAACGAGGAGAGAACAGAAAGATAGGTGGGAGTAGAAAAAGCGGAAGCAACAGATGGAAAACATGGATAAACAGATAAATATAACCAATCCTCCTTTCTTTAAATAACAACAGAAAAAACAAAAAACACAGAGAAAGACAAGAGTGAAACAATGACTACCCCCAGACACACCTACTGGCCAGACAGGAGTGCGAGGAGGCAAAACATTGAAGGAGAAAGAAAGAGAACAGAGAAGAAGAGGAGAGAATACAATGATCACTCATACTTCTCTGTCAAAGTCGTAATGATAAAATAATGTAAACAACATTGCATAGGAAAATTTACAATGTAAAGCGATAAGGCATAACTTTGAGAAAGAAAAAATGGGATAGAATCAAGAAAACACCCTACGAAGAAGTAAAGATGTACCAAAGTATGCGACTATGGGAGTAAAACCCATGAAAGAACAACCTCAAATAGAGGTGACAACCTATGCACTGTAGAAATGGGACTGTAACCCGAAAAAAACACCCGTGTGAGGTAGAGTACAAATACTCTGTGCAAAGACGACCTAGTGTTAGGTCTCTTGCTGTGTACTTGAAAGGATTCACGAGCATCACACGTTGAAGGTAGGAGCGTGGTTTATTCGTAGCGACAGCCTCCAGATCCCGGCAGCAACTGCCGTGTCCTAGGAACCCCAGCACTCTAGAATGGAACATCCCCAACAGCACAGGCACGGGGATATTACTAAGTTCCCTACACACCCCCTTTCCTTCACATCAAAACAAAACAACAAAAACATAAATGGGAGAAAAAAACTCATAACAAAGATTAACAGAATATGAACATAATGAATTGAGACACATTAATACATTTCATAATCATGAAGCTTTGCAGGAATGTTTTTCACTCTACTAGATGCACATCTGGGAAAGACACGGTCTTGGTGAACAGTTTGCTTACTAGGAACACTTGGAACTACAACAGTAGAGGAGTGCTGAACACCAAGTTTTCTGTTGACATAACCAAGCATAGGCTCGGGCACCTTGGCAACAGCACACTTGTTCCATACCTTTCCGTTCTCCAACACCACTACACGATCTCTCACCACAGACACTCTTTTGGGAGTAGAAAACGAGATTCACCCTTGCGAAGAAAACCAGGTTTTTGACCCTCACCCAATCTCCTGCATTGATGGACAAGGGATGACAGACACCAGACTTGGTACTATACTTAGCCTGAACCGCAGCTCTGACATCTGCTACCCTAGACATTTTGTCTGAGTCAATTACCCTCCTGGACATCCATTCCTTGTTTAACTTAGAACCAGCTACTCTACCCCTCAGTAAGGTAAACGGAGCAATCCCTGTACTAATGTGGGGAGTGGTCCTTACAGCCCACAACATATCACTAACAGCTTTCCGCCACTGCAACCCATTGACCAATGCCAACTGTAAATGTTCCTTGAGAACGCGGTTGAAGCGCTCAACAAGACCGTTGCTGCGGGGTGATAAAGAGATGTAAGGGTATGTTTGACACCAATCCCCTTGAGAAACTCCTGCATCTCACATGAAACCAACTGAGTACCGTTGTCCGATACCAGCTCTTCTGGAACACCCTCCCTGAGGAAAACGTCCTGAAAAAAATTAATGACCGACGAGGAATTAGCATTGTCAACAAACCTTACTTCAGGCCATTTCGACATGTAATCTATCAAGACAAGCGCATATTTGGGAGAACTCCCAATAAGCCCGAAAGGACCAGCAATATCGAAAGCCAACTTGGTCCAGGGAGTGTTCTTCACCACGATGGGTTCAACTGGAGAGGGATGGGTCACCTGAGATTTATCACTCGTAACACACGTGCAACAGTCGCGGACAAAATGCTCAACATCCCTGTCCAGAGCAGGCCACCAAAAATCCTGTCTTATTCTGCGTTTCATTGCACGAATACCGGGATGACCCTCATGTGACAAAATTAAAATCCTCTTGCGTAAAGACACCGGAACAACTAACAGCCCACAACGTCTTAATACACCATTCACTACAGATAATTCATCTTTAACCCTTTTATAAGGCACAAGCTCAGAAGGACATTCCTTGTCACTGGGCCACGCACTGGCTAAAAGATCAATGATCCTAACAATGTCCACATCTTCCGACAAACACTCCAACCATTCGTGTTCCGAAAGTGCCCCTCCAGTAGTTTCTTCTAATGAACATACAGCACATACAAATTCTAAATCATCACAATCACCAACCCCTTCATTACCACCCAAGAGAGGTAGTCTGGACAAACAGTCAGCCACATGGTTTTTGGCCCCTGCTACGTACTCAAGACGATAATGAAACTCCTGCAACCTGTATTGCCATTTTGAAATACGCGGAGTGGCCCTTCCACCACCCTTAGTAGTAAACAGGTCAACCAAAGGCTTATGGTCAGTTCTGAGAATGAACTCGTTGCCCCACAAGAAATTCCTGAAATGCTGGACACCCCACCACAAACCCAAAGCCTCCTTCTCAATAGTAGAGTAAGTGCTCTCAGCACCCCTTAAAGTCCTAGAAGCAAACGCTATAGTTTCTTCTCGGCCATCGTTCCTCCTCTGAAGAAGCACCGCACCTAGCCCAACATTACTAGCATCAGTAGATACAATACATAAGTCATTAATATTAAAAAGTTTAAGAGGATGAGCATGCACAATTTCTTCTTTGATGGATTCAAAATTTTTGTCACAATCAACATCCCATACATATTTAACATTTTTCTTAAGTAAATTGCGCATGTAAGCAGTTTTCGTGGAGAAGTTGCTGATGAATTTGGCATAATATTCCACCAAACCTAAGAAGGAACGAAGTTGGTCTTTGTTCACAGGTACAGGTGCATTTTGGATAGCTTCAATTATCTTTAGTTTTGGTTCAATCCCATTAGCAGAGATATGATGACCAAGGTAATCAACACCTTCTTGGAAAAATTTACACTTGTCGACCCGTAACGTCAACCCACAAGATCTAACAATGGTTAATACCTGTTTAACTCTCTCATCGTGTTCAGATTCCGATTTGCCATAGATGAGAATATCGTCCTGGAAAAATACTACACCTCTTACATCCTTAAATAATTTGGTCATCAGTCTTTGGAAAACAGCCGAAGCTGACGCAAGGCCAAAAGGCATGCGAATATAGCGATAAGCACCCTCAGGAGTGACAAAAGATGTCAAATGTCTAGATTCTTTGCACAGCTCAACCTGATGGTAAGCTGAGGAGATGTCTAGGGAAGAAAATAATTTAGCACCTTGTAAGGTGGACAACATCTCGTTAATGTTTGGAAGGGGTTGACGATCAATCCAGATGTTAGCATTGAGATCTCTCAAGTCAACACACATGCGGAGAGATTTGTCAGCTTTGCGTGCTAAAACGATGGGGGCCAACCACTCTGAACCTTCTATAGGCTCGATAACCCCGGCACTACACAGTCGCTCCAATTCACATCTAAGTTCCTTACGTAAACTCAAGGGTACTTTACGAACCTTGTGGGCTGCTGCCTTTGCACCATTTTTTAGTATGATTCGATGTTGAAATCCCTTGAGTTTACCCAGGTCAGCTTTAAAAACTTCAGGAAAAATGTGTGCCCATTTATTATTAGAGACCTGAGAAACATTACGTGGAAGGGGAGTGTCAGATGATAGAGACTTGTAGAGTGAACTACGGGACACCACCATATTAGGATGATTGGGGTCTAGTATAATGTTAAGAGCACCCTGTTCATCCCACCCCAGTAAGTTTGCACCCTCCTTAACCACAAATACAGATCCATCAGCTTGCTCAGTTTCAAAAGCTAAACTTGCAGAAAATTTTCCTAACACGTCTACTCTCTTGCCCCCATACGCAAAGATTTTGATATTAGAATGATCCAACTGAACACCACCCAATTTATAAAAATCATTAGCGTTAATGAGGGTAAACGGTGAACCAGAATCGGCGAGGAAACCCAGAGAAATGCCATTAACAAGAATCCCACAAGAAGGGGATTTTCGTTTCTGCAACCCCCGAGCGAAGATAACTCAACTACACCTACAGGCGTTGACGAAGAGGGGGATAACATGAGCAAGTCATAACTTTCTTCGTCGGAATCAGTAGGATTTTCCTCAATGGTTTTTACAACATGAGTGGGATTCCTTTTAGTAATGGCAGCTCTGCACATTCTAGAGTAATGACCCTTCTTCCCACACTTATAACATGTTTGATTGAGAGCAAAACAAAACTTAGCATTACTAAAATGTAACTTGCTACCACAGCGAAAACACATAGTCTCATTAGGTTTACGCGTGCCCTTTGCGAAAGGAGTAATAGCGTTATGTTCAGCATCGTCCTTGGAAAAGGAAGAGGTCGATGAGTTGGGTGTTGAGTTCCTTGCTTTGGAGACAGACTTAGCATTTAAAAGCTTAACCTCACTGGTGGAACCAACATTACTCATTTCTTTCATGCAAAATTGGGAGTGCTCTACACTCCTGGCTAAAGTGAGAGCGGTTTCCAAATCTGGATCGTCGGAGGACAAGAGCTTTTGCTGGATTTTTTTGTTAGATGTTTTTCGATTAGCTGATCTCGTATAATCTCATCTCTAAACTCCCTATAATTGCAGTTGACTGCTAAAATCCTGAGAGCCGCGACGAAATCATCAATAGACTCACCAGGGATCTGAGCACGTTGTAAGAACTTGTGACGTTCAAGAACAATGTTCCTTTTGGGGCTGAACCTTTTGTCAAGAGTTTTGATGACCGTAGCATAGTCATCAACAAGAATAGAGTCCCCACTCTCGCCACTTACCAGCGTGCTCACTACTTCGAGACGAAGAGTTTTCAAAATGTTCCTACCTTCTGCACCTAAATTGTACACTAACAGCGACTTTTTCTTCTTGGAAGTGAAAGTTTCCCCATCAATGGCTTCAATGTAAGCTTCAAAAGTGTCTTTCCACTGCTCCCACTGGACAGGAGGTGTACCAGCGGATTGTAAGAACGGTGGAGGAGCAGTAGTATGTTCCATGGCCGAATGTGGGTGAGTTGCTGCCCCTATCAACCAAATGACCAACAAACTGAAGAAGAACTGGGCACCAATAAAATGCCAATCAAATAAAGTGTGGAATAAAACACCACTGATAAGTTGGGATTATAAACATGACATGCCCATAACTGCCAGACTAAAGTGTGAACATCACGCAATGTACTTCGTGAGTATAATGGCTAATCAAAGTATGAGTCGGGTGTGCACATCACCGAATGCACAATTCCATACCTAAACCGCTTCAGGAGTGGAGGTGTGCGCATCACCGATAGCGCCGTGGATTAGCGATGAGAGATCAATTCCTTGACGAAGAGAGATGCGCAGGTGTGCGCATCACCGGAGAAATAGCCTGACCTCAAAATGGCCGCTGGACGACTGTACGCTCGACGTGACGAACGTGATGCGCCTGACGTCACAGGCGTGTTTCACGACGAGCTGGAGGTGCGCGCATCATCATCCTCAAGGGGTTGCCAAGTGACGGTGCGCTAACAGCCGCCAGCTCGAGCGCAAGCCAAGAAAATGCCCCAAAATTTGCTCCCGCTGCACCAACCTTCGCACAGGGGTAGCGGAACAATGAAGGCGGCAACAGGATGAGAGCGACCAACACTCCGGGAAGATCCGCTAGGCGTTTAATTCATCCGCTTAAGCGATCAATTCGGCCGGAGCACTGAACAGCATGGCACGTCTTCAGGGGTGGGAAGCTGGAGGTGTCGGATTCCCGCTCGTCGCCACTGAAAGGATTCACGAGCATCACACGTTGAAGGTAGGAGCGTGGTTTATTCGTAGCGACAGCCTCCAGATCCCGGCAGCAACTGCCGTGTCCTAGGAACCCCAGCACTCTAGAATGGAACATCCCCAACAGCACAGGCACGGGGATATTACTAAGTTCCCTACAGTACTGTAGAAATGGGACTGTAACCCAAACAAAACACCCCGAGTGAGGCACAGTACAAATACTCTGTGCAAAGACGACCTCGTGTTAAGTCTCTTGCTGTGCACTGTAGTAATGGGACTAAAACCCATACTAGACACCCTGTGTAGGGTAATAGTATAATAGAAGACTGAACCTGAACCTAAAACTTACCCGAAACGTGAGGGAAACTTGAGTGTGGTCAGGTAATGTATATGGGTCTGAACCCATGACCTATTCCAAAACAACGAATGAAGCTATTGAAAGTAGGAACCATACATAGTTGAAAAGCGCAAAAGGGATCAATAAACTATGACCCACGCCGCTGAGCGTCCACTCACCCGAGTTGTGCAATGAAAGAAACACCCAATGCGTAAGGGCAATTATGTATCCAAGAAAACGAAAACCCAAGGTTCATAAATGTGGACTTGCTGAAACACCATTAACACATTGGATAGATTTTAGTTTTAACAATACTGTAACCACATTTGACATAGCAAGAGCACATGTGAGAGAAATCTCACTATTCGGTAACAAAGACTGCATTTTAAAACTATACTCTACTGATCATATGTGTCAATAGGTAATGGCTGCTTCAACCAACAAGAAGATGCATAAAACAGCAATAAAAAAGAAATATCCTAGAGGAAAAACAAAGTTCTCCAAGCTGTGAGTGACACCAGCATCATGGGTATCTCTGATGATGGTTTTGTCCTTGGCCCCTCAACTGTGTGCATACATTGTTGTGAATGTGCACACAAAGTACATAGAACAAAGTACCTGTGGTTTCCTGGTGCTGAGGCATAAGAAAAAAACGAATCCCACGACGTGGCAAGTCAACACACCACTCCCACAACGAATACCACAACGTGCTCTTGACATGCGGCTGGTCCCTGAAGCTCGAGACAAGCCAACGATGATCATAAAACGCGTGTAAACGCGAGTAAACTACACGTGGTTGGCAACCAAATGTGAATCACCAGGGAGAACCGAAGAAGCAGCCGCCAACCAGAAGATGGCGGCACGTTGAGAACGTCGTGCCGGATGGCTCACGACGCGTTAGTGCATGTCAGCGCCCGTAAGCAGCACAAAGTAGCGAAGACTCCACAAGGTTGGAGAAGATCCCACAAACGAAGAATCCCAAGTGGACACGTCACAGAAGGTGCTCGGAGTCAGCTGTGTATCTTCCAAATGCAAGTAATAGTGCACGCGCTGCATCACTCGTGCCATGTTTTAAAATGTCAAAGCAACGGTTGAACTGCCAATGTTGCTCCATATGGCAAACTACCGGAATGAAAACCCAAAAAATACAAGCAAGCAGAGTGTACTCACTTGAAACCGGAAATGCGTCCCTGTATTCTTACAGCACATTTATTTTGCCGCTTGATCCCCAGCTTGATCCCCAGCGTGAGGAGACTTTATCCACAAGTTGGTGGCATGAAAGTTGATCCACTAATGCCACTCTGACCAGACACTGTGAGTGCACATTGGCTCCAAATCGAAAACGAGTAAGAGTAGACACAGTTGGAACACTCAGAGAGCAAATCCATCATGCTTCAGAAAAAGACATACACTGTTCGTTGCGTGCACTCACTCGTCTCTGTGTGATTAAACATTTTGATTGAGTGCATATGCCAAGACTCTTAAAGTGCACTTCTGTGATTAAAAAAACCCGTAAAGAGGCAGGCATCTCCCATCAGGTGCACACATCTAGATGACAACGCAGGTTGATAGGCTAACTGTAGAACAAATGTCCTTTAAGATCTCATTGTGTGCAGCGTCCAAATTAGAAAAGGTGACATGTGGAGTGCCAAAAATGAAGATGCTTAACTTCCTAGAATGTGTAGATCAAGTAGGAGTCAGATGACACAGAGTACAGCACGCTTAGAGCCAAAGAGGTGCTTGTGAAGTCCATTCACTTGAGACAGACTTGTGTGAAATGGAATCTGGCACGTGCAGGTTGAGGGCGACCGGTGAGATGGTCACTGGTGGGGCTCAGGGTGCCAGAGTCCTTGTTCATTTGTAGTTTGTATTTTCTTGTTGCCTCTTTTGAAAAATCTTGACTTCTTTGACATTGACTTCTTTTGTTGAGCATGTAGAACATGGGTAGGTTTCCAGATCGTCGCCATAAAATTGTAGTAACTGAGTCCACGCAGGTTGGTGTAGTTCAAGAGGATTTAATGTAGATATGTAGGTGAGCCCCACCAGGAGCAGCCAGCATGCTGCTCAGCCCCATCTCAACTGTGGCATTTCTTCACAGAGTACCAACATTCTGAAATACATCATGAATGCAACATTCCACTGGCAGAGCATGTGATGAACAGGATACTAGGATACTACAGTATTGTTGTTGCAGAACTGTATCTGGGAGTGTGCCTGTGTAGAGGTCCCCGTAAAATCTACCGAAAATGCGGGCTTTTGCTTCGTCTGAGTGGGTTATGAGAGCGTCTCTATCCTGGAGGCCCCCTATATATTCACGCTCCCTTTTTATGCGCAGCTGTCTCGCTAGGTGGGTCCCCACCTTTTCCCCTTGGGCATAAGATATCTGCCTGAGCTTCAATAACGTATATTCCGCCCTATTGGTATATATCGCTTTGATTTTCCCCTTCGGCGCACTAAGTTGTCGTTGCAGTACCCAGGATGGCGTTTTCTTGTGGTCTCTCTCTACCTTCTCCAATTCCTCCTCAAGCTCCAATTTTTCCTTAGCCCTCCGATTATTAATTGTGGCATTCAGTTGTATACACTTACCCCTGAGGACCGCTTTAAACGCGTCCCAATTATTCTGGGGGGATGTGGCCTGTGGTTGATTTAGTTCAAAGTATTCAGAAATGGAAGCCCTTAACTCATCTTGCAGAATTCTGTCCCTGGTTACTGAGATTGGGAAGTACCATCTGTGGGTTCCTGGCTTATTACAACCCCAATATAGGCTAATGGTCACTAGGCTGTGGTCTGAGATCTTAATTGGGAGTATCTTTGCCGCCTGTGAGGGGCCCAGCAGAGATTGACTTATAAAAATGTGGTCTAACCTGGAGAAGGTCAAGTGTACGTGTGAGAAAAAGGTGTAATCTTTGGTGGTGGGATATAGAGCGTACGCCATGCATCTCGCAGACCCAGGGCCTGTATTTTCTGTTTGATCCCCTTGTGAAAGTTGTTGGTGGCTGCCCTGTGGGGGTGGGTGCTGTCCATCTCGGCATGCCATGTCAAATTAAAATCTCCCATAAGCACTACGGGGCCTTCTGCAAACTCGCTTATCAGGTCTAAGAGGGAAGTCAAAAACAGTGTTTATGGGGGCGTACGTAGAAATAAAAGTGCAGAGTCTGACTCTCAGTTTCCCCTTTACCATAATTACTCTCCCTTCCCGGTCAGCCTTTATGTCTTCAGTTTGGAACTTTGCCGAGCAGCGGAATAGTAGTGCAACACCCTTCTGCTTGGAGTTGGCAGACGATCTGTAAATTAAGGGATAGTTTTTGTGACGAAGTCGTAACTCTTCGTTTTTTTAAGGTGCATTTCCTGCAACGCTACCACTTCAAACTGGTGGTCAGTAAGGTACTTCCAAATGTTTTGCCTTTTGAGAGGTGAGTTTAGACCTTTTACATTCCATGAGGCTATTGAGACCATTTAAAAAACTTCTGTTCCCTCTGCCTCTCATGTTGTCCTCCCATGATCCTCGCTTTTCCTCTAGCACCCCCCGCACCTTGTTCCGCCATACCCCGGTTGACTTTGAAGAGAGTGCCTGCATTCCCATCTTGTGTGGAGGGCCCGACTGTCCCTCATCCCCACCACCAGGTCCCCTCCCCCCTAAAATAAAAACAACAAAATCCCCTTGAAACCTTACGCTGCAGAGCCAACGGGCTCTCAGCGAGTTCAGTCTTGAGTAACAATAACATGATGACGGGCGTCACAGACAGAGCCCGAAACCCCGACTGTCGGTTGCTTCGTGTAGAGAGAACCAGCTGAAAGTACCGTGGACAGTGGTCCAATGCATCAGGTCATTCGTGGTGGGAGAGCATGGGCACTTTCTGCAGTATTTCGCCCCTTATCGTATTTGTCCGGAAGCAGTGCTGCCCCAGAGTCAAAGAGGATGTCTTCCCTAGTGGAGATCGTGCAACGCTTCAGTGTCTTCATTTTAGGCTGGATTTGCCTTTTGAGATCGTGCGCCATTGTCGAGTGGGTCTTTGTGTCGCCCCGCTCCTTTCGTAGGGCCTGGGCTGCCTTCATCATCAGGGATCGGAAGACCTAGAATGCGGATACCCTCTACCAGGTCAGAGACGTGCTGTGGTTTGTTGTTGAGTTCAAAAGCGAGTCCGAAGGGAAAGGTCCATCTGTAGCGCACGTTGTCTTCTCGCAGTTTGGTCGTTATTGGTCTTAATTGTTGTCTGCGTGCCAGTGGGGAAGGGGCCAGGTCCTGGAATAACGCGCACTTGTATCCTTGGAGAGAGGTCTCCTCCTTTTTCCTTGCGGCGAGCAGAATCGCTTCTTTCGTTTTGAAAGAATGCATCTTAATGAGAACATGGTGTGTGCGTCTGCGCTCACCCGTCTGCTCGTTCCCCACGCGGTGTACCCTGTCGATCTTGATCTTCATCTGACGCAGCCTCAGAATCTCAGCGAAGAGGCCCTCCACAAAGGCCTCTAGATCCGGCCCCTCTGCACCCTCCTCCAGGTCCCGAAATTCGAATGTTCTCCCTTCGAGACCTATTTTCTAAATCTTCCGCCTTCAGGAGTACCTGGTGAAGTTGCAACTGAAGATCTTGCTGCTTTTCCTGCATCCTAGAAGTGCGGGTGTCCAACTCTTGTGCCTGGTCCTCTACTTCCAGTACCCTGGTCCCTACGGCATCCACATCTTGCTGGAGGGCTGACATGCGGTCGGTGAGGTCCGCCTTTAATTGATCTATAGAAGTCCACAGATCTTGCTTGATCTCGGAGCATAATTCCGCTTAAAAGTCTCTAAGCGAAGCCACCAAATCTTCTCTAGTCAGTGCCATCATGTTCGCCTGCCCCACTTCGTCATGAGCTTGACCCTTCTCCACTGATGCAAAATAGTTGGAGACCTTGTTCGATGCTTTTTTTGGTGGCATATGGGCTAAGTTGTGCGCCTTCCTTGCTGGGCCGCGTTACTCCCCCTCTGGCTTGTGTCCCCTTCATGAAAGTTATTATGGAGCAGTGGCTGTGTACTGGGTGGGAACTGGGCTAGTGGTGGTGATCGCAGAATTCAGCCAGAGGTGGCCATCTTAGGGCCAGGCACTTGGCATGACTCTGCGCGTGGCAGCGTAGTGTTCGGCAGCCTTGTCACATGGGTATCAGGGTGGGAGTGCATCAGGAATAAAGCTCTGCGGGTGCTGCTCCCCCTTCCAGATGTTAGAGTAGGTAATGTCTCCTCTTCTTTAGAGTAACCCCAGACCGGGCGCCATCTTGGGGTCAGGCGCTGCCTCCAGCCTTCAGCCCCACCCTAGGCCCAGCCTTTTCAGCCCCACAGGTTAATACTTCATAGAGGGAGACCCCCCCTGGCCTGCCTCAGCGCTCCATTCTGCTGCGTTCTCCGAGCCCCGCTCACCTCCTCGAAGCACTGGTGCTGTTCGGGCGTCTCAATCAACGTCGCGCAGTTCCACTCTGTGACCGCATGTCCCTTTGAACACCTGGGAGCAGCGTCGCGGGGGAGGCGAGTGCCGCCCGGCTCGCCCTTGCCCTCGCCTCAAAGCGCAGCCCTTCAAGCGACTCCCGACTCCGTCACTGTTTGTACAGTTCCCGCTGTGGCTGCGCAGATTTAAGCTGTCTCCGGGCCCCGCTCGGCCGCGGTCCTCGGCGCCATCTTGCGTCCGCTCTCCGCTCCAGGCCGCTGCTGAGAAATCCTTGCTTGGTCACTTCTGCCGCATCTAATTTGAGCCCCCGGGCATTCTTCAGCCTCACGACTCCTTTCTGGGCCGAATCAGGTAAGTCTTGGTCCTCTAGCCTTGAGATGGCAATGTCCGGCAGTTACAGGGCACCAGAGCTGGTGTGGATCACGTCCACCCAGCCATCTTGCCTGGCCACACCCCTCAGTATATACTTTTAAGTAAGTTTAATACTTTTCTGCATTCACAAACGGCACTTTAGTAGTAACTTACACTTTGTAGTAATTTACACTTTTGTTATGTATGGCTCTCATAGAGAGCCATTTCCAAATGTCATAACTCACTGCTATGACAGCAATAGTTGATAACAAAACTCGTTATTAGCTGTTGTTAAGTCATTAAAGCCTTCAGGCCAGGCTGACCAGGCTCTTTGAGAGTCTTTCAGCATGGCTATGCTAGTCTACTTTGAAAACAGAAAGCACAGCTGCAGCAGAGGGAAGGCGGGGTGGTTGGTCAAGAATGGCAGGTACATTTTTATTTTTCTTACCTTTTTGACAGTGGCATAACGAAACTTGAGAGGGCCACCCTGCAAGGTACATGGAGGGGCCCCCCTCCAGACTCAACCAGGAGCTCTCAGACCAGGGTACTGTGCTCGGGGGCCCCCTGGAGCTCAGGGTTCCCCGCACCACAGAGGTTGCGGGGGCCTATGTTAAGCCACTGCTTTTGGACTGGGATACATAACAGAGGCCATATTCTATATGGCCCACCCATTACTCCTCTGCCCCTGCGTAGCAGTTGAAAGCAGAGGCAGGTGATTTTGAGGGCCAATCATAATATGAAATTATAGAGGGGTAAAAAGTGAATTACGAGGATGTTTTTCACCTCTGAGTTATGAGTGACATCATAGACCATTCGAGCTTCGTTCTCATTGTTTATTTGATGTCACTCAGAACCCCTCAGAGAAAAAATCCCTGTAATTCACTATTACCCATCTATACTTCTATGTGTAGTAAGTCCAGAACTACACATGGCCAACCACTGGCACTGCAACACTCTCCAATTCAAAATAATGGCGGTAGGGACTTTAAATAAAATCCCATAGGAAATGATGGTAAATTAAATTACATTATTTAGAATATAAATTAACATAAATTAATGTTAAATATATATTTAGATTGTATGTATTTATTATTTAATTATAAAATATTTAATAATCTATTTTGAACTTAGAAACTAGTGGAAAAATAAATGTTAACATGTTTAACATGTATTGTATGCAACAATAAATGTTAAATATGGTGTTACTAAATATGTACTTTTAATATATTTTTTAACAATTTTAAATTATTTAATTTCATGTAACACTATTTCCTATGGGGCTATACTTTAAGACCCTACCTTCATTATTATGTATGGGAGGATGTTGCAATACCATTGGTTGGCCATGAGTAGTTCTGAACTTACTACAAAAGTGTAAGTTACTTCAAAAGTGTAGTGACATTATAGTTAGGTGAAAATGTCATCTAAAATTCAGCATTTTAAACTAAAAACTCACTGAAATTCACCAGTTATAGTTTACTGAGCTAACTAGAACTTGTGCCCCTGCCATGCTCTGCTTATGACCTCATAGATTGCATCACTTATAACATGTTCAGCGGCATCATTGATAATATTACTGATAAGATTGAAAATGACATCACTAATGACAACACTGTGCACATTGGGGCACAAGTTCTAGTTAGCTCAGTAAACTATAACTGGTGAATTTCGGTGTTTTGTTTAAAATGTTTTGTTTTAGCTGACATTTTCACCTAATTATGACGTTACTTTAACCTTTTTTTTCAGTGAATATATACATATGACATGTCTTTTAACAATTAAAAAATACTTATCTGTGAAGTAAAAGCCTAGGAAGTAAATTATTAAAAAAGCTATGTGCAATGTATAGACTCCGATGTACTTACCTGTAATGTAAAGTCCCACAAAGTGCAAACTGCGATGTAACAGAGACATGCCATTCTTACAACCCCTATGTGGTTTACGTACCCACACAGATAACAAGCTACACCATATAGGATGTGTGGCTAGAAGGCGTGGGAAGTGCTTATATGCTGTCCATAATGACATGCAAAAGGTATCGCGTTATTGGATGAAGCGCCTGGTGGTATGATTGGTGAGAGTATGTGAAAGATAGGCATGGAAATTATAATAAGGACCAAAAAAGAAGGCAAGTACACAGCACCAGTGTAGCCCTAGGCACACAGAGTAGCCCTAGGCGCAGCAGGAAATTGTGTGCATGTACATAAATAAGAGGGGTAAAAAGATGAGGCCCAGTAATCCATATGATAACAGATGCCAGGCAAAGATGATGTTGAATGAGTAAAAGGATGACAAAAGGGCAAGAGTGGGAATTGGTGAAATTGCCTCAGGACTTATTCCACTGTTGTAAAAGCCAGTCGTCATATTGGAAAGCCAGCAGGAAAAATACATCTGCATTCTATTGCTATAACTGTGTTGTGTGCTTCTCTGTTAAGTCCAATTCCTGTAAAGAGGCTGACCACTGAAGCAATTTTAGATTCTCTCCCTTTATAATCAGCAACCACTTGAACAGCTTGTGATCCATCTGGACCACATAGCTGGTGCCAAACAAGGGCTGAGCCTGTGGAGGACACACATTGTGAAAAAGCATTTTTTCAATGGCAGTCCATTTCTGCTATCTAGGCAGCAATCTGTGGCTGCTAAAGGCAAATGGAGGCTTCCTGCCCTTCTTATTGAGCTGGGCAAGAACTGCCCCGACTTGTCGGAAGTATCAGTTTGCCCAATACAGGTTTGACTAAAGTTAGGGGCCTTTAAGAATGGTGCATTGTACAGTGCAGACTTCAGGTCATCGAAGGCCATCTGATACACCCAGTCCAGATCACCTTGTTGGGTGCTTCCTGGAGGTCAGGGGCAAGTATAGTTCACTAGTTACCCACACAGTTCCTGCAGTAACTGGTGAGGCGTAGTAAACCTGTCACTCGAGCCTGAGTTCTAGGAATCTCCCAATCCTCCAAAGGGTGACTCTTTCCTTTCCTTACCTGATATCCAAGATAAACCAGCGTGGACTGACTACTTGACACTTCATTGCCTTGATGACCATTTTGACACCTTGCATCTTCACCAACACTTGCTTCCTTTCATGAGCTGCTAAACATAGCAATTTCATTTAAGTTGGCCACTCTGAACTTTTCTAGGCCATACAACACATAGTTGACTAGTCCCTTAAAAGTAATGGGAGCATTCTTTTAACCAAAAAAGCATAATCTTGTAGTGCTAGAGGCCTTCTGCGGTGGAGAATGCAGTCTTTTCCTTAGCACCAAGGGCAAGTGGAATCTGCCTGTAGCCACTTAGCAAGTCAAAAGCACTGAGGTACTTGGCTGCGCCCAATCTTTCCACCTGCTTGTCTGTGCAGAGGATAGGATGGGCACCCGTCTTCAGGATGGTACTTCACTGACCACTTTGCAATGTCAGATGTGGGAGAGGGACTCAGTGCCCCAGATTTCAAACAGTAGTATTTTGCAGCACAGCTGCAGTGGTTGGCTAGATGGCTTGATGGTCATAGGCTGGTGGAGTTGGGCTCTGTGGGAGAGGAGAGGCAGGAGCATGCACTGGTCGCTCTGCAACTTGGTCTTAAAATGCAGGCCCATGAGCAACCTAGACTTCCCAAATTGCATTGAGATGTTGGAAAACAGTAATCCAAAGAGTACAAGGGCAACCAGGGCATTCCGAGCACCAGGGGTGGGTTCCTAACAATTATGCGAATGCAGGCAGGGAGAGAAGCAGGACTTTACACTGTAGGTGAAAGCTATGGAGACAGAAAGCTCAGTGAATTCAACAACATGGTTAATGATGACGCTGTACCGGAATCCCAGTTCTTGATGTACGCCAACTTTTGGTGATCGCTGGGAGCCCTATTAAGGGACTGGTACACTGAGTCTCCAATGCATGTCGCTGCAGATCTTGGGGGTGGTAGTACATTGATATCATTGCTTCATCAATCCCTCTAAACCATAACTAGAAACACATTGACAAGGTTGAGAGCTTATTGGGAAGGTGGGTTGGGGAGGGAATTAAGAGAAAAGGAATGGGCGGATGTGCTGGAACATCCATGTCAGGTATCTAGGAACACCAGTTTCAAATGCATGGAGTTCAATTCCTGAACGCCACCCACCCCATGCCACATAGGCTGAACGTCACGGCTGGGTTAGAGATGCCTTAGGTGTGCACTGATAGAAGAAGATTTTATCCATATGAAAAACCAAACAAAGTCCAACCTTTTGCTACAAAAATGTTACTATCCTTCTTTCTTCAGTATTAGAGAAAGCTGGTCAGTTTTCCTAAGTTTGTATAGGAAAAACACACTGTTTTGTTAAAATAACCCTCACCCACCAAAAGGTCCCTTGGTGGCATGCTTCATCATCGGGTTCTTCCCGCCCCGCTGCGGGACGGGGCGTGCTACGACTGATGACAACGAGGGAGCACTTGTTAGTGAAGTGATGCTATGTGTGATGTGAGAGTGGTAGGGTCTGAGTGGATATAGTGGGATTAAAAAATACCTGGCTGTGAGGAAACTAATTTTGTATACTCCTTGTAGCTGGTATTATTAAAAGCGGGGAGTAGAGGTTTCTGTGCTACGATGGGCTACTACCTCCCTAGTCTACATGTTTCGAAGCCATCCCCATGACTTCTCTTCAGGACCAAAAAGTGATCCCTGTACCACTCTATGTTAGAAAACAACCTAGTGGTTTTGCCTGCTCAATTTTGCAGATTTTAGTGCCTATAGATAAACATGCACTGATTCAATACCTAATTGGTATGATCATACGAGTTTTAGTTCTGTAAGGATAGAAAAACATGATTAATTACAGTCATATTGCAATTATTGGACCACATCACCAAACTCGTGGGAGGTCTATTTTGTGATATATTTTTCTCATGTGCACGACAACTTTTGATTCAAGTGGGTGCCGTGCTGCCCCTGATTGTCACATACAATACATTACAAGACATACCACATAAAACATGAAACACACACTCTAAATGGTTGGTTTCCATAGCATTTGGAAACAATTTCTATAGATCATTTTGCCTCTTTTTTGTCACTATAACCGGAACTGGGGAAAGCTCTATAGAATCAAATACAGAAAAAAGTGTCATACAGAAAAAGCGTGTGGCAGAATTTAAATACACTAATGTTACCAAACTATAACCCCATGAGCTTTTTCACGGGAGGGGAGGAGCGCTTGTAGTCACACACTGTAGGAGACAAAATGTAAAGGAGATGGACAATAAAGTTTAGTTGAAAAACGATACCCTCGTTATTTCTAGTTGCTCGTTGTCTTAGGGGATCGGCTGCGCCGTACTCACGTTATCAAAGCTGCTCGCTCACCCTAGCAATGCCTCCCCGTGGCTCCGATGAACACTGAATGACTGCCCTGGGCCAGTTTAAGTACCTGCATTCATCAGCGTTTCGCACGCGTATGCGAAAAAAGGCTGCAATGTAAACCCTCAAAAAATGGCCGCCCAATAATGGAACGTTGACTCGGCTATGCATGGTTACTTCCGCATTTCAGTATTAACCGTAGTAGATCCTGCTATTCTCAGAAAACGGCGGAAAGGGAATATTATTTTCACCAGTTACCACTAACAGTGGAAAGTTGTGGTAAACTTTAAAAGTAAATAAAATAAAGTACGCTTTCGGCAGATGCCCCTTGTAGTCCCAATAGCGAATTGTATATCGCGTGGCTGTGTTCTTTTCCTCTCTGGTTCACTGTAGACACATGCTACAGATTCGCATACGCACTCTCTTGTGATCTCTCTTGTGATCTGAGGTCTTATTGCCCTGATGCCTGTCAGAAATTTCATTTTGGTAAAAAAGATTGATGTTTTTCCCCCTGAGCCTCTCTGTTCAATGTGGAAGAACCTCATAATAGAGTCCCACTCGTGACTAGCGTAGGACCCATGCTTGCTCCCATCATTAAAAAAACAGCTCCCCTCATGGTAGCTGTGTAGGTTGTCCCTTTGCATCGTGTGGTTTTATGAAGAAATGGAAGCTGTGAGTTTGAGATGAGAAAATAGGGGCGGCTGGCTCCTACCAATCCTGGTGTGGAAAAAGTTGAATAGTTGTCAACACTTTCTGTGTTATGCTGGGTCTCATTATCAGCAGATCGTGTCATTTCAGTTGTCCCCATGGGATGTCGTCATTGAGTCCTGTAACGTGAGTGCCCAACCGGAACACCCAGCGTTGTTGCTTCTCAAATAGTGCCCCCTCGTTGTGCACCTGCTCTATGACTGTCCATTGTAAGTCCTGTATAGTGTGGGTGGCCTCCAGGTAATGTGATGACATTTTTGTAGTGGTTCTTTTACACTTTATATTGCTCTTGTGCTCACAGATGCGTGTTTTAACTGCGTGTGTGGTCATCCCAATGTAGTGTTTTCCGCATGGGCAGGTGATCATGTAGATCACATTCTTGCTGTTGCAGTTGGTGAAGTAGCGTTGTTCCCACTCAGTGTTGTTCTGGAAAGTGACTTTTTTTCTCTTTTTTGTCAAATGGCACACGCTGCAGTGTCCGCATGGGTAGAGTCCACTCACTGCTGGGTGCAGGGTAGTGGTTGATTCTGCTTCTGTAGTTGTACGTGGCCTGGTGTGAACCTCTCCTGTGTGAAAACATAGGTTTGGGTAGGTTTAGGTGGTCGCTGTTCAGTATGCGCCAATGTTTGTTTATTATTTTCGTGACTTGATTGGAACCTGTGTGCCTCACTGTTATTATTTCTGGCTCGTTTGAGTGCTTTGCCTACCACTTTGGTCGGGTAATTTCTCTTTGCCAATTTCACGCACAAATCTTCCGCCTGTTTCGTGAAGTCTCTTACATTAGAGCAGTTCCTTCTCAGTTGCAAGAACTGTCCATATGGGAGATTGTCCCTTAAGTACAGTGGATGAAAACTGTCATATAGGAGAAGACAGTTCCTTCCTGTAGACTTGAAATGTGTTGTTGTTTCCAAAGTCCCATCTTTCGCGAATATGTTCAGGTCCAGGAACACAAGTTCTTTATTAGAAATGGTGCTTGTGAATTTAAGATAATCATTTTGGTAGTTAAGCCAGGTCATGAATTTGTTTGGCTGTTTCCAAATCACCATTCCAGATGACCAAAACATCATCTATATATCGCTTCCATATCCTGATGTGGTGGTGGAAGGGGTTGTTTATGTGGAGGATCTTCTCTGTTTATAGATGATGGACATATAGGCCGGCTACACTGGGGGCAAATGTGCTGCCCATGCTGGTTCCGTGCTTTTGTAAGTACAAAGTGTTCTGGTATTGGAAGAAATTTTTGGTGAGTGCTAACTTGCAGCAGTCCATCACAATATTGCGAGGGGTTTGGTATTCCCATTCTGTAGTGAAAAGGACGTCCTCTATGATGTGTAACGTTTCTTCATGCGGGAGACTCGTGTAGAGGCTTTCTACATCCAAACCCATCAGGAGTTCCTTCTTTGGGTCGAATTCCATATCCTGCAGGAGCCTTAATACGTCTTTCGTGTCCTTTAGGTACGTATTTGTCTTTTGTATTGGGGGGCGAAGGAAGGCGTGAGCAAATCTGGACAATGGTTCCAAAATTGATCCTATGCCCGATACAAAAGGCGACCCGGTGGGCTGATCAAATCCTTATGAATTTTAGGGATTGTGTAAAAATAGGGGATTCTGGGTGATTTGTTGGTGAGAAACTCCCCTTCTTTGGCCGAGAACTAGAAACACATTGACAAGGTTGAGAGCTTATTGGGAAGGTGGGTTGGGGAGGGAATTAAGAGAAAAGGAATGGGTGGATGTGCTGGAACATCCATGTCAGGTATCTAGGAACACCAGATTCAAATGCATGGAGTTCAATTCCTGAACGCCGCCCACCCCATGCCACATAGGCTGAACGTCACGGCTGGGTTAGAGACGCCTTAGCTGTGCACTGATAGATGAAGATTTTTTTCCATATGACATGGACCTGTCCAGCAGTAGCAGCCTTCTGACAAATGGTCACCACTGACCTTAAGAGGGCACTGAGCAGGACAGGCCTATTATGGACTGGGGAAACATGCCTTTTGGGCCTATACACACGACCTGGGACACGGAAGGTGAGCTCTAGATTCCTGGATCTGTCCTCAGTATTTGCTAGGCATGCAATTTCGATGCATTGAAGATCACCAGAGGGACCCCCACTAGTGCGGATTCAAGACAGAGCTCGGGAAGTGGACTGAGGTGGAAGCAGCAGCGTTGTGCAATGAGGGACGATGGGAGTTTGCCAAATAAGCCAACTGCAAACAATTGGTCATACTTGGTTACCTTATGCATCGATCCCCATTTCCATCTGTAATGCAACTGGTGCTCATGAAAAGCGCTCTGATACCTTCGGGTCGAGTTTGTGCTATATAAAACTGCAAACAAAACAAAACAAAACATGGCTGCTGCGGCTATTAGATGCATTGGCATTGTAAGGGAGGGCATGAATTAACATTTTAGAGATGAGCATCCATAATCATTGGGGCTTTGATAAACAAAGAGTCATCAAATAAAAAAATAAATACAAAATGCTAAGACTGTTGAAAGTGCGAAACTGTATTCACTTTATCATTGTTTTGAATTTATGTGTTAAGCTGCAGAATGGACTAGGAGAGCATTTTTACTTTTTTCTTATGTTTTATGTTTTTATCTGTTTACCTCTACACATGCGCTACTTATCCTCACCGCAAATACATGAAGTCTCTGAACAACCTTCACACCAGAATGTATGCTGTCATACTGCAGTGAATATGCAAATGATTGAGAACATATGTTTAGATAACTGCACATGTAACACTGCTGAAATCATTGGATGACACTGATACATGTGTAACAACAAGAGGATATGTTCAAAATTCAGTAAAAACATCTAACAAAAATTATGGTATTGAGGGCTCCATAGTCCATACAAAAGCACAGGTTTATCAACCCTTACTTAGGAACTACTACCACTGGACTAGCCCATTAACTACAGAAGTGCTCAATCACTCCCTGTTCCCGCATATTGGCCACTTCTGCCTTGATGCACTTAAGGACCAGTCTAATATTCTGTATAGTTTGCTCTCCATGGGCAAACCATCTCTATGTCATGGACACAGGCTGGAGTTAACCCTGTGGTGAGTGAGAAGAGGAGGGCATTATATCTGTTGTTCAGGAGCCAGGTCAGGGGCAAGCTTAGCCCCATATACTGAGCCATCTTTCTCATCATTGGCCTGAGAGATGCTCACTCTCTTCCCCAACCTCTTCTGTCATTGCCAGGATATTAACAGAGTAGTCTCTCCTGAGGTACAGCTTAAGACGATTCATGCTGATCACCCTCCGTGGCACCCGAGCAACACATCTGTCAAGTTGATTGCTGATCTCTGAAATCTTACTGACCACCTTACAGGGACCACTCCATTTGTATTTCAAGGGAAAATTTGCTTGAGCACCATTACCTCTGGATCCTCTTGGTAGCCTGTCAGCCTTGCCTTCTGTTCATAACGCTGCTTCATCAGATCTTGGCTAGCGTAAAGGTTGGTCTTCATGTTCTTTATCAGCTAAGCTATCCATTCCAGAGGCTCAGGCTGACCAAAGTCAGTGGACCACAGTTATGATGGCCAAACAGAAGCTCAAAGGGACTAAATGCTATACCCTGTATGCAAACAGGAGACATGGCAGGAGGAGCTCCCATTTCCTCTTGAGGCTCTTGGGTAGACATCTCTTCATGTTCCTTGGGGCCTTGTTAAATAATTCCACCAACCCTTTAGGTAGGATGTAGTGGAAAATTGGTAAGTTATACTACCTTGCTCCCACATCACCTTCGTGTAAGAGCAGAGGTAGTTAGTTCTTCTGTCAGATACCCCAGTCTTAGAAGATTGTAAAGAGTACCCTCTACACAACATTATCTGTTATGCCCCTCCGGGGTACCACTGTGGGATACCTGAAGGCATGGTCGACCACATCCAAAATAGACTTGTTGCCTGAAGCAGAGGGGAGTCAAACAAACCAATTATATGCCCACCCTGTCAAACGGCATACTACCCACTGTAGCAGTGCCAATGATAACTTGGTTTGGACTCCAGACTTGACACTCATTTGACAAGTTGGGCAAGTTCTACAAAACCTCTCTGCAGTGCAAACTATAACTGGCCAATAGATAAAAGGTTCTACTTTGTCTTCTTGATTCCCAGATACCTTGTCAAAGGTGCCTCATGGGCTCGCAACAGCAGAAAACTCTTATGTACTTGGACAACCACTAGCTTCCTGTTGGCTACAGGTGCTGAATCCACAGGTTAAGCATACAGCAGCCCATCCTCCCAGACCATGCTGTATTTGACAACCACTTCAGTGATAACCTGTTTCTGGTCTAGTACAGTAGGACATTGTTCCTGTGTCTGGCAGAGCTCTTCTCTCAAGCAGCTAATAACTCCTGCAGCTCTGCCAGTGACCCTGACTCCAATACAAGGTCTGCTTCTGGCACCCCATCCTCCACTCCCGTTGGGAGAGGATCCATGGGCGCCACATCCAGGGTTTTTTTTAGAGTCTGCCAGGGTCTACACTATACTACTGTATCCTGATCCTTCCACTCTAGGTGACCCCAGCATCCTTGAGAGGTTTTCATGCAGCTTGTGCTCTATCTGATGTTGTCCAGTTCCTGTAGTCCTCTGGCCTTGGCATTAGACAGGCACAATCAGTTTGTTGTCCAGCAGGTACCCAGCACCCTGTTCCGCTTGCATCCCTTTGTCAACCATGACCATCTTGCTGCTGATGTCTACCTCAACCCTGACATGCAGGTGTTCCATGTCATCTCCACTGGCAACCAAGTCATTGCCAATGATACCAGCAATTCTTTTCTCAGGTTAGAGATACTTCCTCTCAACCATAATCCTGTAGGAACCTTCTTCCTATTGAAAACCACCTCACCAATAAACCCCATGGTATATTTGCATAAGAGCATCTGGGTTCCTTTTCTAGGTGACAACTAGGTTAGCAATTAGGTTGAGTGCCACTGGGTCCTCAGTGGTACCCATCCCAATTGATAGCATTCTGCCTATTAGAGGTACCGCTGGCACAGAATCCTTGACTAGCAGGGCCGGCATGGGAGCCAAAACCGGCCCTGGCAAACTGATCGGCCGGCCCCCCATGGGGGTGAGGGAGGAGTGCGGCCGAGCTGTTTTCTTGGGCCGGTTTCGGCCGATTTTGTTTCACGGGGCCGATATTGCTGGCCCCCGGTAACAAAATCGGCCCCCCAGGGGTCCAAAACGATCCCCTCCCTGGCAGCCTACCGGGGAAACGCCCGGTGCCCCCTACGGCCAGTCCGGCCCTGTTGACTAGGCAACCCTTGTTGTAATGCCTTTCCTTTTCGCATCTAACATAGATAGCCACCTTGGGCGGGGACATGATTCTTTTCCCTCCCTTCTCCTTTTCACTTCTGACTAGGAACCAAGTTCCCCTTAGGATTTTGTCTGAGCAGGGACACCTGGGAACCATTCTGGACCTTTTCCTTCTATTATGGAACGATTCTACTGGGAGATCTCCCCTTCTGGTTTGGACTTTGGCACAGACTAGTAATTCCTTTTTTCCTTCCCGCTCACCCATTCATTCTAATCATGCTCTAAGTCATGGATCCAAATCTCAATCTGAACACCCTTCAGCCTTCTTGCTGTCACTGAACCTCTGATGTACTGGGGTGGCTTCAAACAAAACCGTCTCATCAGATGATCCACTCAAGTGCCAGATTGTCATTTTCAGACATCTTTCCAATCACTTCTGTCCCTTCAAACGTTGCTGCCCTGGTCTTCCCTTTAAAAGTTTGGACCTTATATGCAATTAGAAAACTATGGTAGCACCCTAGAATGTCAGTGCCTGGCAGATACATTTGTATCAATTCTTTTGGCAGTTTAAAGGTGGATTCTTAAGATGTGGCAGGTGGTGTCAGCAGAACCTCCTTCCAGGGTTAACTATTCCTTTCCCAAGTACAAATCTCTCTCTTTTTCCTGCCTCCCCTGTTCCCTCTTCCTCTATGTCAGGGCTCTCTCATCTTGTCTATCTCTTTGCACCTACTCCTCCTTCCGACTAACCTGGGTTTTTCCTCTCAAACTCAGTTCCAACAGCCCCGGATATTAGGTACCCTACTTCCACTCTCCCTCCCACCAATTCAGGTGTGATAGCCTGAGGCTGGCCACTCAGCCAAGTATCTATACCCTGAGGCTGAACAGTGGTCAGGGGTGAGTCTTTCCTCCCTTTGCTCCTCCATCTGGGCCTCTATAACCTCTGGTTGGGAGCAGTACCCCCAGAAATATGAGCTTTCAGGGCACCCTGGGCAGCCGCCCCATCCAGCTCCCCTAACAACGGACACAACTCACTTCCCAGAATGCACTCAATAGGCATCTGGGGAATAACTATGACCCTCCTCTGGATCACCTCCCCACTTCACTCCATCGATACCATAGAGCGGAAAAAGTCCTGCTTCTGGGCCTGAGTCACCCTATGCTCCTGTCCAGTGTACTGATCTGGGAAAACCAGCCTTTCCACAACCAGGGCCTGGCTGGCACCGATATCTCTCAGAGCAGTATGACCTGGATCCCATTCAATGTGGCCTGGTGGACATGACAAATCTCACCCTCAGGGCTCACACCCTCTGAGTCTATCTCCAAACTAAGAGAGTCTAGGGCATGTTCTACCTCCTGCCCCTGGGGACTATTTACCCCCAAGACCAGATTCGCCACTCCCTTAGAAATTCCACCAGTGCATGGTTTATTAGGACAGATAGAGCCTCTCTGCTTGTGTGCTAACTCAGAACACTCAAAGCACCTTGATTGGAAAGGGGGCACCTTGGGCCACTGCCCTCCAGAACCTTCTTTCTGTTTCTCAGAAGTGGCATAGGAACTCGTTTCCCCCACCTTATTATGGGACTTGCCTGGGTCACTTTTGACATCCCCTCACTATGCTGCAGGGGCCCTGAACCACCCTTCTTGGGATCACTCCTGGGTACCTTCTTAGACATTCTGGTACTTATCCAGAGGTCAGCCTCCTTTGCAAGCTAACTGGGATCAATGAGCTTACTATCTACTAGATGTTGGCACAACTAGGAAAATAGCTACTGAGCATGAGCTACCTCGGAATTAGATTGAACAGCTGAATTGTGCACCTTGCTGACCCTCGCCCAACCACTCAGATCATTGCTGGAGTAGTCCAGAAAGTCCAACCAAGACTGGTTTGGAGGTTTCTGGGTGTCACTAAAACTGATGCGATACTTCTCAGGGGTCAGCCCAAACTTTGGAGAGTAAAATGGCCTTCATGGGTGTGCACCTAACTGGTCCCACAACTCTAATGTAACAAGAGTATCCCTGCCACTGGGGGCTTGGATTTCAACAGGCTGGCTCCCTGATCCTCCTCTGGAAACCTGTGCATCATCAGAGCTATCTTATATGCAGAAAACCATTCTATATATATCATCCCCCACCACATAACTTGGCAACAGGTTTGGGGTATGAGGACCCTCACCTCTCCATAGGGCAGGACCTTCACCTCTCCACAGGGCACTGAACTGCTACAACCACTGCTGCTGGGTCCAATTGCATGGTTGGCTTTCAGTTCCATTTCCTTCAAGTTCCTCTCATGAGCCAGCTTCTTTTCCTCTAGAGCCAGCTTCCTTCTCTCCATTTTAAGCTTGACCATCTGCAGCCTTCCAGGACATGCAAAAACTTAAAAATAAATGTCCAACTTTTTAAATACAATACACCCTGCCTTATGGGCCATTTAAAGCCTATCCTGGGGATGATTTATATGTATTAAAAAGAGAGTTTTAGCCTTGGCAAAGGGGATATTTTGCCCAGTCGAATTGGCAGTTTAAAACTGTGAGGAGGCTGCAATGGCAGGCCTGAGACATGTTTTAAAGAGCTACTTAAGTGGGTGGCACAAAAAGTGCTGCAGGCACACTAGTAGCATTGAATTTACCCGCACTGGGTATAAGGTATACCATTTTACTATGGACATATAAATAAATTAAATATGCCAATCAGGTGTAAGCCAATTATACTGATGGAGCAAGGTTTCGCAAATGAAACTTGCTCGGACGCAATCTTCCTCATAGTATTAATACTAAAACTTGTATTGTCTATATTAATCCTTGCACACATTACACGAATAGATAGGATGCTTGCCTATGTGTTTTACTAACGAATAACGCTTGTTCCTAGTCTAAAATGGCCGCTTAAGCGCGGGATTTTATCTGCGCATGTCACAACGTGATCACATGGTGTGACGTCTTTCTTTGCTTGGTGGGAACTTCTGCTTCTGCGCAGTGTGCATTAAAATGGCTGTTCAATGTTCTCACATGCTTAAGCTTGCTCTCGTGTCATTACTAAATTGTCGTTTCTTAACGCAATTAATGCGGGATAGGATTTTATAATTAAAGGGGATTAGAAATAAGATAAGTAGGTATACAGTGAAACGTTTTATTTGTGATTTTAATATTTCCTTCTTGTACTTTTAGTAATTCGTAATCTTGGGCCTGGGTTGGTGACTTGAAACTCGAGAGACAGAGTGTTCTGCGCATGTGTCCTGAATGACTGCCAAAATGAAGTCAACTTGGACGCTCTACAAGGCCATATCCTATTGACCGAAGCGGATGTACCACATGTATTAAATTTGTTGCAAAATGGATACACACAATGTAGAAAATGTAGAAAATTTGTCGTGAGACGGGTGGGAAATAAAGTGAATGTATTAATTTGAAGGGGCGGGAACGTAAATACAATAGGCTTCACAAATTAAGCCAAATTTGTCATGATGCGAGAATCCACCTCCGGTCCCTGTCCAATCAGAAATAGTGGTCCCATATTTTAGCAACATTAAGGGGAGGTACATGGGTGTAGAAGGGTATAATAGAATATAGCATTAGTAGTTAGTTAGCTCAGACTCTCAGAACATACAGAAGAGCTCCAGGCTGCCCAGCTGATCGGTTGCTGACTAAATCCCTATCCGGAAGAGGTCCTGAGGAGGGGGCGGCGGAGTCCATTAGACGGGAGAATCTAGGAGAAATCGAGTGCCAGAGAGGGGAACGGCGCAGGCGTCGTTATAGAGAGGTCACCAGTCCTGTCCTGATCCTGAAGAAGGTCCTTGCTCTTCATCCTTCTTGGGTCCTATTCTTCCAAACTCCTTGGCTAAGGGTTTGGTTCTCGCACTTAGGTAAATATATGCAACCTTTAGTTGCGCTGCTGTTCCTATCTCCTCTTTTCCTTAAACACCGTCATTTATTAGCAATAATCATTCTATGCTTTCACATGGGTATTCTGATCAAATACCGTGTCTTTTTCTGTACTTTACTCTGCTAAAACTTTAGATAAACATTTTAAAAAACTTCCTGACTCTGTGGTTATTTCAGGATTATGTATTATAGTGAATGTCACTCATTTTAAACTTCCTAATTAGCAAAGGATCCATTGGTAAGTTATTACTCTTTTATCAGAAGGTAATTGGTAGCAGGGATTTTTGATATAAGAGTATATCTGACACCCAGCGTAAGTATTAGCGTAGTGTGAATGTGTGGGCCCAAGTGAGTATATGGTGTGTGTATGCAGTTTGCTAATATCGCGCTGGATCAGTTTTCTGGTAAGCAGAGGACGGTTTGTGTTACTCTTTGTTAATTGGGTAATGAGAATTTTATTTTGTATTTTTATGAACTAATACCCGTTATTCTTGAGTATTGTTTTATGTTGTCCAGAATACCCCGGGGAAAAGAATAGTGGGTGGCAAGTAGAAGCCATACTGCAGTGAGGTTATCTGTCAGGCAGAAATAGTACTGAAAAGTTAAGCAGGGCTATCAGTACTCGTTAGGGATTCTATGTGAGTAAGCATAGCCAAAGGAGTACGCTAGTGAAAATTTGATGTTATATCACCTAGAAAGGGTAACATTGAAGAAGTAACAGGTATTTCGGAAGCTTGTGTGAAGAGTAGACGGAAGGGTTTTACTCATAGTGTTTTTTTTAGTAAACGGAAAGGTTTTACTAAGTGTGTAAGAGAAACTATCTTTCTGAATTAGAGAAACTGGCACGATAGCGAATGTTTTATGTGGTTACTGAATTTTAATTAAGAAATATAGAGAAAAATAAGTTTTGCGTAAGATTTTTTGTAAAGGGAGGGTCAGTTGCCGGAGAGGGAGCTGACGTCACAAAACGCCGCGCTGGGATTGGTTAGTTCCGCGGGCGTGGGAAAACCCTTGTAAAGGAGGGGTCAGTAGTCAGGAGTAGTACTGACATCACAGGTGCCGCGCTGGGATTGGCTGCATCAGCATGAGAACAGAAAAGAGCAAATTGTAAAGGAGGGGTTGACAGAGAAACGTCACCAAGAAGGCCGCGCAAGGATTGGCTTAGAAATAAAAGTTAGCAAAAATTTGATTGGTTGAGAATTTAGAAGCAAAATTCTAAGTGGATAAGGATTGCATGTTAAAACGCGATCCGACTTTAACAGGGAATCGTCCAGATAGGAGATTTCTAGGGTTTGCAGAATATAATTTTATACACCGGTACTTGCCTAAGATGTACAGAGAAAAGAAAAAGATGTCAGTTTTACAAAAGATTAAGAATTATTTCAAAAAGGACAAACCAATCAAGACTAGGGAGGGAATTATTATTCCCCCAGCGAAAACGCCCGCATCATTTATGATGATGGAGAGAGGTTATCATACTTGTGTATGGATAGAGAATTGGAGAGAATATACTAAAAATGACGGGATATTAGAATTTCAAAATTTAAGACAAAGGATGAATGATTTAGAACCTAGATCTAGATTAACTCAATATGAAGCTTTAGAAGAGTGGGAAACTGAGCATTTGAGCGTGATCGATCTCGAGGTAATGGAATGTATCCAGGATTTTTCCCCAGATATTTACGTGAGAATAGGGAAGGTCAAATGAAGCAGTGGAGAAGGGCAATGCTTGTTGAGGGATTATATCCCTTATTTACAGAAGGAGAGAAATCAGGAGGCAAGTGTACAGAGAAGACTAAACATTTAATGAGACATGAAGACTCAGAAGATGAGTTTATGGAAGAAATATTGAGAAATCCTCCACCGTATCAGGAAGGGTCAAGTGGACTTCCTCCTAGTGCCCCACCACAAACACCAATGGTACCTCAGGTATTACATGAATTTACCCCAAATAGAATACTTCATGAGAAGGAAAAGGAAGCATTAGAAAAGACCAGAGCAGAATTAGTACGGAAGATATCCCAGATAAAAACACATCCTGATTCATTGACTATTCCTGTAACAATTGGTCCAGTAGTGCCATTATATGGTACACAAGGAAATTGTCCTCCTCTAATACCCGTGTCTTCTCCTATGAATACTCCCGAAAATTTTCAAAAACTTGAAGCTCCAGTTATAATTGAAGATCATTTTAGTGATTGTGATTCCACAATATCTCTCATGGATTTACCTGTCAGAGGTCCAGTAAAGGGTACTCCAAGAAAAGAAATACCTGAGCGTTCAAAAGATGTAAGTTTAATAACTTCATCAGGGGCAAAGAGTGCCACCATAGTAACACCTGAAGATCTAGAAAGGTGGATACAAGGATCAGATAAAATGTGCACACCTCCAAAATTACTAGACATTCAGAAATTAAAAGCCGAGTTAGAAGAAATGATAGCAGGAAATATAGGAGTAGAACGCTTAAATACTTATGATGAAGAAGAATTGCTGTTCCTGTGCAGGAGTATCACTAGAAATGTAAGATTATTTCATGAAAAATTGTCCAATCTAGCCCTACAAATGGGAATCGAAATAGGGAGATCGAAAGTACTACAGAAGCCCTATAGAGCAGAATTTTCAGACAAAGATTTAGAAAATATGAATGCTTCTGGAAGAAGACTGCAAATACGGGAATTAATGTTAGTTGTGCAAAAATGGGGAGACCTAGATAAGTGGAGAACTAGTTGGGCAAAGAAAAAGGAAGAAGCTCGCTCAAGTCGAACAGCTTCTGAATATGTAATGAAGGAGACAGAAAAAGCTGACAAAATGTACCCGATGCGAGAAGTTGCAGGAGGAGGTTATGTGCATGTCCCATGGAGTAGACAGGATATTTTATCATTTACGAATGATTTCCCAAAGCTGAGAGAAAAGCCAATTGAATGGTACAAGCAGGTTGAAAGGTTTGTAAAAGTGTCAAAAGTATTGTTGAAGGATTTGGATGGTCTGTTTGACATAGTGGTACCTGCAGACTTATGGACAGATTGTAAAATTACAGTGGATTGGCCAAGTGATGAATATCCCAGAGATCCAAAGACAGGTGCCCCGTCAAATGACGAGATGAAAAAGTACCAGCAGGTGATAACATACCTGAAAGGGAAAATACCACCGAAAGAAACAGACTGGGTAAAAATAGATCGAACTACCCAAGAAGCCAGTGAAACAGTTCATTCGTATTATGAGCGCCTCTTACAAGTGTTCAAACAGTACAGTGGATTTGAGGACATTGGAGACAAAAATATGAGTCAGTTTGTATACCGATTCGTGTACGGTTTGAAGCCCGAGATTTGCCAGATGATTAAGCAGCATATGCTTTGCTGGCAAGGGAAACCCATCGACAAAATTTTGAAATATGCAAAATATTGTGGGGATGACATTGAGGATAGGCACAAGAAATTACAGGAAAAAGTAATGTGGGCACAGGCAAAAATGGCTGAGAAACAGGGAATTAATCTAGATAATCCTAATGAAACTCAGGGAAAAGACTCTGGAACGAATGGTGATTCTGGAAATGGTGGAAGAATGAAAGGACGAATGAGTAGAGAAGAAGCTAAGAAGAAATTTCCTTGTCATGGATGCGGAAAATTGGGGCATTGGAAGGACGAGTGTAAAAAGATTCGAAATAATAATGGCCCAAATCAAAATTTAAATTCACAGATGCAGAATGACTCACAACAGGGGGTAAATCCTCAGAGTCAGTTGCCACCTCCACCTGTTCAGGGTAATGTAAGCAGAGCAAAGCACGGTACAGACATCGGATACCCAGGGGGAAGTGGTAAGAATGATTATATGACCTCACAATTTCTTTTGCAGGATGACTTTTGCAGGTTCGATGCATGACGGTGCCTAGGAGAGGGCGAGAAGGAATGCGTACTTGGCGCATCCCTGCAGGTAGATCAATCAGGTCCATATGTTGAAGGAAAAGTGAGAGGTAATGATATTACTTTTCTTTTGGATACTGGTGCTACCAGGTCTACTGTGAGAACAGTAGACGTCCCAAACCTTCCTCTCTCTGGTTAAATATTCAAGTTGTAGGAGTTGCTAACCAAAGAATTAGAACACCACTTACTGAACCAATGGAGGTTAAAATTTGAAACTTCAAAGAAATGCATCAATTTGTAGTATGCGATTCTAGTCCAGTAAACTTACTAGGTAGGGACTTATTGTGCAAAATGAATTGCACCATATTCTGCACGCCGGACGGTGTGGCAGTACAGACACCAGATGAAGATCATGTATACAAAATTATGGTTGCAAAACAAGGAACAGAAGTAGATGAAATGTTTTCATTGATAACAAAAGATGAATTGCCAGAAGAATTAAAAGATACAGTAAACCCTATAGTATGGGATTTCACCGGAAAAGAAGTAGGACTCATGGCTAAAATAGATCCAGTCCAAGTAACTGTAAAAGAAGGTGCAATTTTTCCAAATACGAAACAGTACAAAATGAGTGCAGAAGTAAAAGCAGGTGTCATTGAAGAAATCAATCGGATGGTCAAACAAAACATACTGAGAGAAGTGATGAGTAGCCCATGTAATTCACCAATAATGGGTTTGAAGAAACCTAGTGGAAAATATAGGATCGTTCAAGATCTGAGGAAAATCAACAAAATTGTAGAACCATGTTGTCCTTTATTGCCAAATCCTGCAGTAATTCTATACCAGATTCCTTGGAATGCTGGATGGTTTACAGTTATAGATCTGTGTCAAGCATTTTTCTCAATTCCATTACACCCAGACAGTCAATATCTATTTTCATTTAAATTCGAAAATAAAGTCTATGTATGGAATCGTGTTCCTCAGGGGTACACAGAAAGTCCTTCCATTTTTAATCAGATATTGAAAAAGTGCCTTGAAAAACTAGTGATGCCAGGAATCTCAGTCTTAGTCCAATATATAGACGATTTATTGGTGGCATCAAACACCAGAGAGGACTGTGTTATTGATACTATAGCACTCTTGAATCTTTTGGCAGAAAAAGGACATAAAGTTTCACCTGAGAAATTACAGTTTTGTACAACAACTGTTAAATACCTGGGACATCAAATTGAGAGGGGAAAAAGAAGAGTAACCTCTGAAAGAGTAGCATTAATAAAAAGAATGCAAATGCCAGTAACGCAAAGACAAGTAAGAATGTTCTTAGGAATAGTAGGTTACTGTCGACAATGGATACCAGGATTTTCCATGTTGGCTAAGCCCTTGATTAACATGACCAAAAAGAAGGCAAAAGATCCTGTTGAGTGGGAAGATGAAAGTGTAGAAGCTTTTGTAAAATTGAGAAACTCCCTTTGTTCAGCACCTGCCTTAGGCATGCCAGATTATAAAAGAGAATTCGCATTATTCTGTCATGAAAGAGAAAATTGTGCACTTTCAGTTTTAACTCAAAGACATGGTCTGGACAGACGTCCTATAGCATACTTTTCTGCTACGCTAGACCCTGTAGCATCTGCGTTGCCAGGATGTTTGAAAGCAGTGGAAGCAACTTGTTTGAGCATCGAACAAAGTGAATCAATCGTGATGGGACATCCTGTAAAAGTATATGTTCCACATGCAGTTGTGATTCTGTTGACCAGAACACGAACTCAGCATCTCACTCCTAGTCGGCTGACTAAGTATGAGAGAATAATAATGGGTGCTGAAAATGTGACCATGGTAAGGTGTACGATAATAAATCCAGCAAGCTTACTACCAGATCCATATCATGAGACAAATAAAGATGATGAAGAAGTTGAACATGATTGTGTACAGATTACAGAACTATGCACAAAACCTCGCCCAGATATAGAGGAACAGCCTCTTAAAAAGGCAGATAAAGAACTGTTTGTTGATGGCTCTTGCCAGAGACATGAAGATGGTAAGCTAACCGCTGCCTATGCAGTATGTGAATTAACTGGAATAGTCGAAGCATCCTATTTACCAGGAGTAAAATCTGCACAAGTAGCTGAATTGATTGCACTGATAAAAGCATGCAAAATTGGGAGGAATCAGAGAATAACCATATTCACTGATAGTCAATATGGTTATGGGATTGTGCATGATTTTGGCCAACTGTGGATGCAGAGGGATTTCATGACTTCTTCAGGATCCCCCATTAAAAATGGACAATTTGTAAAAGAATTGCTAGAAGCAATACAATCACCAAAAGAATTGGCTGTGGTGAAATGTGCCGCACATCAGTCAGGAGATGACTGGGTGGTAGTTGGCAACAGATATGCAGATTTGGTGGCTCAATATTGTGCCAAAACCAGAACATCAGTGAAAAAGAGGGTGGAAAGAATGGGAATCAGCTGCCAACTTATGCTATTTATGCCACCTGAAACTTGGAACGAAGTGAAAAGATTACAAGATGAAGTTGATGAGGTTGAAAGAAAATTGTGGATCAAAGCGGGTTGTTCTCAAAGAAGAGAAGATGAAGTATGGGTCAGTACAGATGGCAGACCAGTCATACCGGATTGTTTACTGTCACAAATGGCCAGAATGTATCATGGAGACACCCACATAGGGAGAGATGCAATGATTAGACTATTCAGACAAAATTGGTACAATCCCAAATTCAGAGCTGTTACAGAAAGTCTTTGCCAGAGATGTCTAATTTGCCAAATGCACAACACAGGCAGGAAAACAATAATTGGATTTGGGAAGATTGGGAAGGCAGAGGGTCCATTCATAAGACTACAGTTTGATTTCAAACAGTTACCACCATGCAGAGGGTTGACATACGTACTAGTCATAGTGTGTCTGTTTTCAAAGTGGGTGGAGGCTTATCCAACTAGGAGAAATGACAGCATTACAGTTGCAAAGCTGTTACTAAGAGAGCTCATACCTAGGTTTGGTTTCCCAGTATCTTTGGAATCAGATAGAGGAAAACATTTTAACAATGAAGTGATCCTGATAATCTGTGAAGCATTTCAAATCAAACAGAAACTGCACTGTGCATATCGTCCAGAGGCTTCTGGAGTGGTTGAACAACTGAATGGCACCATAAAGTCAAGATTGGGAAAAATGTGTGCATCAACATCATTGGAGTGGCCTGATGCATTGCCACTTGTTCTGATGGGACTCAGAAGTATACCTGATCGAACAACAGGTTTGAGCCCCCATGAAATTATGATGGGAAGAGCAATGAGACAAACATATGTTCCCACAAATAGACTGGTGAATATTTCTGATGATATGGTGTTGGACTACTGTAAAGGATTGGCTGACCTAGTGCGTTCTGTCTCTCACCAGGTTGGAGAAGACGCAGTTTCCAGACAGCCTGAACTAGAACATGATCTGAATCCTGGTGATTGGGTGGTGGTGAAGAATCACACCAGAGAAACGTGTCTATCACCCAGGTGGAGCAGACCTTGTCAAATAATATTGACCACGAATACAGCAGTGAAGTGTGCCGGATTTCCGAATTGGATTCACGTAAGTCACACCAAGAGAGTACCAGACCCAGAAGAAGAAAACACTCAGACGACACCAATCACTGAAGAAGCTGAAGGTTGCCAAGCTGAAGAATTTCAGGCTCGAGGTTCAAGAGAAGCTGACGGAGAACAACCGAGCACAAGTCAGGATTGGATACCAGTAGTCGAAGTTCCTGAGGTTTTCCACCAAACAAGAAGTCAAAGAAAATTAAAAGCAATTGAAAAAGATCAGATAGGTGAAGAAAAAGGGGTTCAGGATCAAGAAGACAAGCTAGTAAACGACCCTGAACTAAATAAGATAGGGAAAGAAAACTGGACTAAAAGCAGTGAAGAATTAATAGAATTTGAACAGGGAGAGACAGGTTTAGAAGAAGCAGGTCAGGCTGCAGAAGTACACAGTGCAATAAGCCCTGATCAGAAGCAGTTAGGTCAAGAGGAATATACAGAAGAAAAAGAGACTGATAAAAGTGAACATGAAGAATTAAACACAGAACAAGGGGAACTATTGGAAACTCACAGTGGAGCTGCAAATGAGAAACCAATAAGACCAGAAAAAGAACAATTAGATAAGTCAGAGATTACAGAAAACAAAACAGTACCAACCAGTGAAAGTAAAAAGATATCTGAAGACGAAACTAAAGAAACAGTACAAACAGAAAAGCCAAGAAAAGGAGATCATTGGCCAAGTTTCATCAAAAGAGTGAAGTGCCACATAAAAACTAGAAGTGAAGATCCAGATCAAGTACCTGAAGTAACAAGTCAAACTGATCAAGAGAAAAAGTCTGGGAAAAGAAAAAGTAAAAGATTAATACTTGTGAACAACAAATTCATGGGTTCTGATTGGACGTATATCGTTCTTGAAGATTTTGAAAGCTCAGAATCAAGTGACAGTGGTGGTGAAGGAACAAGTGCAGAACTAACTTACGAAGAAGAAACAAGACCACCCTGACTAAACAAAAGAATCCACTGAAGAAAAGGAATAGAGATAAGAAGAGCAATCTTCCTTGTCGAAAAATGCCTGATGATAGAGATACTGGGAGACCAAAGAGAAAATGTTGTAGAAGATGCTGTGCAATTTGCATATGTAGTCTAGTATTGGTGCTTATAGTATGGTTAGTCCTGATTGTAGCAGTTCCTTACCTGATGATAATAGATAAAAAGAACAATAATGAAACTATAGGGAGGATAGCAAACATGAAGGGAAATAGAGTAGAGCTAATGGCAGAAGATGATGATTTCGGAATTCATCATGAGATAGCTGATAACGACACTAGTTTAAATGTTTTCACAAAGTTATTGTTTCAATATGTAGACACCATGGAAGTTAGTAATTGTTATGTCTGTATGAAATTACCTGAATCAGTAGCAGAAGGATTAACATACCATCATTTACCATTGACATATGGCATTTCATGTAGCGTATTAACAAGTTTATTTTATAGTACAGGTAGATTACAATATTACTATTCCAATATAGATGTTGTATTTTCTGAAGTTCCAATTCGCAAGAGCATGAACCCAGTGCTTAGCGCCTTAGATGCACAGTTTATGGGAGAATTTTTCTTAACAATGAAATCAATAGACTTAACACATGCACGTAGACACAATCTAACATGTTCTTTATTAGAAGAAGAGAAAATATTTTTGAATTTAGTAGAAGATAGAAGACAGGATTTTCAAAAGAAAGCTACAGAGCATAAGTCTCATTTACCACCTTGGGCAGAGAAAGAGGGAAGTTACACACCTGGCAAAGCTCAAGCTGCTATGGCTCTGGATTTCGAAAAGAAGGGGAAAATTTGTCTACATAGGTTAAAAACTGACTATAACAATGTTTTCATCGGTACCAGTGATTGTGAACACAATTTTTTAATATTGGGAGGTTGGGGACTCAAAGGAGGAACAGATTCAGTTTTTCCTGGAATCTATTATGTCTGCGGGAATAAGGCTTACTTTAGGCTTCCTGCACGGTGGTATGGAAGTTGTTACTTTGGAATAGTTTTTCCAAAGATATACCACGTAAAAAGAAACACTGGAAGCAATGAAAACAATGGCGAATTAATACGTAGTAAAAGAGCTAGTTTTTCAGAAATAATAGGTGATATATTTGGTGCATTGATACCTTCAGTGGGAATAATTCTGAACTCAAGGAAGATATGTAAATTGTCTACAGTAGTTGATCGTTTATCAACGGATACTGCTGGAGGGTTTCTAATGATTAATGCGGAAATGGTTGCGATTAGGTCTATGGTGATGCAAAATCGACTTGCTCTTGACATAATATTGGTGAAAGAGGGCGGAGTCTGTAAATTATTGAAGACAAAACACTGTTGCACTTATATTCCTGATAAGAGTGCAGAAATTGAGACGTATATTCAGAATATAACTAAACTTGAGCAAGAACTTAAACCACTGGAAGTTGATAGTGTATGGGAAAGATTGACAAATAGTATATCGTCTATCGGAACTTGGTTTGCTAATATAGGTAAAGGACTTATAGGTCAAATACTAGTTCCCTTAGCAGGGATAGCAATAATAGTTCTGACAGTAGTATTTTGGTGCAAATGCTGTAGAAAGAATGGAACGTATAAAATAACAGAAAAAGGGAAGAAGAGAAAGAGGGACGAGATTGAACTAGAAGAATGGAAAAGTGAATTATACAAAAAGATGAAGGGAGATTGCAAAAGTAGAAAAACTAAAAATGAAAATGAGAATGAAGTGGTTTGCTAAGAAGTTGGCATCTGATTGAGGGTAGTCGTTTTTGATGGCTCAGAAACGCCATCAGAGAGGGGATTGATGGAGCAAGGTTTCGCAAATGAAACTTGCTCGGACGCAATCTTCCTCATAGTGTTAATACTAAAACTTGTATTGTCTATATTAATCCTTGCACACATTACACGAATAGATAGGATGCTTGCCTATGTGTTTTACTAACGAATAACGCTTGTTCCTAGTCTAAAATGGCCGCTTAAGCGCGGGATTTTATCTGCGCATGTCACAACCTGATCACATGGTGTGACGTCTTTCTTTGCTTGGTGGGAACTTCTGCTTCTGCGCAGTGTGCATTAAAATGGCTGTTCAATGTTCTCACATGCTTAAGCTTGCTCTCGTGTCATTACTAAATTGTCGTTTCTTAACGCAATTAATGCGGGATAGGATTTTATAATTAAAGGGGATTAGAAATAAGATAAGTAGGTATACAGTGAAACGTTTTATTTGTGATTTTAATATTTCCTTCTTGTACTTTTAGTAATTCGTAATCTTGGGCCTGGGTTGGTGACTTGAAACTCGAGAGACAGAGTGTTCTGCGCATGTGTCCTGAATGACTGCCAAAATGAAGTCAACTTGGACGCTCTACAAGGCCATAACCTATTGACCGAAGCGGATGTACCACATGTATTAAATTTGTTGCAAAATGGATACACACAATGTAGAAAATGTATAAAATTTGTCGTGAGACGGGTGGGAAATAAAGTGAATGTATTAATTTGAAGGGGCGGGAACGTAAATACAATAGGCTTCACAAATTAAGCCAAATTTGTCATGATGCGAGAATCCACCTCCGGTCCCTGTCCAATCAGAAATAGTGGTCCCATATTTTAGCAACATTAAGGGGAGGTACATGGGTGTAGAAGGGTATAATAGAATATAGCATTAGTAGTTAGTTAGCTCAGACTCTCAGAACATACAGAAGAGCTCCAGGCTGCCCAGCTGATCGGTTGCTGACTAAATCCCTATCCGGAAGAGGTCCTGAGGAGGGGGCGGCGGAGTCCATTAGACGGGAGAATCGAGGAGAAATCGAGTGCCAGAGAGGGGAACGGCGCAGGCGTCGTTATAGAGAGGTCACCAGTCCTGTCCTGATCCTGAAGAAGGTCCTTGCTCTTCATCCTTCTTGGGTCCTATTCTTCCAAACTCCTTGGCTAAGGGTTTGGTTCTCGCACTTAGGTAAATATATGCAACCTTTAGTTGCGCTGCTGTTCCTATCTCCTCTTTTCCTTAAACACCGTCATTTATTAGCAATAATCATTCTATGCTTTCACATGGGTATTCTGATCAAATACCGTGTCTTTTTCTGTACTTTACTCTGCTAAAACTTTAGATAAACATTTTAAAAAACTTCCTGACTCTGTGGTTATTTCAGGATTATGTATTATAGTGAATGTCACTCATTTTAAACTTCCTAATTAGCAAAGGATCCATTGGTAAGTTATTACTCTTCAATCAGAAGGTAATTGGTAGCAGGGATTTTTGATATAAGAGTATATCTGACACCCAGCGTAAGTATTAGCGTAGTGTGAATGTGTGGGCCCAAGTGAGTATATGGTGTGTGTATGCAGTTTGCTAATATCGCGCTGGATCAATACAATGTTTTAGAGATGGAGCATAAGCACCTGAGCACTAGTAAAGTGCAACGGGTGCTAAGGCCAACAAAAACTAACTCAGCAAAACGTTTGAGGGAAGACCACCCTAAGGCTGACAGGTCTAACACCAAGCACGCTTTTCCACCATGCAGAATTGGATGAGTAGTAATAATACACTGGATCTTAATGTTAAGAAGAAAGAGGTCCTATTCCTGGACAAAGGTAACCTTTCGATCTCTGCCTTCTGCCCTCTGATGAAGAGAACCTCAGATTTTCGAGTTGTCAAAAGTCTGAAGCCTTGTATTTCTTTATAACAAGGCGATCCGCCTGCGGTTCCATGTAAACTTGGTGGCTTTCCCCTGCTTCCATAGGATGAAGTTAATTAAGAAAATACTGTCCCTCAGTGCGCTGGGATTAAGCTTGGCAAACTTGGCATGGCAGTATCAGTTCTTTTAAATTTCGAAGAAAAGCCCTTGTATCGGTTGCCTGAATTTACAGGCTGTCTATTGAGCACTCATAAACTCTTTCACAGTGTATATAAAATTAAGTGTCGCCCAAAGTGGCATTACTGCGTGGGTCATGCTTCATGCCAATATGTTGTAAGATGTTCACGTAAGCAGAAGAAATTGAGCAACGACAAAGTTTTCTTTCAATAAAACTCCTGTCTCCTCCTGTCCAGTGTGTACACATGTGGTTTTCAAAGAGAGCTCTGTGGCAGATTGCCATCTGATACAGAGTGTGCCAGTGTGCAATAACGTGATAAGCTTCACACCTGCACAGGCTTGAGCAACTATAACTCTCAGCTTCATTCATCAGTCGCCAGCACTTGTTTTGCACTGTTTGTTGGATACAGTTATTAAGTTCAAACTCTACTCATTGCAAGAACAAAATAAAACGAAAAACTTCATTCACAGTTTCCAGTTCAACCTTTTATGTTCTACCAAATTTAGTCTGCACTTGTTTTCTTACCAATTTCATCCGTTTTTCCAAACAGAAACACTGCCCTCCTTAAGTGTTTGAACAGCGACCACAATTAATACATGTTAACATGAAATAAAGAAGCATAGAGTGTAGTTAAACAGCCTCATTTTAAATCTGTTAATAATCCTGGGCCCACTGTAAACGCATAAATGAACATAGGAGACTGATGTACGTGACATACATTTTCTAAAAGTTTGTTAATGTTAAATGTGCCACAGGGCTTATTGGCTGTTAACATGGCCCTTGCCTGTGGACTGAATGGATCTGAGTGTATGATAGAAGTGCTGTTTAATGCCGCCCCCTCCCGTAGAATAATTTGATTGAGGCCCCCAAATTGACAAACCGATTTATGGGGCTTGAGGCTGTACCCCAAACAAATATAAATTAAATCGATTTATAGTAGTGCTTTCTCACACTGGGTTTATGCAGAGTAAAACAATGTAGGTGAGCCAAACATTTTACACGAAAATAGGGTGTAGGTGATGGAGCAGGGTTTCTCATAAAATGAAAACTGCTCGGATTAAAAACCCCTAGTAACATTTTCAAATTTGTCTAACAGTGTGCAGTGAAAAACACGTGGTTTTAAAAACTAACATGAGGGAAAATAATACTGCGCAAGCGCGTACTAAAGCACTGAACTAGGCCTCAAATGCTTGACTAATGAAAAAAAGAGACTAATGCTGCTTTTGAGGAACGTTATTAACGTTTGCTAGGAAAAATAATAATATGGGTTGCGCATGGTTAGATGCAGCATTGGGAGGGTGCGTAAAGAAAAGCATTACAAAATGAGTAACAATGCTTGTTTTATTCTCCATAGAAGCATGGGTTAAGGAGAATGATTTTTACAAAATAAGCTGAAAAAGCAAAGAAAACGTGGAGGGAAGGCAAAGGCGAGCAACCTTCGAATTTAAATGTGCCTGCCAAAAGTTAAACGTGGAGACGAAAAACAATCAGCAAGTGAGGAACGTTTCCTCTGGAAGCGCACGAGTGGCACAAGAAGTAACAGATTTTGAAACATTAGCCGAGAGAAGGAAGCTGAAGCCTGATATTTGTATACTTGTATTTCCTAGGAAGATTCCGTCATGAAGTTGAAAAAACAAAACAATAGAACATTGAGTGAGATGGACATGTCGAGTGTGGTGTGACAGTACACCCCCTTCCTTAACCAATCAAATGTAGAATAGCTCCTTATTTTGAAACAAGTGTGGGTTGGACATTTGAGTTTTAGGGTATAATTGAGGTGCCTGGTGGGAGGGGTGTGCAGCTGGAGGCGTTTAGGCTGATCCTTGGGAGATCGTCGCTGTCGTCGGTTTGCTGTAGAGGCCTACCTGTTTTCTTCCTGTTCCTGATTCCTGACTTAATCTTTGCCCTTTCAAATCTTCTTGAGGTGCCTTGCTGCTCTCGTGGCCAGAGAGTAGATTTCCTGTTCCTATTGGGTTAGTAAAGATAAAACCTGAATTTGCATAATCATTTGCAAATGTATTTTGTTTCTGAACCTTTTCTCTCTTCGCCTATCCACTCCTTCAATGCACTGTCAATATGATGTGAATTTTGTCATTTTCTTTACTAATAATTTACTCAGTGATATTTCATGATTTGTACTGTGTATTGGTACTTGACGAGCATTCATTTCACATTATTTAGACAAACATTATAAATATACACATCGAGTCCGTCTTTATTTAGAGTGAGTCTATAGATTATTGCCTATAACTAATCAACTATAAAAATAGGTCATCTCCACATTATTTTTTATGAGAAATGCAGGTTCTGTTGGAGATTGGTAAGTTAGGTACGAACTTTGCATTACACTGAACCCAGCGTGAAGGGACTATGTTGGGTAATGTAATTGGGCCTAGCAAATTTATTGATCCCTGATTGCTGGATCAAGTGTGTAGAAATGCTAAAGTGCATAGTGTAATGGACCAACCTGAATAACATCAGTAGGCTTTTTTGTGCGTATCTCAGACGGAAGTGTCCGTGGCGAATCAGTCATATGGCGATGCGGATGGGAGCCATGCTGTTATGCCTGAATGTCAAATATTGGTGGGTGGAAAAGAATTCATAGTTTTCGCTGATTCTGGATCCCATTTACTTTAATAGGAGACAGAAACTGGGAGACCATATTTGGCAAGGAGAACATAAAGCTATGCAGTTGCGGCCAGTATGACTCGCGGGTGCGGGGGTGCGGGGGGAGTTCGCGGGGGGTTTGCAGCAGGGGTTTGCATGGAGGGGTCAGGTGGGGGGTTAAATAAAATAAAAAAAGAAACTTATCTTCCCAGGTCCCACAATCACAGATCCAGTGCCAAGGACTGTATCCTGACCAGCGGGCGGTCTGTGTACTCCGATTTGTGCGTGATCTGTGCCACAGTCTGCTTTACTGTGATCCACGGTGTTCCAAACACGGGGTCTGTGACTGTGAGAAACATACCAGCAGGACTCTCATGGGGCGGCTGTACTCCTGTTGCAGCCTCGCAGGCTCAGTCCTGGCAGTGAAGATGCTCACTCCCTGCGGTCTGTGCTCTCGGCACTTCTGAGCTCGGAAGTTCACTCTCAGTGGTCTGTGGCCTCGGTCTGTGCCGCATGCTCCCGCTACCGGACCTGGCCGGGTCCCATTTTCCTGCTCTCCTGCTGAACAGGAAGCAGGTAGCCTCCCTCCCCTCCCCTAAACCAATCACAACACTGCAATGGCAGCATTGCGATTGGTGGGGACGGCGCCCAGCTGGGCGCCTATGGGGAGGCCATTTTCTCCATGTAGGCTGCTTGCAAGGGCAAGTGCGCATGACTGGTTTGGTCGGCCCCAGAGGGCCAACCAAACAGTCAGGTCCCGCAACACTGGGCAAGCCACTCCTCCCTGACCCGCCCACCCGCAACAAAACACTTCTGCTTTCTCGCAGTGCGAGAAGCAGACATATAAAATGGTAGTTTTATCATTTTATGTTTCTGCTTCTCACACTGCGAGAAAGCAGTGGGGCGACGCTCCTCTGCCCTAATGGAGGAGCCGCCCCTGAATTGGTGAAGTGTCTGTCGGATTTCACCTGTGATATTTGCATGCACACACAGACAAAAACACACACACTCTCTCTCATCTCTGTTTTGAAAGCCCTAAAAAAATGTTTGTTTTATAAAATATTGTGTTTCTCTCATTTAGTACTCCTATTAATCCGTATTGCTCTCCATTTCCACTGCCCCTTAAGCCCCTCTGCTTGTCATATAATGTATTTTAACATTAGGTACCAGCGTGATGCTCGGGAAATCTGATGCCCCCCACTCCTTCGTACCCGCCAAGCTACGCCCCTGACTATGACCTATGATCCAGCGATCAGGGATCAATAAATTTGCTAAAAACAAGGCCCAATTACATTACCCAACATAGTCCCTTCACGCTGGGTTCAGTGTAATGCAAAGTTCGTACCTAACTTACCAATCTCCAACAGAACCTGCATTTCTCATAAAAAATAATGTGGCGATGACATCTTTTTATAGTTGATTAGTTATAGGCAATAATCTATAGACTTACTCTAAATAAAGACGGACTCAATGTGTATATTTATAATGTTTATCTAAATAATGTGAAATGAATGCTTGTCAAGTACCAATACACAGTACAATTCATGAAATATCACTGAGTAAATTATTGGTAAAGAAAATTACAAAATTCACATCATATTGACAGGGCATTGAAGGAGTGGAAAGGCGAAGAGAGAAAAGGTTCAGAAACAAAATACATTTGCAAATGATTATGCAAATTCAGGTTTCTATCTTTACTAACCCAATAGGAACAGGAAATCTACTCTCAGGCCACGAGAGCAGCAAGGCCCCTCAAGAAGATTTGAAAGGGCAAAGATTAAGTCAGGAATCAGGAACAGGAAGAAAACAGGTAGGCCTCTACAGCAAACCGACAACAGCGACGATCTCCCAAGGATCAACCGAAACTCCTCCAGCCGCACACCCCTCCCACCGGGCACCTCAATTATCCCCTAAAACCCAAATGTCCAACCCACACTTGTTTCAAAATAAGGAGCTATTCTACATTTGATTGGTTAAGGAAGGGGGTGTCCTGTCACACCACACTCGACATGTCCATCTCACTCAATGTTCTATTGTTTTGTTTTTTCAACTTCATGACGGAATCTTTCCAGGAAATACAAGTATACAAATATCAGGCTTCAGCTTCCTTCTCTCCGCTAATGTTTTGAAATCTGTTACTTCTTGTGCCACTCGTGCGCTTCCAGAGGAAACGTTCCTCACTTGCTGATTGTTTTTCGTCTCCACGTATAACTTTTGGCAGGCACATGAAAATTCGAATGTTGCTCGCCTTTGCCTTCCCTCCACGTTCTCTTTGCTTTTCCAGCTTATTTTGTAAAAATCATTCTCCTTAACCCTTTGTTTCTACGGAGAATAAAACAAGCATTATTACTCATTTTGTAATACTTTTCTTTACGCACCCTCCCAATGCTGCATCTAACCATGCGCAACCCATATAATTATTTTTCCTAGCAAACGTTAATAACGTGCATAAAAGCAACATTAGTCTCTTTATTTTCATTAGTCAAGCATTTGCGACCTAGTTCAGTGCTTTAGTACGCGCTTACGCAGCATTATTTTCCCTCATGTTAGTTTTTAAAACCACGTGTTTTTCACTGCACACTGTTAGAAAAATTTGAAAATGTTACTAGGGGTTTTAATTCGAGCAGGTTTCATTTTATGAGAAACCCTGCTCCATCAATCCCACCTTTGATGGCGTCTTTGAGCCATCACCAAATACCCACCTTATACAATTTTTCACTTAGGAAACTGTTGTTCTCTCTCGTTTTATCATTATTCCATCTAAATCCCTCATCATTTCATAATAATTTCCTCTTATATCTTCTAGTTCTATCTCTTCTCTCTTTCTCTTTCTTGCTCTTCGTTTGTTATCATACGTCTCTTTCTTGCATTTGTAACACTTATAAATCAAGAAAATCATTAGTATCACTGTAACCACTACAATGATAGGTGTTAATATTCTCCCTAATAAACTATTCCCAAATGTAGAAAACCAATTTCCCACAGAGGAAAAACTCTTACCAAGTTTCTCCCAAGCACCATCAACCTTCAATTCAGACAAATCTTGATGAAGATTTGTAATATTCTTAATATACCCCTCACATCTCTTACTCTTATCAGGGATATAAGTGCAACATTGCTGTATTTTCAACATATTGCAGACTCCACCCTCTTTTGCCAATAATACATCAAGGGCAAGTCGATTTTTCAAAACCATAGATCTAATTGCAACCATATCAGTATCATCCATTAAAAACCCACCCGCAGTGTCTGTTGATAAATGGTCAACCACTGTGGAGAATTTTCTAATTTTGTGTGAATTCAAAATAACTCCAACTGAAGGTATCAGTGCTCCAAAAACATCCCCTATTATTTCTGAAAAGCTCGCTCTCTTATTATGTATTAGTCCATTCTTTACTTCATTGATTCCATGATTCTTATCCATGTGATACATTTTCGGAAAAACTATTGCTAAATAACAACACCCATACCAATGTGCAGGCAACCTATAATAGGCATTCTTACCACACACATAATAAATTCTCAGAAAGACAGGATCAGTTCCTCCTTTTAATCCCAATCCTCCCGTTATTCGAAAGGTATGATCACATTCACTGGAACCAATGAATAATTATTGTAATAAGTCTTTTGTCTAAGCAAACAAAGTTTCCCTTTATGATACCAGTCTAGGGTCATGGCAGCGTAAGTCTCGCCCTTCTTGTAATTTCCTTCTCTGAAAGCCCATGGAGGTACATGAGACTTTTGCTCAGCAGCCTTTCTCTGAAACTCTTGTCTTCTATCTTCAACCATGTTAATGAATTCTATTTCTTCAAATCGTAATCTGCAGGTGAGGTTGTGTCTATGTGCATATACTGTGTCTATTGTTTGTGTAGAATGAAAAATTCTCCCATGTATTCCGCATTTCTAGCACTATTTATTTTATTCATATTCTTTCTAATAGGAATTTCTGAGAATACTAAATCCATGTTAGAATACAAAAACTGCAAACTACCCTTCTCGTAGAACAGACTAGTTAAGACACTACAAGACACACCATATGTTAAGGGTAGGTGATGGTAAGTCACCCCCTCCGAAACAAACTACGGTAATTGCATGCACACTTAACAATCTCTTGCATCCATTACATCAACATACTCATACAATAACTTGGTAAAGACATTTAACGAAAAATCATTAATTGATTTATCATGATGATAGATGCTGTCATCTTTCATCTTTTCTATTTTAGTATGTGAATCTTCCTCTAAACCATTAATATCTACCTTTTCACTCATCACACCATTAGTATTAGTGTTATTCTTATGATTAGTTACCATTAAGACAGGTACAATGACAATTAATGTTAACCATACCAACATTAGTAGAAAAATACTAAATAAGCAAGCATTAATACATCTACGTTTAAAACTACGATTTTGATGTCCAGTCTCTGCTATATTTGCCATTTTCTAATGAAAAATTTGTACCAATTCGAAAAAAAATAAGGAAAAACTCAAAAATCTATCAATAATTAAAAATTTTGTAAGATCTATCAAAAGTAGTGTAGCAAAGTAGTGTATCCCCACATACTTTATGGATTTCTTCTTTACCCCTTCTTTTTTTTTTATATCTTCTTCTTCTTCTAATCTTTTGAATGATTCAGAATAATTTTCTCAAAAATTGTTGCACCTTAATTTTCACAGTTCTTTAAGGTGGTTCAAAACCGTCTCCTTCACTTTGCTCTGTACCAACGTCTTTTTTGATCCTATCTGTTTTTCAATTTCTTCCAACACCACATATGTCCATTCTGGAGCTGTATATTTCTTGTTTGGAACTCTTATTCTTTTTGTTTTACGAACTGATTCTTGTTCAGACTCACTTTGCTCAGTCTGATCTGGAACTTCCATTATCGTGTCAGGTGATCTTTGTTTCAGAGTGTATTTCAGTCTTTTCATTCCTTCTGGCCACACATCACCTTTCCTTGCTTTCTTTACTTGAACTGTTTCTTCAGCATCATTGTCAAGATCACAAGTTCTTTTATTCAGTCCTTTTCTCTGTTGATTCTCATTAATCACTTTCCCTTTTTCTTTCTCAACAGCAGTCTTTTGAGACCCAGTAGCTGGTGCCCACTCTATTTGACTTGTTCCATGTTCGACTTCAGAATCTGTAACTTCAGATTCTATGACTTCACTTTCTCCACTTTCTGCTTCTTTTTGTCTTTCAAGTGGACTTGGGACTCTTCTTGTATGACTTGCATGTATCCAATTTGGCAAGCCACCACACTTTACTGCTGTCGTTTTCACTAGTATCACCTGGTAAGGGCCGTGCCATCTAGGCTCCAAACACGATTTTCTCACGTGTTTCTTCACCATGACCCATTCTCCTGGACTTAGATCATGTGCTTGTTCTTGCTGAGTTGTAGTTGCAATTTCTCCAACCTGATGAGACACAGAACGCACTACATCAGCCAATCCTTTCCAATAATCAAGCACCAGATCATCAGTAATATTCATCAGTTGATTTGCTGGTACAATCAGCTGTCTCACTGCTCTCCCCATAATAATTTCGTGTGGGGATAATCCAGTCTTTTTATCAGGAATACTTCTCAGACTCATCAATACCAAGGGTAAAGCATCTGACCATTTCAGTGCTGTGGATGCACAGACCTTTGATAGTCTGGATTTGATAGTGCCATTAATTTGCTCGACCACTCCCGATGCTTCTGGTCGATAGGCACAATGCAGCTTTTGTTCAATTTGTAATGCTGCACAAATCATCCGAATTATTTCATTGTTAAAATGAGTTCCTCTATCCGTTTCTAAAGAGACTGGGAATCCAAACCTAGGAATTATCTCTCTCAAAAGCAATTTAGCAACTGTTAGACTATCATTTCTTCTTGTTGGATAAGCTTCCACCCAACGAGAAAATAGACAAACGACAACCAACACATATTTTAGTCCATTACAAGGAGGGAGCTCAATAAGGTCTGCCTGCAACCTAGTAAAAAGTCCAGCAGCTTTTCCAATTCGACCCCAACTAACAACTGCCTTTCTCCCTGGATTTTGCTGCTGGCACACTGTGTATCTTTGGCATAGACTCTCTGCAATGACCCTGAACTTTGGATTGTACCATGACTGTTTGAAAAGTCTAATCATAGCATCTCTCCCAACATGTGCTATTCCATGGTACATCCTTGCCATCTGTGAAAGTAAACAGTCTGACATTACTGGTCTTTCATCTACATACACCCATACTTCATCATCAGATCTCTTTTTACAGCCTGATTTGATCCAAATTTCTTTTTCCTCCTCGCTAGCTTCTTCTTGCAACTGTTTAATTTCATCCCATGTTTCTATTGCAGGGAACATCAAGTGACAATTTGCATTATTTCTCTCTTTTCCTCTGTTTATTGAAATGGAATTTTGTGCACAGAAACGAGCCACTTGGTCTGCGTATCTGTTTCCACTGGTCACAAAGTCATTTCCTGACTTATGCGCCGAACATTTAACCACTGCAATCTTTTTGGGCAATTGTAGTGCATTCAGTAAATCCTTCACATTTTTTGTGTTTCGGATTGGGGATCCTGAAGAAGTCAGAAATCCATGTTGCATCCACAATTGACCAAAGTCATGTACCACCCCGAAACCATATTGACTGTTAGTGAATATGGTCACTCTCAAATTTTTGCCAATTATACATGCCCTGGTCAATGCAACCAACTCAGAAATTTGTGCTGAATTTATCCCTCTTAGACAAGATGCTTCAAGAACCATGGCCACTGTACATACAGCATACGAAGCACTCAATAAACCTTTCTCATCTCTCAGACAAGATCCATCTACAAATATCACACAATCTGATTCCTCCAGTGGTGTATCTTTTATGTCAGGTCTTGGTTTTGTACACAACTCCGTCACATCCAAACAATCATGATCTGCCTCGTCTTCCACTTCTTCACAACTTGAACTCGGCAACAAAGTTGCTGGGTTCAATGTAGTACATCTTGTTACTGTCACATTTTTAGCACCCAGAATCACTCTCTCGTATTTAGTCAAGCGACTATATGTCATGTGCTGAGTCCTGGTACGAGTCAGTAAAATTTCAACAGAATGTGGCACATCTACTTTCACTGGATGTCTCATAACAATTGCTTCACTCTGCTCCAGACTCACACCGGTAGCAGCCACTGCTTTCAAACAACCTGGTAACGCTGCAGCCACTGAGTCCAAAATAGCAGAAAAATATGCCACTGGTCGACATGCCATTCCGTGTGTTTGTGTCAGAACTGAAAGTGCACACCCATCTCTCTCACAACAGAATAATGGAAAATCTTTCGTATAGTCTGGCATTCCCAATGCAGGTGCTCGACAAAGACTATCTCGCGAATCAATAAAAGCTTTCATGCTCTCCTCATCCAATTCAATCGGATCAGTCACATCTTTGTGAGTCAACCTCTGTAGAGGCTTGGCAATCAGTGAAAAATCCACTCATCCATTGCCTGCAATATCCCACCATGCCCAGAAACATTCAAACTTTTTTCTGTGTTTTGGGAGGTTCCATTTGCAAGATCACATTGATTCGATCCTGTAATACTTTCCTGACTCCTTTCTCCATTTTGTGTCCCAAATATTGAACTTCTTTTTGACAAAATTGTAATTTTGCTGGTGACACTTTATGCCCACTTTCTGCCAAATAGTTCAGTAGAGCAATTGTCACACATGCCTCTCGTGTTTCAGATGCCACCAATAGGTCATCTATGTATTGTACTAATACTGAATTCTCTGGCATAACTAATGACTCTAGACATTTTTTCAAAATCTGATTAAAAATTGAAGGGCTCTCTGTGTACCCTTGAGGAACTCGGCACCATGCCAAGACACGGTCTCCGAACTGGAAAGCAAATAAATATTGGCTATCCAGATGTAAAGGTATCGAGAAAAATGCTTGACACAAATCAATCACTGTATACCATTCCACATCACAAGGAATTTGTTAAAGAATCACTGCTGGTTTTGGCACTATTGGACAACAAGGTACCACAATTGTATTAATCTTACTTAAATCTTGCACTATTCTGTACTTTCCACTTGGTTTCTTAATTCCCATAATAGGTGAATTGCAAGGACTTCCTAATATTTCTTTCAGAATGCCCTGTTCAATCATTTGTTCTGTTACAGGAATAACTCCTGCTATGGTCTTAGGACTCATCTTATACGGTGGCGTTTTTGGAAACTCTGCACCTTGTTTGACCATAATTTGAATAGGATCAACACCCTTCATCGATCCGATGTCTTTTCCTGTAAAATCCCACACATCAGTTCTTACTGTGTCTCTCAACTCACCAGGCAAATCCTCTAGTGTGAGTAATGAATATAAATCATTCACTTCTGTCCCTTGCTTTGCTAACATCATTTTAAAAGCAACATCTTCATCTGGTGTCTGAAAAGCAATACCATCTGGTGTACAATAGATGGTGCAATTCATTTTGCAAAGTAAGTCCCTACCTAAAAGATTCACTGGACTTGTGTCACATACCACAAAACGATGCATATCTCTATATTTTCCTATATGAACTTTCATTGGTTTTGTTAATGGAGTCTTAATATATTTATTTGAGACTCCCACAACTTGGATAGTTTCTCCCGAGAGGGGTAGGTTTGGAATTTCTGCTGCTCTTACAGTAGAACGGGTAGTACCAGTGTCCACAAGGAATGTAATATCATTACCTTCCACTTTCCCATCAACAAAACGGCCTGATTGATCTACCACTAGAGATGCGCCAAGCACGCACTCTTCCTCCCCCCTCAGGCACCGTCACTGAGATGAATCTGAATCACTCTCAGGACACTGCAACCAATATTGTTGTACATTTTGATTCTTACCAACTTGTTCACTCGTATGAAATCCAGCATTCGCACTGTATCTCTATACCTGAGCATTCACATTATTTGGCATAGGAGTTTGAGGTACTTGTATTTGTTGAACCTGTGGTGTAATTACCTGTTGCTGTTGCAGCTGTTGTTGATTCACAACCACTTCATTCTGCATCTGTGGATTGAAATTTTGAATCATTCCATTATTTCCTAGCAAGGTCTTACACTTGTTCTTCCAATGTCCTAACTTTCCACACGCATGACAAGAAAATTTCTTTTTCATTTCTTCTCTATTACTCTTACCTCTACCTCTTCCTCCATTTAATACACCATTCATTTTAGGTACCTGACCATTCTGAAAATTCTGATTCTGTCCTTTCATTTGAAAATCTGTTTGAGAACTACTGACATAATTCCCATCTTTCTGTTGCGCCACTTTCACCTGTGCCCACATCATCTTCTCTTTTAATTTCTTATGCCTTGACTCAATATCATCACTACAATACTTAGCATATCTCAAAATTTCATCCACTGTCTTACTCTGCCAACAAATCAAATGTTGCTGAATCATATTACTAATCTCAGGTTTCAATCCAAATACAAACCTGTACACAAAATGTCCCATATCTTTGTCAGTTATACTTTCACAACCACTATACTGTTTAAACACCTGTAAAAGCCTTTCATAATATGCATGTACTGAGTCTTTTGACTCCTGTGTTCTCCTATCAATTTTAACCCAATCTGTTTCTTTTGGAGAAATTTTACCTTTCAAGTAAGTAATTACCTGATTATATTCTTTCATCACTTCTTCTGAAGGTGCTCCTGTTTTGACATCTCTAGGATATTCCTCTTTTGGCCAATCAACTGCAATTTTACACTCAGTCCATAAATCAGCTGGAACTACAAAGTCAAACAAACCATCCAAGTCTTTCAACAAGACCTTTATAACTTTTACAAACCTCTAAACCTGTTTGTACCACTCAACAGGCTTTTCTCTCAATCTGGGGAAATCATTAGTAAAATACAATATATCCTGTCTTGACCAAGGAATATGAACATATCCACCCACTAGGAACTTCTCTCAACGGATATATCATTTCAACTTGCATTCACATTTTTACTAGCAATCATTTCTTCCTTCTTTTTCGCCCATCTACCTTTCCATCGTTCCACATCACCCCATCTCTTCAATGTATTAATCAACTCTTTTATTTGCAATCGTTTACCAGATGTATTCAAACTCTCTAAATCCTTTTCAGTAAAATCCAATCTATATGTTTTCTGCAAAGCTTTAGATTTCCCAATATCCACTCCATATTCTTGTTCTACCTCTGCCAACTTCTCATGCAAATTTCACGCTTTCAGAGTAATATTCTTACACAAAAATAACAACTCTTCATCCTGATATTTACTCAATCTCTCCGGACTTATTGTACCAATAATCATTTCTTCCAGATCTACTCTCAATTTACCTATATCTATATTCAACTTAGACGACTTAGTTTCTATTCCTCTTTTCCAATCATCTAGCTCCACTGGCGAAGGTCCCACTGAACCCCCTGATACTGGAGTCATTTCTCTCACATTCTGCACTAGTTTCCTAGGTTCAATCTGTACACTTCTTTTTGGCGTTTCAGTCATATTTCCATTTGCTGGAATATCAATTAGTAACATATTCATTTCATTTGATTCTGGTCCACTAACATCTCTAGTACTATTCACTAGAACTGTTAATGCATGCACTCTCGAAATATTTTGACCCTCACTATACAATGGAACTATAGGACCAATTGTTACCGGAACTGATAACGCTTCAGCATTTAAACTCATCTGACTAATTTTCCGAGTCAACACCTCTCTTGTTCTATTTAACATGTCAATCTCTCTTTCCTGCAACTCTCGAGTACCCAATGAAGACTGTGAAGCTGCCGGAACATGTGTAACTTGTGAAACTTGTGTAACTTGTGGAGCTTCTATTTCAATTAACGGTGCACTCGGAGAAATCCCATCCGGGCTCCCCTGATATGGTGGAGGTCTCTTTAATAACATCTCATCTAATAATTCATCATCGATTTCATTTGGATCCATATCTAATTCTGAAATCTCTACAATATTCTTTTTCTCTTTACATTTTCCTCCAGCCTGATCCTCAGCAACTACTACTGGATATAATCCATCCGCGATCACTTCTCTCTTCCATCTTTTCATCTGATCATCCCACCTAGCTTCTGTATACCTTCTCAATGTATTCCTATATTTTATCCCATTCCTGTCTCTCTCCCTTTTATACGCCTTATGTTCCCATTCTTCAAGCGCCTCATACTGCATAGGTCTAGGATTTGGTTTCAATAAATTAATTTGTCTCCTCAAATTCTCCAATATGCTCACGTTAAAAGTACCATACTTCAGAAAAGCTAAAACTTCATCATCTTCTGTGTAACCCATCCAATTCTCTAACCATGTACATGTATGATATGCACACTCTAACATCATGAAAGAAGCAGGTGATCTTGGAGGAGGTACAGGAAGTCCCTCTCTAGTAACTATCAGCTTGTCCTTTTTTAAAGAAATCTTGTATTCTTTTTACCATCTTCATTTTTAAACTCTCTTGTTCTCGCTAAAATAAACCAGAAACAGACAAAGAAATCTTCCGTAATTCCGCTCACTCTATTCGCTAAATCTCAGCCAATACCAGCGTGACTCACACCAACCAACCAATCACGGCTCACTACGCGCCCACTATCTCAACCAATGCCAGCGCGGCTTTTTGTGAGGTCAGTATAACTCCTGCTACTGACCCTCCCTTTACAAAATAATACGGCAATGTACTACAAGGTTTTCTTAACTAAATTCTTGTTAGAAACAACACAAAACAATGCTACTTTGTCTGCTCCACTAATTAAAGAGATAGTTCAAATATTCAAAGAGATTTTTTTACTTCCAGTAAAATAACGACCAGTGCTACTCTACTCCCAATCAAGTGAAAAGAGGTCTTGGTACTCTTTTGGGGATATTAGCCAAACTTTCGGAAGAGAATTTTCGAGTGAAAAAGTCTTGGTACTCCTTTGGGGATGTAAAGCCAAAATTTCAGAAGCGGACTTTCACTATTTTACACAATCTTTTCTCAACAGAATAAATCCCTGAATAACATCAACAGCATCTCACTGTTCGATATTACATCAACATACAAAGTACTTCTGCAGTGTGATACTTTTCCACACCATTCCTCTGCCACTGAGGCTAAAATAACATCATTATCATCATCCCCGGATCTTAGGCAACTCCGTACCTGTATTTCCAGACTACATAAAACAAAACACTAACTTTTCATATTAATAACCAAAAATCAATAATCAATAATTATTGCCAAACTAATCAATAGTAACCATCCTCTGCTACCAAAACTGATCCAGTGATCAGGAATCAATAAATTTGCTAAAAACAAGGCCCAATTACATTACCCAACATAGTCCCTTCACGCTGGGTTCAGTGTAATGCAAAGTTCGTACCTAACTTACCAATCTCCAACAGAACCTGCATTTCTCATAAAAAATAATGTGGCGATGACATCGTTTTATAGTTAATTAGTTATAGGCAATAATCTATAGACTCACTCTAAATAAAGACAGACTCAATGTGTATATTTATAATGTTTATCTAAATAATGTGAAATGAATGCTCGTCAAGAACCAATACACAGTACAAATCATGAAATATCACTGAGTAAATTATTAGTAAAGAAAATGACAAAATTCACATCATATTGACAGTGCATTGAAGGAGTGGAAAGGCGAAGAGAGAAAAGGTTCAGAAACAAAATACATTTGCAAATGATTATGCAAATTCAGGTTTCTATCTTTAATAACCCAATAGGAACAGGAATCTACTCTCTGGCCACGAGAGCAGCAAGGCCCCTCAAGAAGATTTGAAAGGGCAAAGATTAAGTCAGGAATCAGGAACAGGAAGAAAACAGGTAGGCCTCTACAGCAAACCGACGACAGCGACGATCTCCCAAGGATCAGCCTAAACGCCTCCAGCCGCACACCCCTCCCACAGGGCACCTCAATTATACCCTAAAACCCAAATGTCCAACCCACACTTGTTTCAAAATAAGGAGCTATTCTACATTTGATTGGTTAAGGAAGGGGTGTACTGTCACACCACACTCGACATGTCCATCTCACTCAATGTTCTATTGTTTTGTTTTTTCAACTTCATGACGGAATCTTCCCAGGAAATACAAGTATACAAATATCAGGCTTCAGCTTTCTTCTCTGCGCTAATGTTTTGAAATCTGTTACTTCTTGTGCCACTCGTGCGCTTCCAGAGGAAACGTTCCTCACTTGCTGATTGTTTTTCGTCTCCACATTTAACTTTTGGCAGGCACACGTAAATTCAAAGGTTGCTCGCCTTTGCCTTCCATCCACGTTCTCTTTGCTTTTTCAGCTTATTTTGTAAAAATCATTCTCCTTAATCCATGCTTCTACGGAGAATAAAACAAGCATTATTACTCATTTTGTAATGCTTTTCTTTACGCACCCTCCCAATGCTGCATCTAACCATGTCCAACCCATATTATTATTTTTCCTAGCAAACGTTAATAACGTGCACAAAAGCAGCATTAGTCTCTTTATTTTCATTAGTCAAGCATTTGCGGCCTAGTTCAGTGCTTTAGTACGCGCTTGCGCGGTATTATTTTCCCTCATGTTAGTTTTTAAAACCACATGTTTTTCACTGCACAGTGTTAGAAAAATTTGAAAATGTTACTAGGGGTGTTAATCCGAGCAGGTTTCATTTTATGAGAAACCCTGCTCCATCACACTCATGCCAAATGTCCCTATTTCCTGTTGTTTCTACAGGTTAATTTCCTGGCACACCAAATGGGGCTATTTAGAAGTTGGTTAGGATTGCCACACCTATAACACTTCATTTTGGTGTCTTTGGTATCTTTTAATAAATTCCCATTATCTTTGGAGTGGGTAACACCCGTTTTATGTACAGACATTTTAGACTCTTCATCATCCTCAGTATTCATATTAAGGTTTGAAACTTTCTCAATTGTGCCGGCAGGTTTATCACGCATTTCTCTGACCCACCCTGATGTGTATTCCATTTCCTCGACTATATCTACAGCATCTTTTAAAGGTGGGTTCTTTGCTAGTAATTTCTCCTGCACTCTGGGGTTATTCGTGCAGCGCACTAATTGATCCCTTAATAGGGTATCTATGAAATCCCCAAACTCACACATGTGCGCAAGACTCTTTAGAGAAGCTACGCAGTTCCCTACTTTTTCATTCTTGTTTTGAACTCTAGTGAAGAATTTATGTGTCTCCATCACCACGGTGATCCTCGGTCCAAAATGACTTTCTAACATTACCATGGAGATTTCAAATTTATCTCTAGGCTCATCCTCACTGTTTCCTACAGTTAGTTCATCTAAACTTATGAAAATGTTGCGACCTCAAATGCCTAAATTGTGCAGCAGAACACCCTGTGTTCTTGCCAGGGAAAGTTTCCTCCATTTTTTCCACTGTAAGATCGGATCACCTGCCTCTGAGAGAAATTGCGAAAATGGAAGCAGTCACCATAGCCGACTGAAAGCATCTGTACCCAACTATTCATCTGACAATACATTTATTAGGGGGGAAGTAACACCACAAACATCCCCCTTAAGCTAAGCCCCTGGTCATAGTAAAATACATTTCTAAAAACAGTGCTCTATCTTGCTTTTTTCTTGCAATAAATCCATAAGTGAAACAAAACAAAATTGTAGGCAAAGGAGCCACATTGTAGAAGGGTGACGAAAGCATAAAACAATGCTTACAAAAATCGATGTTCATTCTTGTCTTTTTTTTTTTTATACTTCCATACTCAGTTGTCAACTGACACCGTGTGACACCTCGAGCAAATCCTGGCTTTTTAGCCAAAAGCACTTTTTTTTTTGTCAAAATTTGTTTATTGAAACATTTGTCACAAATAACATACAGTGCTTAAGGAATATCCCTCACAATGCATTGCAAGTATCCTGACGGGCACAGGTACCAATCTTAAGAAATCTAATGTAAAGAGCACAGTTTCTAATGGCCTTGGCAGGCCTGCCCCTCAATGTTCGCGTAAATTGGCGCGCTGGAACAGAAAGAGCGGAGATAGACCCAATACCTCCCGGGGAGCTACCGGGCCTAGTCCCCCACCCAACGCCAGCGTGGGCGAACATCCTTGAGATATGAGCAATGAGCATCCAATGCGAATCCATTGGAGGCCTTCTGTATGCACTGTAAAAAATGAATTAGAGCAAATACCACGAAACAACTACAAAAAAAACAAAATTCCCCCATAAGGGATAAAGGGAAGAAAAAGAAGCAAAACAACAAACAAAGAGAGAAAAGAAACAATCCAACTACGGTGGTACCCAGGGCATTAAGCGATGCAAACCTGTTGACAGTATGTGGGGGAGGGGGGCGAGCCTCAACGGGGGCATCCCACGACCTGCGCCAAATGCCATCCACTTCATGGTCGCCATATCAATGGCGCCCTCCCGCAGAGGGGCCAGGCGTACTTCAGATCAGGAAGAGGTGTAGCGCCCTCAACCTGGGGCTGCAGGGGAAGACTCTCTGACAGGTAGCTAACCAGGGGGGTCCAGATATAGTCAAACCCCTTCCTCGAGTCTTCTGTTATGTCAGTTAGCCGTTCCATTGTTAGCGCCTTCCACAATCGAGCGTGCCATTGGGAGAGCGAGGGAGCCTCGGGTCTCCTCCAAGCCCCAGCGATGGCCATCTTCGTGGCCCCCAAGTAGACCCACAGAATGGATCGGTTGGCATGTGTTTGGTATTTGAGTAGCGGATCGCGGAGACCAAGCAATATCTGTTCTATAGACCCCCCAATTGGATAACCTAGTATGATCTTAATTTGGGCAAGAATCTCCTTCCAAAAGGTTTGGATAACCGGGCCGTCCCACCATATATGCTTAAAGTCTCCCAGTAGACCACAACCTCGCCAGCAGTGATCGGAGGTACCCGGCAAGATAGAGTGTAGTTTGTGAGGATGACGGTACCAATCATAGAGCGTCTTGTAATGGGCTTCCCTGAGGTGCATAGATTTATTAAATTTCGCTATATCTTTATACAGGGATTCCCATTGCTTGTCTGAGGGTGGTGTCTGTAGCATGTCTCCCCATACTACTCTGTGGTGTTGAGTACGTTGTGGTGATAGTGTGAGGAGAAGGGAATACAGAAAGGAAATACAGCCTTTGCCCGTAGTGCCCGTCTGGACAAATTTCTCTATGGGAAGGTAGTCTCGAGTGGCAGCTTGGCGGATTTGTGTGTTGGACCCAATGGATCAATTGAGTATAGTAGAATCGCTCAGTAATTGGTAGGTGGAAGTGAGTAATGCAAGCATGGAAGGAGCGTAGTTTAGGGCCCTGGAAGAGGTCCGAGATCATGAGGCATCCTCCCTCCCTCCACAAGTCAAAGGGCCCCTCCTGAAGGGCTGGGGGGAAGTTCTTAGAAAAGTGTATGGGGGTTTAGGGAGACGGGAATGTGGTCAGCGGTAGTGTTTTGGTCACTGCATCCCATACGTGGAGTGTGGTGGAGGTAGGTACACTTAGATAAGAGTTAAGGGGCCTATCCGTTTTATGTCGCCAAGGCAAGTCCCATATCGTTCTGCCCGTCACCTGTCTGTCAATATGGAGCCATAATTTGTCAGATTCTCGCAGGGACCATTCGCTCAGCACCCTTAATTGAGCTGCCCTGTAGTAAGTTAGGAAGTCTGGTAAGGCCAAGCCTCCACTCAAACGTGGCCTCGTTAGCAAATGATAGGAGAGTCATGCACGCTTTCCTTGCCAAATAAATTTGAGCAATATAGTTTTTAGTTCAGGGAAGAGTGTCTTGTCTGGTTGGATGGGCAGGCCCTGGAAGAGGTAAAGGAGACGTGGTAATATGTTCATTTTAATTTCATTGATCCTACCTATCCATGAGATGTAGGCTGTGCTCCATTTTTTGCAGTCGGCTCTCAGGCGTTTAAGAAGGGGTGGAAAGTTGGCCTTGTATAGGTCTGCAAGTTTGGGGGTGATTTGGACCCCGAGATAAGTGATAGCTTTCCGGGCCCACTGGAAGGGGGATGTCCCCTCCAGAGTCCTTTGAATGGCCGAGGGCAGGGTGAGATTAAGGATGAACGATTTGGAGAGATAGACTTTAAAGCTAGAGACGGCTTCAAATTGCTCCAGTTCTCGGCCAATGGAAGGGAGGGAGGTGGATGGGTTGGTGACCGGCAGCAGGATGTCATCTGCAAATAAGGCGATCTTATGATCATCCGTCCCAAAGCGGATCCCAGTGATTTGAGGGTTGGCGCGAATCTGGGCCGCAAAGGGTTCGATACTAAGAGCGAAAAGTAATGGTGACAAGGGGCAGCCCTGTCTGGTCCCTCTCTCTAAGTTAAAAAAGTTTGAGGCCACCCCATTCACCATCACACGGGACCTAGGGGCCCTAAAGTTGGCTCGGAGCATCCCGATGAAGGCATCACAAAAGCCGAATCAGCGCAGAGAAAGCTCCAAGAAGGTCCAGTTAACTCAATCAAAAGCTTTCTCCGCGTCGAGCGACAACAGTGCAGCCGGGATCTTCTTTTTTGGGGATTTATCTATTAGATGGAAGATGCGCCTAAGGTTGTCGTGGGTCTGCCGCCCCTTTATGAACCCTGACTGGTCGGGATGGATGAGGTCAGGGAGAAATTTCTCGAGCCGAGTAGCTAAAATTTTGGAGTATAATTTGGCGTCTAGGTTAAGGAGGGCGATGGGACGATATGATGAGCATTTCTGGGGGTCTTTCCCTGGCTTCGGGATGATAGTGATTAGGGCTTCGCCCATGGATGGTGTCACTGCCTGTCGTGTCGCGACGTCGTTAAACAGTGTGGTGAGGTGAGGACCCAAATCAGCTGAAAAGGTGCGATAAAATTGGGCGGTAAAGCCATCAGGCCCCGGTGCTTTGTGGGGTTTCAACGAGTCGATCGCAGCCTGGACCTCTTCCAAGGTAATACTCCCCCCAAGACTATCATTGGCGGAGGCAGAAAGCTGGGGCAGGTCAAGAGGAGCTACATATTGTGTTTTCTCTGGTTCCCGAAGAGTGTCAGCGCGGTACAGGTTCTGATAAAAGTCATGGAATACCTGAGCTTTCTCATTCTCACCAATGTGGAGCGTACCATGATCGTCTATGATTTTTTTTTACGAACTCTTTTTCCTGTTTGGCCCGTAGTTGTTTGGCCAATAGCGTGCCCACCTTCCCTTCGTAGCCTCTGGCCTGGAGCCTCAGCAATGTTTTCTCCGCCCTATTCGTGTAGATTGCATTTAGTTTACCTTTGAGGGCCGTGACGGTTCTCAATGACGGGCTGAGGGAGTGGTTTTGTGCTGTCCTTCCGCCGCTATTAGCTCGCGCTCTAAGTCTAGGCGTTCTTTAGTTTGGAGTCTCCTGAGGGAGGAAGCCAAAGAAATGCAGTGACCCCTGAGATGTGCCTTAAACGGGTCCCAATTATTTGCTAGGGATGTGTCAGCTAGATCATTGAGTAGGAAGAAGTCTCTAATCGCCTTGCGCAGGTCGTCTCGGTGCAGACGAGCCCTACATAGGAACTCTGGGAAATACCATCTCACAAGTTTAGCGCGGGGGCCGGCCAGTCCAAAAGGCAAGTCAAAGGGGCATGGTCGGAGATGACAATGGGGAGAATGCGGGAGGACGTGACCACATGGGTGAGCGATTGGCTGAGGAAAATATGATCAATGCGGGAATAGGATCTGTGGACATGAGAAAAGAAGGAGAAATCTTTCGTTGTCGGGTTAAGGTGGCGCCAGATGTCCACTAAACCTAGTTGTTGGATGGATTGCTTAAGTTGCGTAGGAAAGACACCCCCGCCGGACCTATGGGCCTGGGACGTGTCTAATTGGGGATCCCAAACGAGGTTAAAATCCCCCATAATAATCAGGTCCCCCTCTGCGAACCCCATTAAGGAGTCTAAAAAGGAGGAGAGGAAGTCAGTTTGCCCAGTATTGGGCACATATATAGAGGCTGTTGTACAAAGTCTGCCCATTAGTGACCCCTTAACCATAACATACCTGCCTTCCTTATCTTTTTGTGTGGTCTCATGTACAAAATGGGCGGAGGAGTGGAACAATAAGGCAACCCCATTTTGTTTTTTAGTGCTGGTGGCTTGATAGATCTGGGGATAGCGTCTGTGTTTGAGTCTGCTTTCTTCCGCTCGCTTTATGTGTGATTCTTGAAGTGCTACAACCAATGGTCCCTGATCCCCAATGTATTTCCAAAACTTGTGTCTCTTGTTAGGGGAGTTGAGGCCCCTAATATTCCATGATAAGAGTTTAACTCCCATCCCCCCTGTAGAAGGCGGCCCCGCTAACGACTGTCCCCCCTCCTCCCCCGCCCCCCTCCCGTCTCCCTGTCACCATCCCCGGGTAGAGCACCTAAAAAAGAAAGAACAAGAACAACAAAGAACAGATCATGAGTGAAAGTCATAGCAAACCTCGAGGTCTGCTTTGTGGGATGTCCTTAGGGGCAGGACCATTCCCGCACCGAGTATTCCGATGTATGAGTCGGATGACCCATGTTATAACTTCCTATGAGCTGGAGTAGGATTAAAGGGTCTCTGTCATGCCATCCTGCAGAGTAGCGAGAGCCCCGAGGAAGATCTTTTATTACTGAAGCGTGGGGGTCCATTCCCCTCAAAAAACGACGAAGTTTTCGAAGGTCATGTGAATTCACTCCTCGCATGGCGGTCATGGGGTCTTTTTACTAGGGGCCGGTACCGTCTGCCAGTCTCTGGTGGCCTCCCCGCCTTTTGTCTGTCTCCCGGGATCTCGTGAAGGGGTAGAGCGCTCTCTCTGCAGTGCACTGTCGAGGCCCAGTAGAGCAGCAGCCCCCTCGACTTCGGTGAAATGGTGGTGCTTATTGTTGAGAGTAAAGGCAAGCCCAAAGGGGTATGTCCATCTGTATTTAATTTGTTGTTCACGAAGTGCGGTGGTAATGAGGCGGAACTGTTGTCTCCTCATCAGTGTGGCCTGGGCAACATCCTGGTATAGCGTACATGATCCGCCTTGGTATTCAATCGAGTCTTGCCCCCGGGCCCTGCGCAGTACCAGTTCCTTTGTCTTAAAGGAGGAAAACTTGGCAAGGATGTCACGAGGCCGTTGATGTTTCCCCTGTTGAGCAGGACCCACTCTGTGGACGCGCTCTAGCTGGATTGGCGGGCCATCGGTTCCCATGATGCTGGAGAAGAGACCCACCACGAAGCGCTCCAGGTCAGATCCCTCTCGTCCCTCCTACAGGCCGCGCACTCTGATGTTCTCCCGCCTCACATTTGAGTAATGCGGCGTTCATTTGCGCCGTGAGGGCTTCGGTGCTTTCTTCGAGTGGAAGGACTCGATCTTCAAGGGTCTGGCATTTCGCTTCCAGGTCAAGGGTACGGGTCCCCACCGAATCCACGTCGGAACGGAGCTCGCAGATTTTAGAGGCCATGTCAGACTTGAATGCATCGAGAGAAGCGTTGATGTCGGTTTTAATGTCATCACGCAGTTCTCTTTTAAAGTCCCTGAGCATGACAAGGAGTTCTTCGCGGGTCAGCGCCATAGCCCCCTTCAGCTGGCCAGGCCCTGATTCTTGGCCTTCTCCGGTGCCAGAGTTTGCAAAGTAGTTTGAGACCTTGTTATTTTGTGCTTTTTTGGGAGGCATAAGGGCAATTCTCGGATCCAAGCCGCCCGCTGGGGCGCTCGTGTGCTCCCCTGTTTGCTCGGTTGTGTGGTCTGGGCTTGAGGTTCTCGAGCCGCCCTGTAGATCAGTATATCTTCCGGACACGAAGTGTGTTCCTCAGGGCCTCTGGGTAGTGTCTCGCGAGTGACCACGATCTGAAGTATAGCCCCTGGGCGTCTGGCTTGCTTAGAATGAAAATGGATTAGGCCGCCATTTTAAAGTCAGGCATCGAGGTCAGGCGGGCCGTATCTTGGCGTTTCCCTCTCTTACAGGCTATCGTCGTCTTGAATCCCGCCATGTATGGGCCCTCTCAGGCCAGCATGCCACCAATTGGGAGGTGAGAGCATCTGGGAAGCTAAGTGGGGCCCCCCGGGACCTCGGGGGAACAGCGCTTGCTCTCACCTCTCGTTGCTGCGTTTGTGGGCTCCACAATCAGGGATGCCGCAGGAGGCCCTCGTCCGTAGTGGTCAAAAAGCAGTCCGTGCCCCGATTAGGTCGCTCTCAATGCTACATCTGCTTCGGTGTGCTCATCCTCACGGAGCCTTCACGCCGGGCCTTCATGCCGAGTTGACCGCCATTTTACGCTCGTCGTAGCTTTTCTGACCGGATCAACATTACTGCTGGGGATTCATCTCTTTATGCGGCAATCCGTTTCCCCATCGCTGCGGCGTTAAGGGGAAGGTCACAACGCCGAGTCCCGCTCCGGCGCCGAGGATCGCGCCCCAGCCTCGTCGGTGTCTCACCAGCGGGACCCGGCCGCCACCTCCCCCGCGCGGCCGCGCTCCGTCTCGGCCGCAGCCTCCGGGCTAAAGCCCCCCAGGGGCTCTTGTTGGTCGTGAAGAGGACCCTAACACCTTCCGCATATGGTGCTCTCGTCAGCCCTTCGTTTTTACGGGCTAGGATTCCCGATGGCAGCCAAGAATCGGACTCCGGTGCGGGAGCCGAGCAGGATCACGTCCTCGCGGCCATGATAGCTCCAAAAGCACTTTTTAAGCTTTATGCTGGAATTTTTTAGCCCATCTTTATATTTTTTTAAATATATTTTTATTGGCATTTCACATACAATTGCAATGCATTGTGGTTTAGTAGAACATGCATATATTACTGTAATCCTTACCAAAATGTGAAACTACAAATCCCAAGATGCAATGTCTTGTTGGCTAAAATACAGGACTGACTGACAGCGTTTCAATGGGGCCTACCTTATGATCCAGTGTCAGAACTGAGGGAGTGAGACAGAGGGAGTTATTTGGACTGAATAAACACAGTATTGATTACCCATTGCATAGTAGCTAATGGATACTACTTTTGTTAACTAAAATCACATCACTGTTGCAAGTTTGCCTGTTCTCTCCAGGACACAGTAAATGTTCCTCTTGGCTACAGCCTAGCGCCCTTGACATCTGATCACACCCCATTCTGAAGCTCTGCTGGTGGGCCTCAGTTGGAAGATCTCTCCTCTAAAGGGTGGGCTTTGTGCTTGGCTAAAGTACCAAAGGTGAGACAAGGGATAATCCGTAGAGAAAAGACGGGGACACTTTCGTCACAGATCCTATCGAAACTGTGGCTTCCCTTCCCAACTGCATGCCAGGGAAAGCATTGCACAATGCACCATATTCTTAATTTCGCTCAGGATCACTGGAAAGAAGATTTTTATAGCCCAAACTAAGAAAAGCTTTGCGAACGTAAAAATGAAATGTGTTGCAACAAAAGCACAACAAGGTGAAATGCAAACATTGTAAAATGCAGTTCAGGCGTGAATCATTGTAGCTTTGTTGTTCCCTATATTCGTCTTTGTGACGGTTTTAAACTGTAATTTCCCAGTTTAAGGTGATGTGTAATGTATTGCAAACACTTCCTGGTTCATGCAGTGTCGCAGATCTTTCCAGCAACTCACCTGTCAGAAGCAGAGACAAGGGGAACAAAAGCGAAACTTAAAACTATTGTGAATCAAGGAAACCTCTTTGTTAATGCTTACTCCAATGAGGTACTAGCAAACCATCTGGAACACTTGCCCTGCTGCTTGTAAAGTGTTTATTGCATGCAGAAGAGCGCTTCCAGATTTATAAGTTCACCTTAGCCTATATTATGAAGCGTGGTGTTAGATTGGTTTTCGGGGTTTATATATTGCGCATTAATAATGATGATTAATGAGTTTTAGTTATGGCACAATTTCCTGTTAAAGAACATCTTAGACAAGATGGATGCCATCTCTCTTGCTCACGCCTGCTTCAAACTATTAGTGGTGGCTGGTGGATTTTAAAGGTGGTGAGGCAGAAATATTAGACCTGAGTGGGAGTAGCGTACAAACTCAGTATATGGTTTCCATATGTGCATATGCATATAGATCCATATATACTGTCTATAAGTAACTGTAAAAAAATACTAATACCCATGCAGAGAAACCCCTATGTTAATTTATATATCCCATTCACTGTGCACACTTATTATATAAACATCCAGGCACCCCTGCGGGCAATGAGCACATAGTACAAACGCTGACCCTCTAGACATGCCCCATTGCACATGATGGATAGCGATGCGATGTGGTTTAGAGTAAGCAGAGGTGGGCAAGCCAACAAATTAACAGAGAGAGCCCAGCCAAGAGCCTGGCTTGTCTCTTAGAGGCTGTGCTCGAGCCCTGAAAACACACAACCTCACTTAAAATACGATAAAGACTTTAAAAGTCTAAAAACTCTATTTCTTTAACATGCAGACGATTTTACATTATTATGTCACATTACATCAGTGAAATGAGAGATATTTATTAAAAGAGATAGTTTTAAGCATGATCTTAGGTCAGTTCCTGCCCCCGCCCTGGTGACAATGCCATTAGAGGACTAAGCCAATTCAGTGGTCATGTCCACCCTGTATGTGGCTCAGATTCTTATAGATAGAACAACATTACAATCTGTTAATTTAAACACAATGCATTTTTGGACAGCAATTCTGAAGTCATGTATTTGAAGGAGAATGGAGGGAAATAAAATACTTGCCTAAGATTACACAATTTGGTTAAGGGGAAAGCAGAGATTAATCCCATATTTCCTAGTTTCACTTTGTATAAATCAGTCAGTAAATGGATATTTATTTATCTCTCCTGTTTATCTCAAATTTAATGCTTTGCTTTTAACTCTGTGCATGAGGGCAGAGCGCAGGAGGAAGGCAGAAGCCACATGAAAGCTCTGCTCATTTGGGCTCAAGATTTCAGAAGGACCTTGAGCTGAGCTAGAGCCAGGGACCTGACTTGAGCTTCCGGTGGCTCACCCACCTTAAGTGTAAGCATACAAATTACCATGCAAATCAAAATATAGAGCAAGTCACACCCAGGATAATAGATCACATTCCAATCACGCTCATTTTGCAAATTGTGCACATGCTCAGGATGCAGACATCTGGCAACAACTAATTTACAGACTTGCGTGCAGACTCAGAATCAGTAGCGGCTGCTACCGGACCTGGGTGGTAGGGCAGGGTGGGGGGACAAAAAAAGAAACAAAAAAATAACACTTCTGTGAAACGGCCGCCGCCTCTCCTTTGTCCTCTGTTCCTCCGACATCTTCCTGCACTCCCGGCCAGCAGCAGGAAGCGCCCGCCCTCTCAGCCTCCCAATAGCCAATCAAAATGCTGCAATGCAGCATTGTGATTGGTCTGAGAGCCGTGGATCGGCGCTCAGACGGGGACTGGGAGGGTTTGCATGTTTCACCAGGCTGTGTAATGCAGCCTGGTGGAAAACATGCAAAGTGCGCATGACTGCTTGGCCGGCCCAAGAGGGCCGGCCAAGCAGTCGTGCGCACATCAGGAGTGCAAAGGATAGGATAGGATAGTATTTGTAAAGCACACTATACCCGAAGGTGTCAAGGCGCTGGGCAGACAAGAGCAGAGGGAGAAGCGCAACAGCTGATTAAGAGGGGAATAGCCATGTTTTCAGAAGTTTCCTGAAAACCGAAAGAGAGCTTGCGTTGGCAATGGAAGGCAAACCACTCCTCTCCCTACTCCCCCAGCCTGCCCCGCCTGAGAGCCACTGAAGTATATAGGAAAAATAAAATGATAATAAGAATAGTTATCATTTTATTTTTCCATTTGTTCAGTGGGGCGACGCTCCTTCGCCTTAGCGGAGGAGCCGCCACTGCTCAGAATACTGACTCTGCAGCACACTATGTATATACTGAAACCTGGCTATGCTTGTTGGTGTCTGAAAAATAATTAAATATACTAGTCAGCAATTAGCAGGGGTAATTTTTCTTCTATGCATATGCAGCCAACATGGAACAGAAGACAGAGGCCAAACTTACTGTGAAGTTGAGGTTTACAGTGTGAAGTACCCTGCACGCGATGCCTCTGTGGACTCAGAGAGTCCGTCCTCTGTAGAAGATGCTGGCTCAGGCTGGTAGTAGTCTGAGGGGAGAGCCCTGGCCAAGAGCAGCGTTGGCCCAGGCAGCATTTCACCACAGATTCAAAACTTGCTTGATGTACTGGGCCGGGCAGGCAGAATAATAAATCCTGCTGATTTCTCTGTGTGTGGCCGTGGGCTTGGTCTTTTGAGTTCTGCACTGTCTCCCTAATTCTAAAGTAAGGAAGTGTAGCTTTTCCCTGTGTTCTGAATTGCCACAGAGCTGATTCCACAGTTTTACTAAATTATTACGCAAGAATTGTGCATAAAAACTCCTTCATTTTGGGGGTGAGTGAGAAGACTTTCCTGTTTTAATGGGGATCATTTTGGGGCTTCGAATAATTCAGATTCTGAATTCTCTGCAAAACTTTGTTCCTGGTAGCCTTTATGGCATTTACCCTGTACAGCTTATTTTTTAATTTTGTAATAAAACTCTTACTCTTAACTTTTACTAATCTAGAACTTAATTATTTGAGTCTGCCCATTACTTATTTGAATGATTTACTCTGTGAATCAATGTTTAGGGGGTGCCTTAATTGCAGACTCTACTCATGTTTCCGCAAGAACGCCATGCAAGGATGTGAGGTCCCTACTTCCCCCCCCCCGGTCACTGATATACCCAACAGAGTCAAAGCAATAGCAGTACACCAGGGGTAGAAGGGAATACAGGGATGGAAGAAGAATACGTCCCATGACATCCCCCACTCATGGACTGGACCAGGCAACCAGGAGAAATCCCTAACTAAAAAGAGATAAGTATTTGGTGCTTAATAATGTCAAGTCCGAAGGCCCCTATTATGCTTCTCTTATCTTGCATTTATTAACATAGCAGCAGTCAAGAATGAAAACTACTAATCCCACGAGGCTTAGTCAACAAACTAGCCAATGGGATAGAAAAACGTAATCACAGTAATCACCAATAGCATACCAGTAACAATTTTTAACCTCCAACTTGACTGCGAATCGCCCTCTTTTCTTGCTGCTCGCAGTCAAGATAAGTACTTCTTTCAACATTGTATCTATTAATTTACAGTGTATTTTGCTGTGTTATATACTAGTTGCGTGCATTTGTTTCATTTCTGTATTCTGTGCTAGTATTATCCTTGTTTGCCGCGTACACCGCGCAGCTTTTCCTCTGGCGCGCTACACGGTCTTTCTCTTCATAGTGTACCCCTTCCCGCGTGTGACATTTTGAGCGCGCATTTACTTCAAAGCTGACCGGCCTGCTTGTTGCACGGTCTTTCTTGGATTTCAGCGGTTTGCCTTCCCTCAGCATCGGGTATTTCTGGCCCATTCTCCTTCCTTATTTGTCGGCACTGCCTTCCTTCCGACCGATTAGCTCGTCATTGGAGGGGAGTGGCTTTGGTCCCCGCCTCCATCCCTCCCTCTCAGCCGCTTGCTTCCTTGGTGAGTACACACCCTGGGGAGTAAACTGGGCCTTGTCTCCACCCCCATTCCCTTTTAAACCTTTTTCTGCCTAACTATATTAGTTGCACTCACTTTCAGCATGGAATTGGACAGTTCCCCTCTAGTGAATGACAATGATGATGATGGGGAAGCTTTTAAAAATGGTTTCAATGAATTTATTCATTCTTCAGTGGAACAGGCTGTGGCAGTCTCTATGAATAAGATGTGTAAAAATATTGAAAATTCTCTACTAAATATGATGTCAAAGGGCCTGATTATGAGTTTGGCAGTCCTGGAGAGGGCCGCCACACCAGCGCACCACTCTAGGACCGCCAAACTCGACCACCGGCCACCTGCCAGATTACGAGTAATTTCGTGGTCTTCAGACGGTCCTTTGGCGTTTCCACAGCAGGTCCTAGCATATTAGAGCCTCCCACTGCAGCACCACCACCGCAGAATCCATGATCCCTGGCGGGTGCAGCGGGCCTGTGGCGGTCCCACTGCTGTATTTGTAATACGGCGGGTGGACTGCCACCAAGGGTTCGGCAGTCCGATTGACCGCCAAACATGTAATCAGGCCCTAAGACATTAATGGCCCATTCTGCGGGGGAAAGCAGAAAAAGAAAAATACTACCCCTATCTACTAAAAAAAATTAGGTATCTATCCCTAATCCTGAAATGGCACTTTTGAATAGTGAGGTTTCCTCACACCAGACTGAGGACATTGTTCCTCCCAGGCCTCCTTCCAAAGAGCGTAATTCTAAATCTCATTCAAAGTTTAAAAATAAAACAAAAAATATTCAGGGTGATCCACAAAAAAATTGTCTTCTCACACAAGAAAAGAGGGCTGTTTGCAGTCAAGTTGGGGGTTATACATGGTTACTGGTATGCTATTGGTGGTTACTGTGAAAATGTTTTTCTATCCCATTGGCTAGTTTGTTTACTAAGCCTCATGGGATTTGTAGTTTTTATTCTTGACTGCTGCGATGTTAATAAATGCAAGATGAGAGAAGCATAATACTCGCCTCCATGTCTTTAATACATTTTAGATTTTCCTTCATAAATTACTAGGAAAATCTACATTTTCCTAAAGAGAATTGCATGGGGAAAGCGCCTTTTGGGACCTCTCTTTTTTTCTAGGCCCACCGCTTGACGGATCATCCTGAAACTTTCCAGGAAGTGAGATGGATGAGACTATTTTTGGAAAGTTTTACGAAGGTTCATCAAACAGTGCCAAAGTTATTAGCACATCCAAAAATCCAGTTCCTATGGAAACATGCCACTGGGTAAAATGGGTGGATGGATGGATGGTATTTACTTAGGATACTCACTAATGTCCACTTGGGGAGATATAAGCTATGCCAGCACACCATAACACAAGAACTATGCATGCAACGCACAGTTTCAGCACTTCTCAGCACTAGTGCTGTAGTAAGCCTGATCTGTTAGCTTAGTGGACTAATGCGATCACTGTAGGGGCCTGTGTTCCACCTCATGGTCACAGGTTCAAATCCCCGCTGGTCCACTCAGCCTTTCATCCTTCTGAGGTTGATAAAATGAGTCCCGTTGGGTGAAAATAAGCATCTGTTATTCAGCGCCAAGATACCTTTCTGGGTGAACGTTTACAAATACACGTCAATTGACAGAACGGCCTCCGAGTTATTGCGTTTCAAAGGAAACCTCACTAAGGAAAATAATTATAAATAACCTCAATCTCGCACATTTGCAGAACGACGGGCAATGGCTGAATCAGACACTGCAATATCAAATATTAACACTAGATGGCGCCTCATTCAAGTGAATCATACCAATCGTTTTGCTTTAAAAAGAGCGCGGCGTGGATTCAAGAAACGGAGGCTCCTATTATGCTTTCAAACCAAAGTTCTTTTTTAACGTTGTCCAGGAAACCTCAATAACTGTAATTAACTATATAAATGATACGTATTGATAGAAAACCATCTAGGGCATACTATTTCTTTTATCTTGACCCTCTCATTGTATGTAAATATTCGTTTCTCCAGATGGCTTTCTCTAGGAGTTACATTGCATAATTTCATCATTTTCCCAAGATTTATAATCTGAAATGTATCTTCATGTAACTAGGGCCTAGATGGATTGAACTGCGAATTACAACGATAATTAAATGAAAATGTACCTCAAAGTTGGTGGAAAAACAATTTGCAAAGGGGAAGCTGTCACAGTAGGACTGCTTCCCTTTTAGAAATTGTGGCTGGTGGCCTCAGCTGTGGGAGCAGTTATTCACTGGCCACTATCCCGGTGTTTGTATCCAATCACAGGGAGTCGTAAATACCAACCAGCCCAATTAATATTCATTTTGCAACCAGTATTTGCGACCTGTCGCTAAGTAATGTCCCTCTTTCTTAACAGATGCGTCCATACCCTCAGAACTTAACTTCCTTTTCAGTCTAAAATGCAAAAGCTTATAACAATATTTTGCTCTCTCCCCTCATCAGCAGGACATGCTATGCTGTTCTAGAACTGTTGACTTGCTAGAAGTGATTTCTGTTTTTACATGTCTAAATGTCAGGGTAGTTAGTGTCCGACAGCGTCAGTACTGACCTACAATAGTACAAGCAGTACTGAGGGGATAAAAGTACCCCATTTTACAGAACATATGTGCTGCCACCTGTTACAAAGCTGCAGCCCGCAGCAGAGGTCAATTACTTTGGGTTCTGAATCACAAAGAGTGAAATAGCAAATCTGAGGAATTTTCTCACAATACCTATGAGAGACCTGATATTGCTAATGAAAACCTTATGGCATCATATCAAATGCCCCTGACAAGTCCAGGAGAACAAGTAAACAGGTCTAACATGACCATGCTGTAAGGATACTTTGCAGCGCGGCTTTTTCAGCGTTACAGTACTGGTGGAAATCTGTGACTGTTAGAAATCTGTTGGGTTCTTTTATTGGAGATATTTTAGTACCTCAGAGATGATATATTTTGTATTGTTTTTACCGAGAATGGTTAGTTAGTGATAAAAATGTCTTATATAGCTTGGAAAGTAGTTGGAAAGGCCAAAATACGTTCATATAGAAAACAAATCCGGAGTCAGAAAAAACATGGCAAAGAAAGAATCAGTCGAGCTGCAGCAATGTGTCCAATGTGTCCAATGTGTCCAATGGTTTCATTGATTGATGATCCTATTCTGTACTTTAATGATATTGCTCTTTTTCAGGATGAAAGGAACGGCCGGCCTACAATTTTGAGTCAGGTCAGGCCCAGGAGTGGAATACATTTTTATGATGCAGTCAAGACAATTAGGGGCAGAATTACTCACTTTTCATGCAGCGCAGCCCAGTAACCAATTTTGCTGTGGTGCGCTGCGCCGCGCCATGGGGGAAACACAAGTCAGAGCCACATGAACTAAGATTGGCATGCATGCTACTGCTGTCTTCCCTGTGCGGGTGCTATAAAAGTCAGCCTTGTGTGATGCGCTGCCTCACAGAGGTCAGTGTGCGCTGTCTAGCATAGGATTTGTATGGGAAGTGTATGCTGTGAGAAGTCTAGCATTTTATTTGTACTGAGGCCTATTCTTCCAGTTCTGACTCTTGTAGAGAGCACATGAGAAGTAATGAGCTTCCTAATCCTATATCTGTCTGAACTATGTGGCTTTTTGCTTTGTGACTTCTTCATGGGGGACACCATCTCTGGCTCTGGAGACAAAAAAAAAATCATAACCCTTTGTTGTATGAAAAAAAATATTGACATAATAACCCGTCACTCCAGCTTTTGGGCGTGATCATTTTTATTGAACTGACTAAGCAAGTCATTATAGATCTGTGATATTATGTGGGCCTTCCTGTGCTGTCTCGGGCTCTACCCCCTCTCTTTACACGTCACCTGAATGAAAGATGTTCATGAATTAAATAAACTTGGTTCAATGTCTCCTCTTTGTCCCTCTGTTAGGAACACATCGGTTCCCATTCCATTGTGAGAGCCATTGTGGCAATCACACATACAGTGATTCAGAAGGAAGTCACTTGAACACTTTATATGAATGCTATTGACATCAAGTACAATCACAGAGTCTGGTCAATATCCCAAGCATGGTGTTTGTAGGAAGGTAGGATCCTTCTAGCACAGTTACCCCCACTTTTTGCATGGTGTCAGAGTGTTTTGGACTAGTCTGACTGGGATCCTGCTAATCAGGACCCCAGTCTCTGTGCTTCTTCCCTAAATTGGACCATGGTGAGCACCTAGGTAGCCCCCAGATTGGCTACTGGTGTACCCTTGTAAGTCCCTAGTATATGGTACTAATGTACCCAGGGCATAAGTACACCAGGGGTCTCCCATGGGCTGCAGCATATATTATGCCACCCAGGAGAGACCACTCAAACTGTGATCACAGGCCTGCCATTGCAGACTGTGCGAGCTGGTGCTAGCACCACTCACCACAGATACAAGTTTCCTTATATCCGAGGTCACTGCACTTATAACCTATAAGTCACGCCTAAGGTAGGCCTTTCAATCCTGAAGGCAGGGTGCTAGGTTATAAGTGTGAGGGTGCCCTGCATGAGCAGGACACCCCCTACAAACCCAGGAGTCAATTCTCCAGGCTTTGTAAGTGCGGTCAGCCATTTTATACATATAGTGGACATCAAATCAATTATGAGAAGTCTAACTATATATTGGCTGCACCAAAACCGGTCATGTTTTGTATCAAACATGTTGGAATCCTACCCCAACACTGATTCCAGTGTTGGATACAGGATCCCATGTACTGGGGGGTTCCCATAAGAAGCCCCCCTGTATTCCCGGTACCAGCCTTTCAGGGTCTAACAGCAAGCTAGTGCTGCTGCCGACCACAGACACGATTCTGCCCTCCTGCTGCTGAGCTGAGCTCGAGCAGGGGAAGGTAGAACAATAGGTTTCCTGTCGCAGGGAGGTGTGACCACCTCCCAGGCAGGACTTAGTGTATTGGGCTGGGGTGGGGCGCTTGCCAGCGCCACCAGACTGGTTTGAAGGGCACAATTGGTGCCCTCCTTGCATACTCCATTTGAAGCCAGTTCAGGGAGCTGTTGGCTCCTGCTCTGGCGTGAAACTGGCTAACGACATGGGAGTATCCTCCCCTCTGTACAGCCCCGTCTCTGGGAGGGACCCCTGAATCGTCCCAACCCTTTCCTTAGGGTACTTAAGGGCTTACCTGTGGGGGGGGCTCTTCAGATTCATCGTGGGACAAGATTCAGAACTGAAACCACTTCTACTTCCACCATCTGGGCACTTTGGACTTTGTTGGACTTTGCTTTGGGAACTAAGTCTGCATCTGGGAAGAATCCTGCTGCTCCTGGTTTCATTGTCCCGACAGTCTGCTGCGCTGTCTGTGCCTGTGCTTCATCCAGGTTCTTCACCAGGCCTGTGGGCATCAAAGACACCTCAAGGAATCTCCCTTGGAGTGAAGGAGTCACTCCCCTGCATCTGCAGGCACTGCAACTAAACTGACCGGCCTGCTGATCCTGATGTCCTCTGGACTTTGAAAGGCCCAGCAACACAGGTGGTGATTCTGAAACTTTATCGAGGCCAGCACTGTCCTCTCAGCAAGTTTGAGGCCAGTATCCCTCGTCGGACCCGCAGGAACAGCACCTTTGTGCACTGCGTGGACTTGACATTGCCAAGGCTTCTTGACTCTCTTCTCCAGAGAACTTCGGGCTCCAAGAAGCTCCAGCATCTCTTGCTACTAAGATCTTTGTCCTCACCACATCCTTTGCACCGCGGGCCTGCATCCATAGTGAGCTGCTCGAGGTCCTCTTGCGACTCCTGTGCCTTTGGCCTGTGGGTCCTCTTGAGGGTCTTCTTTGGCTCCAGTGGGCTCCCCTGCTTCCTGAGGGGCTGCTCTGACTCTCCTGCATTTGGTGAGTCCCTTGGACTTTGCTGGTCCCAACACTGCACATTCTTCTTTTTCCACATCTGTTGCTGCTGCCAAGGCTTGTTGGTGCTCCTGCTGGACCCCGAACCCCTGGTTATCGACTTCCGAAGTTGTACAGCTCATGAATGGCTCCTGGTCTTCCACAGCATCGCCTGGTCCTCGCAGCTGCAGCGACAAGGTCACCGTCAACTCTCCTGCATCTTCCGTCATCAGTGGTCATTGGTCTGCCATGCCTCCTGGTCACGCCAGAGTGGCATAGACTCTGTCCTCTCTGCTTGCAGTTACTTCTCTTCAAAAATCCATCCTTGGATTCCACCGGACTCTTTCACCTTCTTTGCCAGCGGCATCTTCACTGAAGTCCTCCATTGTGGTCTACTGCGGTTTCCGACGTCACTTCGCACCTATTCACCCGGCTTCCCTCGTGTAGGTATCCTGGGGTATCCACAGGTGGGGTGACTCTCCAACCTTCCATCTTCTACAGGGTTTCTTGAGGGTCCACTGGGAAGGGTCCTCCTTCTTCAAAACGGCAACTGCAACTTCCCCATTGACTTGAATTGAGTATGCGGCTGGGTTTCCACTCTGCACAAAGCCTCCGTGGGGTTCCTGGGGACTTACCTTGGGTGGTTCCTTGGGTCCCCAGCTCTTCTAAGTCTTCTGGGTCAAGTCTCGACTTCGGTCACAGTTCACATTCCACTTTATTAGTATATGGTTTGGTATACCCCTGGAGACCACTAAGTATTTGTGCTACTTGCCTGTTCTCCTTTTGAAATATTGTGTGTATTGTGTTGATATCTCCGGGTAGGAGATATACCAATGTGTTTGTGAGTGTGTATAATAAATATAACAATTTTTATAACTACACTGTATGTATTTTTTTTTCGTTTACCCTACACTACATGATTAGTTCTGGTAAAACAAGCTGCTTAACACTCCTTCTGGACTAAGTCTAAAGGCTTCTCTCCACAGCTACCACTTAGAGAGCTTTCTATGGTTGTATAAGACCACTAAAATCACCATACGGGTTGTTCGGATTAGTGCAGGGTGCTGCACTTGAATAAGTGTGCACCATATACTAAGCCAGCCTCCTACAGTGCTCTACAAAATAAGGTGAAGGGGAGCTCAAATAGCCATGCCGCATGTGCAGCATTGTGCGCTGTCAGAAGCTGCAAGATTGCCACATATGCGAATACGCAACTCAGATTATCAACCAATTATTCCACAACAACTTTAAATCAACGTTTTGGAGGATGCTTCTTCCCCCCATTGAATGCACTCTGAGGCAAGTTAACTCCAACAACAACAAGCTGGACCTGTTCCCTAAAGAAACTACACTCACCATTCTTCTAAAGCACCCTCTCTAAAACATCACACCACTGCCACAAGCAACACTTCACTTGAATAAATACCCCATCACTTTTACACCACCACCCTTCAAACAAAACATAGGCTTTCTACGCTCTCTGGAAATCACTTGCAAATGTTTTTTTAAAACAATGGCACATGCAAAACACAAACAGCGGTGCACCACTTCGACAGTCCCAAAAGTTTCAAATATATCCACAATGTTCCGTAGGCAGTTGGAATTCCTTTTTGCGGTCTGTTTTCCTCTCGGTAACGACTTGGAGTTTCACACTCAAGAGGGACCGACACCTATCGCAGTGTTGGTCGAGGAAGGACTCTCTTCCTCTCCCCTCTCTTGAGTATCGATAATAAATTAGGATTAAGCTTTGATATGCTGATCCATGATACATGTTGTTCATAAGACGAAATCTATTAGACCGTGACTTTCGGGACTTTTACGATTGTTCCGCCAAGCCCTGGCACATTGGACGGATCTTGCTACGGATAAATATTATATCTTCACTGACTGCATAACATCAGATATGCAAAATCCTCTTGGTTAAACAAGGACTGTATATTTTTCAATTTTTGGTGCCCTGAAGTCCAATTGTATGTGGACGAAACGCGTTGGCTGACTTTTTTGATATACAATGACGATACAACAATAAAAAGAAGAATTCCAACTACCTCCGGAACATTGTGGATATATTTGAAACTATTGGACTGTGGAAGTGGTGCACTGCTGTTTGCTTTGTTTATGTGTTTTCACCTAACGTAGGTTGGCACCCGTTGGGCAGAGGGTGCCTACAGTGTGTGCACACATTGCTATATTGAAACTATCTGATTGAACAAATTTATTATCGGGAGATATCAGTTGTGTGTGCGGCATTTAGGTATGGTCCACTGCCTGTTGCTTTTGTCTCATATGCATGTGCAAAATACTTACACATCTGTCAAAAATGCATAAAGGGAATATGACTTCACAAAATGATCACATAAAGGAGAACATCATCAGGATAGAATACCATAATGCTATATTCGTCTTTTGTACTCTTAATATTTCATTTTTACAAGTGACAAACACACCCCAAAAAAAGACACAGGGGCAGATCCACAAAGGTACATGAAGTTGTACAACATGGGGTCTGCTGGATGTCCTCAAACTTGCTTCTGGGAACCATCTCCGAAATGTCCAAGTCTCTATAAGAAAAAGTGCAAAGATGGTACAGTACTCTCTATGTGTACTAAATGTACATTAATATTCACTAAATGTTCCCATTTTAGTCCGATTTTTTCACAAAGGCAATTAAATGCCTAATTATACCCCGAGCACTAGGTATAGTTTCATGGAAATAAAAAGAGACGAGTTGCTGCCAGTCAAGCAACCCAGTCCTTCCCAACATTCACACTCAAAACAGTACCCCAAAAACTCTATTAAAAAAACTGAATTCAGTATTACAGAACTTTACCCAGAAAAACATTGTCTACTAAAATACTGAAAAAATATTACCAAAACTCTGGGATGATGCCTTTGAGGAGCCGTCAAAGATGAAAATGTACTTCTAGAGCTTGTAGAGTGCAGTGCAGACCCCGACACTGTAGAGCAAAATGTCTTCCTTGGTAACCCATCGAAGCACCAGGCGTCATGGACTCCTCCCTTAACTAGGAAAAGACAGAAAGCCAACACGTTAGGTCCTAGATGGTTTGATCAATCATGCACTAAGTCTCTATCAAACCTACACCAGGCCCTTAGTTCTTCCCCCAGAGTTGTGGAATTGGTTAAGATTCTGGGCCTCCGATATAAAGAAGCAAGGAGGATGAGAACTAAAATCCTTAAGGAAGAAGCCTGGAAACAACTGTATCAAGCTGCTCTTTTGAATAATGCCAGGGACTTTTGGAGAGTATTTAACGCTCCATTTCTTAAATCATCCACTGACTCGTGCATAGACTGTCTGTCATGTGGATGAGGAATCCCGGATTGCAAATTTTTCTTTAATATTTAATACAAACGTTGAGGGAGTGGCGACACAGCAGGTAACCACCACCTCTCCTATCAAGTCTCCCCTTATTTTTAATTTAAACAATAATTTATACAGTAATAGAGCTCCCGACCCGGACGGTACCCGGATAGATTTTTTTATGGAGCAGCCTGACCTATGGGGACCGGTGCTGAGTAATGTTTTTAATGCAGTCGCCATCGTGGGCCCACCGGACTCATGGACGAAGTCAATTTTAATTCCTATTTACAAGAAAGGAGATAAATCTGAGCCTAAAAATTATAGGCCAATTTCACTCCTGGATAGCACCGCTAAACTTATGGGTCAAGTTTTATTAAATAGGTTAGAGGAATGGGCTACCCATAACAATGTTTTGATGCCGGTGCAATATGGGTTCAAAAAGGGGAAAGGTACTCAGGACCAATGCCTCAATCTAAGTTTACTAATAGCCAAGTATACTCAAGGAAAGTTATACTTGGCATTTATGGACCTATCCGCAGCATTTGACTGCGTTGCACGTCACCATCTGTGGAGGATAATGGCAGAAATAGGCAATGATGAGGCTATAATCATTTTTATTAGACAGCTCTATTCTTCGGCTTTGGCTTGTGTCCGTTACGGGAAGCAGGGAGAGTGCACTAGGTCGTTCCCAATTAATAGGGGAGTTCGTCAGGGTTATGTACTCGCCCCATTTCTCTTTTCCATCTATACCAATGGGGTGGAAACACCCCTGTCAAACTCAACACAGGACGTTCCTAAGATCAATATCGTGCGCACCCCAATTCTGCTTTAAGAAGATGATGCTGTGTTAATTGCCCGTACGGGCCTAGCTTTACAGAAACTATTAGAAGTCTATGTGAGTTACATGAGCAGTTTGGATCTAAAAACTAATGAGGCGAAGTCCTTCATTTTAATTACTGGCCGTAAAGAAAGGAGGGTTCCAAATGTTTACATAGCAGGACGGAAAATAGCCCATACTGATACCTCTTCCTATCTTGGGATAACTTTTGATAGACAACTAACTTGGTCTAATATGATCATTATCGCTGGAAAAGAGTATTATTGCCCTACACTCTTTCATAAAGAAACTGGGTGCGAAACCCCTTGAAAAGGTTAAAAAAGCCTATTCTGCCAATTCGGTATCAGTAGTAACTTATGGGGCAGGTATTTGGGGATTTACTAACTCCCTTACTCTTCAGACTATTGAGGACACTTTTTGGAAAAAACTTGGCGGTCTTCCGGCAAGTTGCTCTAATTTTACCTGTCATGCAGAATTGGACGTTCCTTATATGAATGACATAATTAGCCTGGCTCCAATAATATTATGGCATTTCATCTGGAGAAGAGTATCTGTGAACCTTACACAGAGGTTAATAGAAGACTGTCTCTCCCTTGAACATGTCCATAGGATCCCGTGGATAACATATATTAAAAATAGCCTCTCTTCCCTTGGTTTAGAGCACCTATTTAGTTCACCACCAAATTGCTCCACCATCTCAAAAAAGGAAATTAAGACTCTATTCCTTAAACAAAGGGCAATTGAGAGAGTTAAATCAAACTGCCTAAAAGTGTCTGTAAAATCCTATTTAGAGGGTTAAATTGACCAGGAAGGCAGAGCCTCATATTTACTTACTGTGACAAACCCACGTCACAGATTTATTTTAGTGAGGTTTCGACTGAATTTTATCCCTTGTATGTTGTCTTATCCATCAGGAATCTACTCTATACATGATCTGCCTCCTTGCCCGTGTGACGGTATTTCCACTCAATCAAATTTACATATTTTTTTCTTTTGTAAATTTTACGTGGAACATCGTAAGAGATTTATTTGGCCACTTATGCGTAAATACAATTTTACACAATGCTGTCCAGGAATGTATTTTTTACAATCATTGCCTGATCATCTAGTTTGTTATTCCGTGGCTTCCTTTTTACTTCTTTCATGGAAGACCAGGCGACTAGACAGCATCTCCAAATGAATTGTTCGTTTTTATTTTGTTTTTAACTGATGCTTTTATATGACTGTTTCTTATCTATTCTTACTTTTTGCACTATGCTGGATGTCTCTTTTTATTGTGTATCTTTGTATTCTCATAACCTTAATATATAAGAATCGAATAAAGTGATTTGACTGACTCCTCCCTTCTATAGGTCACCTTCTACGGCTCTGGACCATTATATTGACTATGGGGACAATTCGTAGCATAATCATCCTAAATTTTCTCCCTCATAAGTTATCACGAGTCTCCATCACACTCTCTGCACAAATAGAAATTGTTGACAGTCTTGTCGAGCTTAGCAGCCTTTTGTAGAATGAAGTATCTTTTGAAATGTGAAATAAAAGAATCATCGTCAGCTTACGATTGAAACATGATTGTTCCTTCTCTAGCGCAAGCAGAACTAATGCACCAACATCAAAAGTTCTCCTCTTATCTCTGGGTGGCAGGCCCCAGCCAGAAACAGAAGAGGCACTGACAGCTCGGAATTGACATTAAAGTCTCATATAGGTGTCTTGACAGCACAAAACGCCAGTACTTCCAATTCCTTTAGCACATCCACTCTATCATCCACCTAAGAACACTGACCATTAACAGTAGCGCACCAGTCAACCTCTACCTTTACTAATACAGCTTCCGGTATCTGTAAATACCAAAAACATCTAACATCTTTCCGCCCAGGTGACCAAAGGGGTAACCCACAAATTCATGGCTCGGCAACTACTTGGGCACACTAGTAACTCCCTGTCAACGTTCAAATAATCTTCAAATAATTATGCCTCGCTCAAAAAGGCATTAGCATAAAATGTCTTTGCAGGAAACGACATCTCTACACCACGATTTTTTTGAGACACCATCTTCTTAGCCAACAAAAACCCTCCTCAAAATATATTGCATCACATAACGGGATAGACCCTTCCCAGTCCAAGCAGCCTGACTCCATAGAACATGGTCCCTATTAACATCCCCACTGGACGAGCTAGGTCCACTTAAAAAGAAAATAGCTCCTATTCTAGACAGTCTCTGTGCCCACTTCTTCAGTCAAGCACAAGCACAGACGCAGCTCAGTGACCAGTCCCCGTGTCCACTCATTCAATCATTCATTCATGTTAGTCTGGCATCACGCTGAAGGGCTGATATTATTGTATTACTTTGTGTACCTGGTGTTATTGCGGTGTTATTGTAGGTAGCTGATCTTAGCCCCCCCCTGCATTGCCTCCGCCCAAGTGAAGCCATACCGCTCAACATATAATTGAGGAGCATGTATGAAAAAACTGATTTAATCATGAGAGATTCATTTAGCGAACACATAAATAGTGTAAAAAGAAATATAATATAATGAGAGCATATAAATATACAATAACATAAATCCCCGATAGGGCTTGAAGAATGTGGTTGAAATGACATGCACCACAAACGCGATACGGACCGTACCATCACTGAGCGGTTAGACACTGGGCACCTGCGAAATCACGGCAACGCATAGCAGGCACTGCCAGTGTAACAATCAACATTACATTGTGTATCATGACACCAAAGTTCGCCCTTGAGACCACCAGTGCTGTCCACCTTCAAAGAGGTTGGAACTTTTATATCAGCGTGTGAAGTGTAGGGCCGCGTGGCAGGGGCCTACACTATGCTGCTCCGCATATATTCAGAACAGGCACCTTTAGTCTCATTCAGCCAGTGGCCACGTGCGAACCTGGCCCATTTATTTATACCCTCGGACCGAGCCCGGTCACTAGGGGTGCATGGACTGTAACATTTTAGAGGAGAGGCCGGGTGGCTCTCTACATCCCTCCCTTATTTTAATTTGACAACAGAAAAGAAGAGAGCGGGTGAGGGAAGAACAAAACAAGAACAACGAGAAACTAGAATAACCATACAGAGTATGCATTGAGATATCAGCACATGAAGTCTCTTAGTTTCTGGCTTGGAGCAGGGTTAGGCCTTAACAGGTAGCGCTGACTCCTCGGTTCTTGCACTGGACTGGCACCGGGCATGTTCTCCGAGAGCCCTGGCGGCGCCACTGAAGGTGACCCCATTTGCTTGCTGTCGGGTGATTCAGCCGCGGCCGTCACCGGGGAGGAGGGTGCAGAGCTCTGACCACCGGCTGCGGGCGGCACACCGTCATCACTTTTGGGCCCACGCAACATCTCGTGTGGGTGGTTCTCCAGAGCGGCCTCACCTTACAAAGCCTTGAACCAGGACAAGTTCCTCACTACGGCGTGCTGACCGCGCTGGGCTGTAATCATGGTCCTGTCGTTTCGGGTCACTGTCCACACTTCAGGCTCGTAAGGGGTGCGAAACTTCCATCCAGGATGGCGGTCCTTTAGCACCACCTGGTCACCTACACACAGTGTCGGAGTCTTCGCTCCCCGATCCTTGGTCGCCTTTTCATTCGTTGTTTGCCGCCTTTGTTGTGTCCGCTCTATGTCCAGGCTGGGGGGTGACCACTCGGGGTCTTCTGGGATGATGTCCTGCGGCGACTGCTTGAGCAGTAACGAGGCAGGCGCACACCCGGTCGTGGAATGTGGTGTTTGACGGTACGCCAGCAGGAACTGGTGCAGACACACTTCGGGGTCTTGTTGCTGATCCACACCGATCCTGAGGGCTCTTTTCAGCGTCCTGATGAACCGCTCCACTTCCCCGTTGGCTTGGGGCCATTGTGGAGTGATCCGACGGTGCTTGATGGCTCTTTGCGACAGGAAACCGTGGAAGTCTTGTACCTGGAAGGGCGGCCCATTGTCTGACTTGACCTCTCGGGGGAGCCCAAACAGTGCAAATGTCTTTTCCAAAACAGGCTGGACATGGATGAATGCTGTGGTCGGCACAAGTTCTACTATGGGGAACTTTGAGAACAAGGCCATGATCACCAGGGTGTGTCTCCCATCCGGGAAACTCCCAAAGTTGATGCTGACGTCCAGGGAGTCAAACAGGGCTCTTCCGTCAGTAAGGGCGTCGGAGCGGGTTCCTTGCTGATTATTGTGCAGGGGTGGCAGCGTCTGACTTCCTCGTTGATCCATGTTGTCCATGCTGGGGAACCACACTTTTGCGCGGAGCCTGGCCTTTGTCTTCTCGGCCCCTTGGTATCCTTGATGGGCAAGTGTTACCATTCGACTGTGGAGGCTTCTTGGGACAACAATCCTTTGCCCTCGTAGTACCAACCCGAACCCGCTGATACTTAGCTCATGCCGCACCCTCCAGAGCTGGCGCCGGGCATGTTGTTCCTCTGCCACGAGTGTCTTGGAGGCGTCGAGGAATCGATGCCGTTGTCCACTTGCCAGGGTCTCCTTCACTTTCCCGAGGGTATCATCGGTGTCCGTGGCGCTCCGGAGTTCTTCTCTTATTATGGCGACTGGGCATGCGTTGGCTTCCACCATGTTTACAAAGCATTTGGTAGGCTCGTCCTCTGCCACAGAGTCCCCTGCACCGCCTGGTGGCGGATGTCTTGACAAAAAAGTCCACCGGGTTGTCTGCCCCTGGTCTGTAGGTCAGCTGGAAGGAGTAGGCCTGGAGTTGGATGACCTATCGCTCTATCCTCAGCAGTGCTAGGCGAGACGACCCTCTAAACAGGGGTAGCAGAGGTTTGTGATTCGTTACAACACGGAACGGATGGCCGCAGAGGTACAGGTGGAAATGTTTGCATGCCTACCGGATGGCCAAGGCTTCTCGCTCTATTTGAGCGTAGCGTGTCTCCATCTACGACAGCGCCCGACTAGCGTATGCGACCAGGACACATGTCCCTTTGTGGATCTCTTGCAGGAAGACTGCCCGAGCACTACAGAGCTGGCGTCCACGACTAGTTCCGTTTTCTTTTTGGGATGGAAATACGCCATAGTCGTCTGGTCCAGTAGCGCCTCCTTGATGTTGTTGAATGCCGTCTCCTCTTTGGGGCCCCATTCCCATAGCACATTGGACTTGGTCAGCTGGCGCAGCAGTTACGACAACGTGGCCAGGTCGGGGATGAACCTCCCGCAGTATGTCACCATGCCAAGGAAGCTCCTAACTTCCATCAGGTTCTGGGGCACTGGGGCATTTCGGATGGCCTCCGCTTTGCGTGGATCTACGCGGAGCCCCTCTCGTGAAAACACATATCCAAAGAACTCAATCGAACCTTGATAGAATGAGCACTTTTTCTTGTGCAGCGTGAGGCCGCAATCCGCAAGGCGCTGCAGCGTGGCTCGTAGCCGGACGTGGTGCTCCTCCAGGCTCTGGAGTATGTTAAAATGTCATCGCTGACATTTATCACGCCGACCAGGCCTGAGAGGGTCTCCTTGATGGCGTTCTGAAACACCTCGGCGGCGGTGGATACCCCGAAGCTGAGTCGAGTGTACCGCCGGAGGCCCACGTGTGTCGAAAAGGTCATTATGTAACGACTTTCCGGTGCTAGCTCCAGTTGGTGGTACCCCAAATTCAAGTCCAGTTTGGAGAACCACTGGGCGCCGTTTAGGTCGGTCACTATGTCGTCCGTCGTCAGGGTCACGTGTCTTTCTCTCCGGATGGCCTGATTGGGGAGCCTCATGTCAACACACAGCCGGACAGCCCCGCTGCTTGGGCTTCGGGGCTATCACAAAAGGTGACACCCAAGGGGTGGGCCCCGATACTTTCTTGATGACACCTTGGCTCTCGAGGTCTTGTAGCTCCTTCTCCATGAGGGGGCGAAGATGAAAAGGGACGCGCCTGTGTCTGAGTGCTGTTGGCCTTACTGTTCTGTCTATGTGGAGTTTTACCTGGTGTCCTTTGAGGCGTCCCACACCTTGTAAGAGCTGCGGGAACTCGTTCAGAATGTCTTCTGCGTGTGTTTCGTGTACTTGTTTGGTGAAGAACACCAACTCCAGATCTTCAGCGGTGTGGCACCCTAACAGCGTCCCCTTCTGGCCTTCCGTCACATGGAACCGTGCTTGGATTGAGTGTTCTGTGCTGGAGACATTGACTTCAATCACTCCGAGAAGCGGCATGGGTGTTGTGCCTCCGTAAAGTGTAGATCTTGGCTGAGCTAGGGGCAAGTGGTGGTCGAGGTGATAGCTTTGCATATTGGTCCGAGCCCATCATGTTCACCAATGCTCCTGTATCGATCAGTGCGTGAACGGTGGTGCCGTTGACCTTGACGTGGCACATGGGAGGGGGCCGTTTCTTCCGGCCTGACCATCCGCCAAAAGACATGATGAAGACGTCGTCCTCGTCCTCGTATTGGGCGGCCGCCCCTTGTCCCCAGGACACTACTGTGTGGGAGGGATCTTCTAGCGTCAAGTGGCATAGAGTTGTGGCGCGACCTCTTGGTGCACCTCCTCGGGATCGTCTGCCGCCCCACAGCAAATGCTGGCAAAGTGGTTGGCCTTGCTGCACTTGGAGCAGGTCTGCTCTCTTGCCGGGCATCGGTCCTGCGCATTGTGGTGAAAATCACAGTATCTGCACTTCCCTGCAGGCCAACTGTGAGGGGTCCGCCCGTGGGCAGGCCTGGGGTGCCGTTGTATTGCCTCTACTGACTCTTCTTTGATGTGGACAGGCTTTAGCGTTGGAGAAGCTGCGCTGCTGCGAACTCGGGCAGCCTCCATCTCAACTGCACGGCTGTCTGACAGCTCATGCAAGTGTGCCAGGACAGGGATCTCGTCGAGGGACATACCTTGTCTATGAAGTATCTGACACCTGAGCGCGACGGAATTGCACCCTTGGATGATCTGTGCACGGATTTCCTCCGGCTGATCGATGTTTGGGCATGTGCGGGCAAGTTTCCTCAGCCTCGCGTAGAACATGTCCACGGTCTCGACCTCGGATTGACGGGCCTGACGCAGCTTGAACCGCTCATAGCCGGGTTCATTTGAGGGTCGAAATGTCTGTTAAGAGCGTTGACTGCTGCGTCATAGTCATGATCCTCCCCTGTGTCCGACAGCGTCTCAAACAACTCGTAGAGCTCATCGCCTCCGAAATGCATTAGCAGGGAGCGTTTCACCGCACCATCAGTCTCTCTGGTCCCCCTGAAGTAGTGATTGAGGCGATCCAACCAGAGCTTCCACCTGGGCGCGGCTGTGGCAGAGTCAGCGAGCTGGCTGAAGGGTGCTATGGGCGTCACAGATGCGTGTGAGAACGGTGCTGGAGGTGCCTGCGCGGCCTGCTGTGGTGGCGGGGGATCTCCCATGGCTAATGGATGGTGGTCCTTGTGTGCAGTTGCAGCACTACTGCAGGAGGTGGGCGAGGTGCTGATGTGATGCTACTAACGCCACAGCCTTTGACTGACCTTGTCCTTGCGCTGAGGTCCGGCTCTCTTTTCTCCGTTGGGGTGGTCTTGGGTTGGCTAGCCCCACTGCAGGGTGCTGAGCTCTGTGGCGTCAGGAGGAGACAGCGGCTTGTGCGTGGTGCTTTTGCTGAGGGCCAGTGGCACAAACAAATTGTACTTGCTGTGGTGAGAGGGTGAGGCAGATGCACCCTCGGAGTTCTTGCCGTATGCGCCTTGTGCAGTTCTTCTCCGGGAACCCAGCAGGGTGGGGCACTCTCTCCTCGATCTGCGAGTAGGCCCGGCAGCGATGCGACGCGGAGGGGCAGGAAGCCACGCCCCTGCTCGGCAGTGAATTCAGGCCTCCGGGGCTGAAGCAGACACAGCCTGTGCACCCTAGAGTCCGCGCTCCCCGCTCATGCTAGATTTTGTTGCGGGCTGGAGCTGGATTTTTTGCTTGCACTGCACCTCCCCAACGGAACCTGGGCGGCAGCGCACGGAGATGACACAGTCGGCGATGACTTTCCTGGCGTCGCTGTCTGTGGCAGGCAGCGGTGGTGTTCAGTGCGCTGCACAGCAGACCGGATGACAGGCACGGTCGGAGGGAGTGAGTGAGTAGGGTAACCCTCGTCACCAGTGTGAAGTGGAGGGGCCGCGTGGCAGGGGCCTACACTATGCTGCGTCGCATATATTCAGAACCGGCACCTTTAGTCTCGCTCAGCCAGTGGTCACGTGCGACCCTGGCCCATTTATTTATACCCGAGCCCAGTCACGAGGGGTGCATGGACTGTAACATTTTTGAGGAGAGGCCGGGTGGCTCTCTACACAGCGGGAAACTTCTGACCCACACGTCTCCACCCCTCAATCAACTCAGCGCCGAGCCAACGAACCTTCTGAACTGCCAGGTACTGGCGCGCGAGAGATAACCAGATGCACCGCGGGCAGTGAGGTCGGTGGACAAGGGAGCAGCTCGGTGGCACATGTGTGAAGACAGCTAAAGCAGGGTTCTTCATATTCCAGTGAGTCACTACATTACGTACCCGCTCCCCGAGGGTGCTCCTCCTGCGGCCAGGGTGACCCTTCAGGCAAAAGAGGAGTCTCTCAGCTCACGCTCTACCTTACTGCTCCTCCATCTACCTCCAGTTTAGCTACTTTCCTTTGTGTTTTTTTGCTGCACGCGTTTTCAAGTGCTTCTGATTTTATGCAGGGCTTTAAGTGGGCCGGGTCTCACCGGTGCTGAGCACCGGCAGTTTTTTAAAGGAGACCTCGAAACAGGTCTCTATCGGGCTCTGTTTTGTGCCCTGGCACAGGCGGTCCGTTTTTTCCCGGACTGCAGTGACAGCAGGCACATTGATGTGCGCGTGCTCACACTGCTCACTTCTCACTAGTGGAGAAGTTACGGCATGACGTCATGCCAGATGAACGTTGTAGGAGAGGGAAATCCTTTAAAGAGAGTCATTTTCTCTCTGGATTTCCCTTCTCTTTTTGAAACTCAGATGCAGCAACATTGTCGTGGTGTCACCAGGGCTTTAAGTGGAAGCTTTTTCAATATTATATACAAGCCATAGTTGCTGCTTATTTATCTTTTGCAACTTACAACCATTGACAAAGCCAATAGTCCTGACTTGTTGTAGGTATGATGTTACTTGTTGTATCATATATCTGGATGCAATGACAGAAACAGCAAAATACAAGTCGGGCGGCACAGATTTTTAGTTTACAGTGTTTTTAAGCCATGCCCTTAATTACACTGGCCACGCCCCTTTGAGAAACCCCCCAGTTTTTTCATCCCACTTAAAACCCTGATTATATGCTCTTCTTCCCCTGCTCGTAAATATGTAACACACTGTGATTTAATATTCCTTCTTTATAGGAATCCTGATCTGCACAGCTTGTTTACCTAAAAGCTCGTGTTGTACTTTGTGCATAACTGCTGATGTCATTTCTTGATTAATGCTGCTTCAAACTAACTTTTAATCTTAAAAAGCCTTCGATGTGAAAACGTGTGAGATACAGCTCAGTTTTGCATTATTAGCACAGCACAGTGATGTTGTGCGTTGTTTTCTGTTCATGTGCATAACATGGTTTATACGTGGTCAGCGTTGGATGGTCGTGGTGTCAATTTTTTAGGTCGAGTGTGAGCCAGCGCGCATGCGCTGCTCTGCGAGACTTATTGTATACGCTCGACCTAACGAGTAGCGAATAGAAGCCCCGCCCGCTCTCCGCCCATGTTTGCCATTGGCTTGTGTCATTGTCTGTCCTAAATGCTGGCTTCTGATTCGTCAATCCGCTTGTTAGTCCCGCCTTAGTACCGCCTCCTCCTTCATTTGTCACCTCCCATGGCGACTGGCCCCTTTACTTCCTTTGTTACATGGTACGTGATATTTTAGACTGTGAGCACTATTTTTGTTAAGGAGGTTCTCCTCCTCAGGCACGACAATGCATACTTTGGTGCTTTCTTTAACCCCCCCCCTCCTGTTGTCCGTTCATTCTTCCCCCTGCCCGCCCTCCCTCTCGTTGTCCGTGCCTTCAACCCCTAAGCCCACCCTCCCTCCCGTTGTCCGTGATGCCATCCATTTACAATGCAATAGGTCTCGCGTAATTGCGAGACCTATTGCATTGTAAATGCTTGTGTCTGTATATGTTTTAAGGCCAGCCAGTTAACACGAGGTACTCGCCCTGCCCCAAGAGCACAGATGCTGGCCGGAGACAAAAGGCAGTTGCAGTGTGACTCTTGCACTGTCCGAGTGCTCCTCTGCAGCAGCTTCCAACCCCTCTGAAAGCACATACTTCTGCTTGTTGTTTTTATTTTTAAGTTCAGCCTTTGATTGTGCTGGTACACATTACCAGGCTAGGGTTTATTTGCTGCTGTTGCTAGGCAGTTTACAAGATCAAACAATGGATGTTTAAAGTGCAGATTTCAAACCCTAGCCTGGTAATGTGTACCAGCACAATCAAAGGCTGAACTTAAAAATAAAAACAACAAGCTGACGAGTTTGGAACAGGGTAAGCAGGTTCAAGGCCCTGCATCGCCTCCACATTGTGTGATTCTGGGCAAATCACTTATTCTCCCCGTGCCTACACATATGAATTTGACCTTGTGTGAGTAGTTTGGTGCTCATGTAAAGCGCCCCAAAGCCCTTGGACCGAGTTCACGCTATATATAACTGCAAATAGTAATAAATGTAAGGCGCAGTCACTGCCTGTTGGATTGACCTTGTCTGCTTATAAACCTGACTGTCCCCTGACTGGTAAACAGCGATACGCAGGAATGCACGAAGTATCATGACAGTGCCATACTAGAAAGAGGATTTACAGGCAGCACTCTCGCAGATGCACAGCCACAAAATGGTGCCTTACTTGCCTTTTAAAAGTGGTGTGAGCGGAAACATTTTTTCTCAAAAAGTCTACTCAGTAGCATTATGCTATGTGTGATACCCTGCATTTGTTCACTCTTAACAAACGAAAATTTGCATTCTAGGACAATATAGTTCTACATTTCTCATTGTAAGAAAAAGCAAACCAGCATTGGCAAAGACAATTGGTCTCGCCTATGCAAGAGTAATGTCTTTGTCGATGTTTTTGAGCCACGTTGTACAGCTACAGAGCTATTGTACAGCATTGCTGAAAGTAAAGGAAATAAAAGGGGCTATAACGCAATCAGCGTTGGCCTCTTTAAAGCGCTTTTCCCCCTTTTTTTTAGCTGTGCTGCACAGCAGTCACGCTGCAGTACAACATGGCTAAACAAACTCTGACAAAGCCAATAGCTCTTGCATAGGCGAGACCTATTGGCTTTGCCAATGCTTGTTTTTTTTACCCACTCATTTGACTGCAACTTTCCCTCAGCCAGTGGCCCTTCACTTCTGTTTATAAAGGCGGGAGAACCTGGCAGAGCCGGGCCGGGAAACCCAAAGCAGCCCTGGCTAAACTGCTCAAATCAGCCCGCTTACTTCATCTTCGCCCAGTCTCTCTCTCTTTCTATGCATCCAGACTCTCTCATTCTCTCCTCTCTCTTCTCTCTCTCTGATCACTTTCTCTCTATCTACTGCTCCCTCCCTCTTTTCCTCTCTCTCTTGTAGACTCCAGTGCTGCTGGATTTAACCTCAGGGGCTGGGCAAATTGCTACAGAGTGTTGTTTAAAAACACAGCACTCTCTAGGTGGAAGTCTGGAGTGCGCATGTGAGGGGCATAGTTCAACCAGGATCCCCTAACACAGAGGCAATCCTGTTTATTTAAGTGCTGTAGGGGGTCCCATGGAGCTCGGGAGCCCACTGCACCGCGGGGCCTATTGTTACGACACTGGCTGGCTGCCTTTCTGTGACCAGCCTAACATGCGCACTACAAGCCTCCCAGTCTCACCACCCATGCATAGTGAGCGAGGAGGTTGGGGAATCACAGCCGCAGCCCCCTGGGCTCAGAATGAGAGCTCTGTTCACTTGCCCAGTCCAATCTTGGAGCTTCTCTCAACTAGCAAGCAGCATCTGTATTGGTCAGGACGCTCTGTTAGGACACTGGCCTGGTGGTCCCGCACTTGAGGCAGTGCGGGGGGTGGGGTGGTTCAGGTCCATGGACCACATGGCCAATCACTGCATGGATTTATTATGAAGATATGCAGTGATTGGCCATTCTGTCCCTTTGCTCTCTTCCCTCCTTTGGCCTTTTCGCGTGCAGCACTACTAATGGCACTGCCCAAGAGGGAGTGTTGGAGGAGACAATGTCATGATGGCTCCCAACCAAACTCCTCCAGTCCTGACCAGCGAATTCAGAGGCGGAAGTGCGTCACTCGGAGCCTGCGCGATGTACCGATAGGTACCACTACCATGGTGTAACAAGCATTGGCATAGCCAATAGGTCTCGCCTTTGGGACCTTATAAGCTTTTAGCCATGCAGCACACTATCCTGGGTGCTGTGCCTCCAGGGTTTGAATAGCTGTACAATTACTATACACTGGGTCATGCAGTCTGATTTAGGAATAGAAATAGAGCCAGCAAATAGAAAGACCAAAAATGTGATTGAGGTTGCAGGCCTACCCTTGGGCTATTTTCTCCATAATAGTGAGAATGCCTTCACTCATTACCTGTAGCAATCCAGCAGCCAGGGTGTTTTTCCCGCACAATTTTAGATTTGCTGTATTTGCCACATAAACCATAATCTGCAGATTTGGACAAGAAATGTTTTGTTTCTAGTGCAAACGTAGTGTTTCCGCACAGTGGAAGGCCCTTCACAAAGGTTGGCTGGTCACCTTTCCGTAGCTTGTTAATGTACTTGGGAGTTAAACTGGTACTAATTAGGTGAAAGCTTTACTCAGAAAGTGTTAACATGTGCAAAAATAATAAAATAACTAAGTAATACTAACGAAATCTGAGGAATGGTTTGCTCTTCTTGCTGCATAATATAGTCAACCCTCCCGCATAATGTGGTCATCTCCTGCTGCATAATTCCAACGCTCCTGCCTGTAGCCTAGGATATCCCACTGGAACTTACAACTGAACAATAAAAGAGTGAAGGAGAACCATACTTCCCTGAAATCATGCTAGCTTTTTTCCACCATCTAGCTTTATTTGTAACAGGACAGAGAACAGAAGGCCTTGCCACAGTGCACGAATGGTAAAACAATGGTAGTTATATTACAATACCAAGGAAATAAAGGTTTCACTACACTGTTTTAGAAACGGTATTGCGTTTAAATTGTGCGCACATTTGCTGCTGGGATGTCATCAATGGCGTCCAGACGTCTTCAGAAATAAAACTGAAAACGAAGAGAGAAAAATAATAGAAAAGCCTGAACAAGTCAAGGTGCTTGAGAAAACATTAACGCTCTGGCCGCTGCGCCTCAGGACATTCGGTGTTCAGAACCTCAAAAACATTCAAGGATCAAAAGAAAGTAATAGGAACGACTATTGTTCCTAGATAAAAGCTTTCTGTAGACACTTTTAGAAAAAAATAATTTATCAATAGCATGATGCGTGGCAGCTTAACTCGGCAGGCGACCAACCCATGCAGAGACTGAGCCTGCCAGGACAGTAAAATGGTTGTGGATTCCTCTGCACATACACACCAAGAGTATTTTTGTTAAAAGAGTAAAATAAGTAGAAGCTTGGTTTATTTATACTTCCCCGCAAAATGGTACAATGCACTTCTCGGGACAAATTGCGTGCATCAAAATAACAAAAGGATAAAAAATAATCAAAAAGTATCCCCAGTTCGAAAGATCGATGAAGCACATAATTTCTGTGACCTGAGCCTCTCCCGCGCTCGCAAGTGTTGGTAAATAAATGTGGAGCGCAGGGGCCTGGCCACGTCACTTGGACCCTGAAACTAAAATGCTTGCCTGCAAGACAGTAAAGACCAGAGAACATAACGGGAGCGAAGATGGTTCTTGCTAACTTTATTATACATCCATATGTGCAGGAGAACAGGAAAATGGTTGCTCAGGGAATGATTTCGCATCTGTGGTGGATTGTCACTCGGTTTTTCAGGTCATGACGTCCCTTACCCGATGAAGGGCGCTGATGCCATAAATGTTGGTGTTGTTTAGTAGGTCGCTCTCGCTTTTGCCCTGCAGCATGGCTTCGGCGCCTTCCAGGTAGCCAGCTGCGCAACCTGGCAGGAATTTGGCAGCCCCATTGAAGCGAACGGCCCGGGACTTAATATGGAGAACGGGAGGGGGGCGGGAACAAAGTTAACACGGACAACGGGAGAGGGCGGGAAAAAAGTTAACACTGGCAACGGGTGTGGGACTAAAGACAACACAATCTACGGCGGGAGGGGGGCGACAACAAAGTTAACACAGATGGCCTCCATGATAGCAGCAGTGCTCGGAACAGGAAAGCCGAGGAAAAAGAAAACAAGCATTTGCAATGCAATAGGACTCACATTTACGCGAGACCTATTGCATTGGAAACGGGAGTGCGGGCGGGCGAGAAGGCATGAACGGGAGTGCGGGGGGGCACGGGAAGAAAATAGTTTTCGAAGTATAGGGGCCAGTAGCCATGGAAGGATACACATGATGACATGGCCGTCATGAGGAGGGACTAACAAGCCTAAAACCAATCGGAAGGCAGCATTTAGGACCTAAGCCAATGAAAAAGATGGGCGGAGAGTGGGCGGAGCTTCCACGCCATACTGAATACTGCATGCCTCGCAAAGCGAGCAGCGCATGCGCGCTGCCGCTGTAGGCTCGACCTAAAAAATATAAGAGGTAATGAGTAAGATTGTGAATGAGGAATATTTGGCTAAGATAAGATGACGTTGAAATTTCGGAAAGCATTAAATGTATGGTCTTTCGCTTTGTATTTACTGTACCTTTGTCAAAGAGAGACTAGTGACCTCTAAATAAAATGCGGTCTCATTCATAAAATTGTTGTTTTTGTCAAAGTCTGCCGATGTTACTCTGACATGATGGGCAGGTTTCATGGAGCTCAGGCCCCTCATGGTGAGCCAATTTCATAGTCACAGGCAAAGCAAGGCAATCAATCAATCATAAGCTAGGTGCACTGGCGCTGCACGCACATTAAAACAATCAGTACTACTGTGACTGAAGCCAGCACGTAACACACCTTGGTTTTGTTTACCTCTTAACAAGGCCTCTGTGCCTTTCCTGCAGTGTAAATGGCAGACGGCGGGCTTACTGTTTAACTGTTCCCGCTGCTTAATTTGAGCCGGGGGTTTCCCTGCTCTGCACCGGCACTTAATTGTCAACACCGCACTTATGACAGTCTGCCACATGGCGGCGCTGCTCATCTAATTTAGAGATGAGCAGAACATCTGTTGATTATGAATACAATATACATTAAAAATAAATAATACCTACCTCCATAGCATATTCCTTTAGCTTTGGGGACCTGGAATAATCTGAACTGTCACACCTGCAGGTGAGAGAGATGGTTAGTAGTTGTTTTGGTACAGTCATTGGCAGCAATGATAGGGGCAATGGGTGGTGCAAGCTGCAGTGGCCTCCTAGTCAGGGCCCTGGCACTTATTATTCTACAAATTAAGCACTGACTGTCCCCTCGTGAAATACTTTCCATATTAATTCATGTTCAATAGCTTTTATCAGTCATTTTAAAAATCTGAATTACTCAAGGTAATTTTGCAAAACCAAACATGCAATATTCCCTAGAACTACCAAGGAAGGTACTTCGAGGCTAGCTTATTTGACTTGGCAACCATCTGGTAGTCATGCTGCCCAAGAAATAAAAGTGGTTAAACTAGCAAGAATTGCCAACTAGTGATTTGTGACCCTTCGATGAATTTTCTTAATAGTTTGATAGGGCACTACATGTAACTTTATGGTTAATGATGAACACCGTCCTTTCTTAATTACTGCGTCACACGAGTGACAAAATAGTGGCGCAGCCAGGCTGGCACTGCCGTCTTGAGTCATGATGATGAGTCAGGACTCAGGAGGAATCAGAGGTTAACAACAACATGGTAGTAGTGCCAGTGGTACATAAGTTAAGTAAAAGTAACCCAGTCATGTTGTGGATGGACTGGCATGGTAACTTTGGTACGATATAGTGGTGATGTGTTTAATATTAAGCACTGCTTAACTCACTGAACTATGGTGGATTTGGATTGTGTTTGTTGTTTGTGAAGCTTTTCCGTTTTCCGACGGTGAGCCTGTGTTTTAAAAAATGAACACCGGACGGGCATAGCCAAGCCGCAAATAGAGTGAGACGTGCGCTCCCGAGCCTCTACTCCTCCGGGGCCTGCTTTAGCTGATCCGCTGACCTTTAGGCCCACCTGCAGGCTCACAAATCATAGCCTGGCTGCTGTGATGTGGCAGGGGGACCCGGACACCCAGTGAAATCGCTGAGGGGACACCCTGAACAGACCTGGTACCCCGGATCGTGACCGCCGCAGCGTTTGGGGCCGCCATCTTGGATTCTGCAGCCGGGGGCGTGCGGAAGAGGCCGCCATCCTCTGCTCATCAGCACCCTAGCATTTAGCAGCAGCGCTGCTCTACAGCCTCTCTACACCCTGACTGGGCAGCTGCACCCCTGACTTGAGTATCGGCTCTGGCCCCACTGTCCCTTCCTTCACGGGCGCTGGGATTGTGGCGCCATCCTGTGGAACCGGAAGAGGGCCCTGAAGACCCGCACGATCTGCCAAGGGGGCCGCCCTGTGGAGATAGCGTGGCCTCGCCACCCCTGTTGAGGCTTCGGGAGTGGGCAGAGAACCGTGTCTGACCCTTGGGCCAGCACGAGCTGCACTTGGAAGCCGCCTCTCCCTCCCGGATCATGGTGCGAGTGGAGTCGGACGTGGCCCCAACAGCGACCCCTGAGGACACGGCCGGGCGGGGTCAGGCTCCCGGCCCACAAGCTCTTTGATCCCCTGGCTGCCCTGCCACCACCAGCGGGGGAGACTTGCCATGTGCCTGGGCACCTGAGTACTCTATCTCCAGCCAGCTACTGATTGGGGCCTTCGCCTCTGCCTGTGGCTGCCGGCCCCCTCTTCTGCGGCGAGATGGACATCCACAGCAAGTACTGAGGTAAAGGGGATCGGCTGCGGGATTGCGCAGCGAGGCCCTTTATCCCCACCCCTTCTCCAGCGTGTCCCCCAAGGTCCCCTCCCTGTGATCTGGGGCCCGGCCTGCCTGTGTGAGGGGCACACAGCGGCCTACGTCGCACTGGGAGGTCCCTCTCTGACTGCCTGGAGTACAGCGTGATCGTGTTTGGTCCCAGCGGAACAGCGCGCTTCTGGTGTTTACAGTGGTAGGGTGGCTGCCCCCACAGAATCTCTGGCCCCCTACATGGGTGAGATTTCAAGCCCTAAGTGCACTGCTGCTGTGTTGAGGGAGCTGCCACCATAAGCTGGAACTGTGGTGAGGAGGGCACTGGAACTGGGACTTACTTGGCAAGTGGTGGCGTAAGGCGCTGGGAGTTACGCCACCTGGATGATTTGCCTGGGGCCCCCCCCTTCTCTTTGCACAGGCTCTAGTGCACTGACTATCTCTGGTCTACACCAATAGGCACCTGAGGCTGACCGGCCCAGGGGGACTGTTGCCCCTGGCTTGAGAACCCACCCAGGGTCCCCCCCTCCCCGGCCACACCGGAGACTATACCCCGCCTACTGCTCCTGCCGCTGCACACCCAGTACTAGAGGGAACTCTCACACCCTGGACCTCCTTTCCTGGGCTGGTATGACCCCTACAGCGACAAGCAAGGCCCCCCATAACATGCCCAAACACTGAGCTCACCTGCGGCCTGCAAACTCTTCTACGACATTGACGCTGCCGCACACCCGAAACTTGCCTGAACTGCGAGCACCACTTTGGTCACATCTTTGGCCACCTGAACACCAGCTCACGCAGGGATCCCCCATACAGATATTGTGCAGCTGGAGGTGCCCCTTTGGCCATGCCATGCACTAAATCGGGCAAAGACGCTCTCCCCACTCTGGCCAAAGAAAATCCTGTGGCCTCACTATGGCTGAAACCTAACCCACCTCCACCGCCTACCTCTGAACCTCCGGGGACAATGGCCGTAGAAGAGTCCGCGCTGGCTCCTGTCACACAGGCCTACATGAACACTTCCCTGCAAGAAATCAAATCGGAAATTGGAATTCTCAAAATTAAGTTTAAAACCGGCCTGCGAGAGATCCGATGGGATATCACGGAAATCGGGGGCCGTGTAGACGATACTGAACGCTCTGCTGACGCGCGATAGGTAGATCACGAAAACCTATGGAGCAGGATGGTGGTGCTAGAAGACCAACATATCGATCTTCAACTGAAGCAGAAAGATTTGGAGAACAGGAGCAGACGTAACAACATTCGCATTAGGGTAGTTCCACGCAGAGCAGAAGGACAGGACATCATGTACTTTACGGCGGACCTGCTACAGACAATCAGAGCTGATGACGATGCCTCCCCCCCTGACCTGGACAGAGCTCACCACGTTGCCAGCCCCCGAGGTCGCTCAGACTTCACTCCTGATATTCTCACATGCGTTCACTAATTTGTAGAGAAGGAAGCTATCATGCAGAAGGTGCGTGGTGCCACGGACCTAGTCTACGATGGTTCAGATCTTCAAGGACATTGCCCAGGTAACCCTACATAGACGCAAAGACTTTAAACCGGTTACTGACAAGCTTCGTGATCTTAAAATCAAGTAGCAATGGGGCCATCCCTTTGCACTGATCTTCTCCTGGGAGGGCAAGCGCCGGGTCTTCCGCTCACTGCAGGATGCGAAGCAACTTCTCCAACTCCTGACCGAGTCCAGGGATACCAGCCCCTCTTCCCCCCGAACCTCCCACAGGGAATCAATATGGCCGGAATGGTCCACCGTGCTCCCCCCCAAGCACAGAGTTCGCGCCAAAAAACAGGACTCCTCCCAAGCGAAGCAAGACATAATTTAACATCTCCGCGCCATGAGTGAGTCCCACTCACTGGCCCACTCTTCTGGCAGCTTCTGAATAACACAATCTCTAACTCACACTCACTGTGTCCTGACCCCCCGTACACAATCCTTGGTCCCTGGGGCTATATGGACCCTAATGCATGGATCACACTGAAGACCTAACTGGCCCACTGTGACCCTCACGCCCTGCTCTGATTCCTTCGATTGGGGCCCCCGTCGGTGCCGACTCACCACTTCATGAACTATAACTCACGGATATGCCCCCTTCACTCGGCACAAGCGGACCTGTGGCAGGCACTCCAAGCCATTTCTCTTGAGCTTTGCCGTGGGCTGCGGAGATCGGCCTATCGTTCACTCTTCCTACCGCGCCCCCCAAGGTCATCGTGTCCTTTAGAAGAGTGACTTCTTCAGAAAGGCTCCTGTTCCGACTTATGGGCTATTCTAGGATGACACTAGACCCTATAGGCCCTGTTGGCCACCTTTTGTTATATATATTGTTTTCCTCCCCCCTATTCCGCATTCCCACATTTGGGAAGGAATGAGCCTGACAGAGGGGACTCTCTGTAATCCCCCTGATACACTCCTCACATTGGGGGCATCCTCTATAGATAGGCCCTCACGCTTTGCCCTTACAGTGCTGCTTTTAGCATCCACCTTCCACTTCCCTTTTCCAGCGCTGCACAACCTTCTCAACTCTGGCCCTAACTCTGCCTCTAGCCACCCTACTCACTACCATGAACACGATCCCACTTGTTAAATTTCTGTCCCTTAATGTTAAATGGCTTAACTCCCCTAAAAAGAGGAGACAGGTCTGGCGCTAATTGCTTATACAAGACCCCGACATCATATTCCTACAAGAAACCCACCTGTTATCCACTGACACACATCTCATGGCCCACCCCAAGTACCCATGTCAGTATTGGGAATCCTACTCCTTTAAGTCAGCGGGGGTTTCAAAATTAAGCAAATCCAGATTTGGAACGGTGTCCATTCGGGTGGTACGGGACACTGAAGGTCGCTACTTAAAGATTCAAACGCACCTAGGCGCCCAACTCCTAACCCTTCTCAACGTTAACGCACCAAATCAAGCGCAGGATGCCTTCCTGAGGTCTCTACTGAGAGAGCAGTTGGCGTCACCAGATGGCCAAGTGATTCTTGGGGGTGATTTCAACTTGGTTTAGGACCCAGACATGGATCGCAGCGCCTCCTCTTGCCAGGGTACAGGGGCAATGTCGGCTGCCCTCAACAAGGACCTTACAGACTTGGGTCTTATAGATGCCTGGAGATATCAATTCCCAGATACCAGGGACTATTCCTTCTTCTCCCACGTCCACCGCTCATACTCACGAATTGATTATTGCTTCCTTTCCCTCTCTCTGATACTGTCCTTGGAAACAGCAGCTATATCCGACATTTCCATATAAGATCACGCCCATTTAGCTGTAATCCTCCGCTCCCCTGGTGGACGGCACGAAACCCCTCTCCGCTGGCGGCTCCCGCCCCACATCCTATGGGATCCGGTGGATCTCACTGAGATGCGCCAAGAGATTGTAGCTTTCTATGACATGAATACTCTCCCGTACCCGCCTGAAACCACTCGATGGAACGCCTTTAAGGCGACTATTCAGGGAGATATCTCTTCTATCGCCATTGCCCGCTCTCGTCAAGTGTGCCTGGTTGAAACAAATTTAGCCAAAGACATCAAGACCCTAGAACACATATATCATATGACACCCTCGGGACAACATAAGAAATGACTTGCTATGCTATGGGGACAGCTAAGGCTTCACCGAACAAATAAAGCGGAACGGTCACTCATGACACTCAAACAGAAATTCAACGCTGGGGGAGACAAGATGGGGTCATGCCTGGCACGCTGTCTCCGTACCCAATCAACTAAATCCCATATTTCCAAAATCAAACAAGCAGATAATTCCTGGGCTACGTCCGAACGAGACAAAGGGCAGGCATTTAGTGTTTTTAATGAGGACCTTTACGCTGAAATCCCCACACACCAGAGGAGATCTCCGCCTTCCTTAACGCATGCTCTTGGGAACCCATTAGCCCCCAACACGCAAAACGTCTGGATGTCCCAATCACCCTGGACGAGCTATATCGAGCATTAAAACAACTCCCGACTGGTAAAACCCCTGGACCGGATGGCCTCCCCATCTCTTTCTATCACACTTTCCTCCCCAGCTCCAGAATCACCTCCTACACCTCTTTAATACCTTCTCTGAAACGTCGGGCCTCACCCCTACGATGAGGAAGGAGGTTGTTCTCATCCCCAAGTCCAGAAAATATCCCACTCTCTGTTCATCATACCGACCTATTGCCCTACTCAATACGGACGCCAAGATCTAGACTAAAATACTGGCGAACCGCCTTGAAACCTACCTCCTCGGACTGATAGATGCGGACGAAGTTGGGTTCATCCAACACCACCAGGGGGCAGACAACATCTGTCGCATTGCCCATCTCATTGAGAAGGTTCAACGCCAAGATATCCCAGCCTGTCTGGTGTCCCTGGACGCAGAGAAAGCCTTTGACCGCGGTCTTACACAAAATAGGCTTAGGTCCGGTCATGATCTCCAAACTTATGGTACCTTATATTTCTCCCACAACGCGGATCTGTATCAACGGCCGACTCACTCCCTCGATCTCTATACGCAGGGGCACCAGGCAGGGATGCCCGCTTTATCCCCTCCTCTTTCCCTGATGGTAGAACCCCTAGCCAGTGCACTATGCCAATCAGCAGACATAACCAGCATTTCTTTTGGAGACAAAGAGCACAAAGTGTCCGTATTTGTGGACGATCTCTTACTCTCATTAACTGCCCCTAACTCCTCCCTACCAGTGCTAGCCTCCCTCCTTCGCACCTTTGAAAAAGCCTCGGGCTTCAAAATTAACATGACCAAATCCCATGCCCTAAACCTAACCCTCCCTACCTCAGAGGTACAACAGCTTCAATCCCTTGTTCCTTTGCACTGGGCTGAACACTCGATCCGATACTTGGGCCTTAACCTGACCCCGTCATTGTCCTCATGGACTCTGGCCAACTGGTCGGCCTGCAGGCGAGATGTCCGGGAAGACCTGCGCCGCTGGAAAAAAACGCCTAATATTCTGGCTTGGCTGCCTTAACGCGGTCAAAATGTCTCTTTTACCAAAAATACTTTACCTGTTACAAACCCTACCCACACCGATTCATCAGGTGGACATTCAAGGTCTCCAACCTGATCTAAACTCCTTTATATGGAGCAAAGGTCGCCTGCGCTTCTCCAATAAACTGCTCATGCTGCCCCGAGTCTGTGGGGCCTTGCCTGCCCTAATCTCCTAGAATATTACTGGGCATCTTACCATCGTTATATATCAGAATGCGTCGTTCGCAAAAGCGAAAAACATTGGTTCCATATGGACCTTGCGGTCACCTGCAGGCTCTGGTGGGATCTGGCCTGGCTCCCCAGACCGGCTCGACCCCGTAGCGCATACATAGCCACCCACATGAAAACAGTACTGGACATCTTGGACAAAAAAGCGGTCCCCAGAGGACTCACATCCTTCCCTTCCACCAATACTCCTGTGGCTCGGGACCCCATGTTTCCACCACTTCTATAACCACATTCATTCCTTTCTTAGAGGGAGGGCGAATGTCGCACAATCCAAGATCTTTTCGAGGGGGATACTTTTAAAACTTTTGAGCAATGCAAAAAATCCTTCCACATCACAGAATCGTGTAGGCTACAATACTATCAACTTCGACACTGGCTGCTCACCCCCAACTATATTCAGGGAGCAACCAGACCACTTACTCCTTTTGAGGCCCTTGTCTGAGCCTTCGAGGGCACCCGCGCCTTAATTTCTCGCACATATAAGGTACTACAGCATTCGCCACCCATTCAACCCCACACATATCAGAGGCAATGTCTGGCAGACACGGGGGAGGAGATGACCCCAGAAAACTGGGAACAACTGTGGCGTGATATCCCCAAAATTTACAAAAGCATTCCCCAACGCGAATCAGCTTACAAAATAATGACGCATTGGTATTACACTCCTGCGTGCCTGCAGAAAATGCTCCCGACCCTCTCCCCACTTTGCTGGTGATGCCAGATAGCGGTAGGCAACTTCATCCATATCTGGTGGACCTGTCCAAACCTGACAAGGTTCTGGAAGGAGGTCTTAAGCCACATCAAGTACACTGTCGGCTTCCCCATACCAAGTTCTCCCACAGTGGCCCTGTTGGGCATCAGACCATCCCAGCTCGCCGCCATGACTCTGACTGGCGCCTCATTGCGCAGATGCTGGGGGCAGCAAGACAAACCATTGCTCTTCATTGGAAGAAACCCTCCGCCCCACCTATCTCAGCATGGTTCCTACGCCTTTGGCACGTTATGGCAATGGAATTACTGACGGCCCGCCTTGCCCATACGGACACTAAATTCACCCACACCTGGCAGCTGCTTATCTACCACTTCTCCAAACTAGAACACTCCCACTACACTCCCCCTCGGCTGCGAGCCCTTCAGCTCTTTGAGGACACTCTCCTGCCATACACTCGAGGGACTTCTTGATTGGACTCTCCGCCCTACGGACCCGACAAGGGACCCCTTTTCCCCCTAGATGCCACATACGACTTAATCAATCCTGCCCTGGGCTCATTTTTCCCCCCCTCCCCCACATTGACATTTCTTCTCCCCCATTCTATCTTATCCCTTCAAGATGTGTTGCTTAGTCATCATCAAAAACTATTATCACCTGCTGTTGAAAATACGCTTATGCTACTGATGTAATACTGAGCTCTCATCTCAAATGTGCCTTATGATGTATGATATCTATATACTGTTCATGTCACAGCTACTGTATGAAACCTTCTCCCAACCCAAATGTGCCTTATGATGTATGATATCTATACACTGCTCATGCCACAGCTATTGTATGAAGCCTTACAATCTTGCCATGCTATTCCACTGTCTTACGCTGTTCATGATGACGTCTGTTCCCCCTAAATCTTTAATAAACAGATTTGAAAGAAATATTAACACCAGCCTCACCTCTTACTGCGTCACACGAGTGACAAAATGGCGGCGCAGCCAGGCTAGACCTGCACACTTCTGATAAGTCAGGAGGACGTTAATAACAACACCCTAACTTCAGTGGTTGTGTGTCACTCAAACTTTTGAAAGTTATGGCATTTATTTGGGCACCCTAATGAAATGACTCTATTCATCGTGCCGAGCGAGCAGGCTGAATGAGTCTGGACCCAGCCTCTTCATTGAGATGCTCCGCGGGCCAGGGCTCACCTCTGACTTGAAGGAAAGCATATCGACAATGACAATAAGGTGCTGGAGAGATTCTACGGATTCACACCTTTAAGAGACTCTACTGCAGAAACCATTGCTACAGCTATGCTCCGTGAAGTAAACTTTTTCAGAGCACCCACAAAAACAAACATTTATTGCACAAAGCTATGATGGTGCTTCAATTATGAGTGGAAATTTTGGTGGAGTACAAATGAAAGTTAGAGATTTGTACCCTAATGCACATTATGTGCACTGTTATGCCCATAAACCCAATCTTATTCTGCAATAAGCAGTAGCAAAGATCTCTCAGGCCCAAATTTTCTTTTTGGATGCAGCAGGCATTGCAGCATTTCTCTCATGTTCACCAAAAAGTACAGAAATACTTCAGGACATTGTGGCCAGAAGGCTTCCAAAGGGACCTGCAACTCGTTGGAACTTTCACATATGCATAATCAACCTATTATATGGTTGACCTTGAGAAATGTTTCAATACCATAGAAGCAGTGCTTAATTTGAGCAGGTGGTTTCCAAGGCTGGGCACCATCACCTAATTGTCAACACCAGGCTTGCCCCAGTGCCCTAGCTCCACACCCAAGGCCTGACAGGACGTGGAGTGAGTGACATGAAGGGGACCTCTACACCAGTTACTACAGGCATCAGGAACCAACTGGCAATGCCAGGTCATGACCCGACTGTGGAAATATTTGTGGGGTGTTCCACCTTATACACCCCCCCTGAAACTATGCAACTGGGTATAAAATACATTTTAAGAGATCTAAAATTGCAGATCTTAATGTGGTCTCCCTTGGATATGAGTTATCCATTGAGGTTGAAGGATTAGTACCTGACTTCCTACTTTACAACCTTCAATTAGTTTCAGAAAGTTACAAGCCTGGTGATGTTTTTGAACTTTGGAATGGCTTACTTGCCCCATTATGACGAGCGAGTTAAGTCTCTTTATGAATTAATGACTCCTATGTTTTCTCAAAAGAATTGGACGAAAACACACACAACAATCTTATGTGGACAGCAAGCAGACATGTTAGAGGCTAAATACTTACAGATGAGGGACAACAAGACCAACCTAGTAATTTGGGTTGTTCCTAGCACTTCGGGCTACACATATGCAGTTTATAAAGAGGGACAGATGCCGGTATAGTATACAAATCACATTAATACTCTAATGCACAGGAGCAATTCACTCCTCATGAGAAAATCCTTATGGCAGTTCAGACAGCGATACTGAAGGAGCGTCCTCTGGCACAGGGTAAACAATTGTAGTTTCACCTATATCTACATTAGAAGCTGCTACTAAAACTTGCATTCCCAATGCATGTGCTCCACACCTTCGATGGGTGCAGTGGGCTGAGTTTTTAAATGCTACTGTTGTAAAATTTGAATATGGTCCTACTCTTACGACTCAAGAGTTTCTACAGTACACTCAGAATATTGCATAAACTTCAAATATTTTACCCATGTGTGAGTACAAGTGTGTGTTCCATACAGATGGCTCTGCACGGCCAGTGGTCGGAATTAAACAAAAATATTCTGAGACTTGTGCTGCAGTACAGGGCGTTTTTGATGATTGTGCCTTCAAGATGATGTGCACACACTCCCTAAAGTTTTAGGTGACTCCACTGCAAAGATAGCAGAGATGCAAGCCCTATTACGTGATCTTTAGAAAGCTGATCCATCAGTTCCCACACTCATTGTGTCAGATTCAGCATTCTGTACATAGACTTGCAGCGTGGATTTACGACATTGGTGCTCATCCAGATTTAGAGATTCAAAAGTTGAATCGAATAAAAGAAAACAACTGTGGGGAAAGGTGGCTATTATAAATGATAAGCTTCCCTTAGTCCTCATGCAACACATGATGCCCCCTTAAAAGTGAAGAAATGCACATTAAAGGAAACTGTGCAGCAGATTTAGCTTCAAAGATAGACAGCAGTACAAACCCTTAAGGTAGCTGTTGTCTCAAACAAAGATCACTGCAGACATCATGGTGGCATTAAAAAGCAAAAAACATCTTGATGGTGTCCCCTCTAAATATACCTATAGCCTCACCAAAGACAGTGATCTGTGTTTTTTTAAACATGAGACTGGGTATAGGCATATACCTTATGAGAGAGATAGAATATATTAATGAAGGCAGCTCATGAGGGAATAGCTTTGGTTTATGCTGGCATCCGTGCTAGAGTAATAATGCTACAGCAAAGGTAATGGTAGCCCTATTTACCTAAGAATGCAAACAAATACGTACAGCAATGTAAAATGCGGATAAAGCATTCAACTGTTGTAAGACCAGCACCTATTCCCCTTATGATATCCAACAAACCATTCGGTGTCATTTTCCTCGATTTTCCTCGATCCAGCCCCTTTACTTCAGCAACTCTTTTCTTCCCCTGCCTCCCCCTGTTCCCTCCAGCAGTCTGTGACTTCTATGGCCACCACGACCCCCCCCCCCCACCCACTCCTGTTCCTGCCTTCTTGGGCACCGGCATTTTTGTTTACACTGCAATAGGACTCGCGTAAATACGAGTCCAATTGCATTTGTAAATGCTTGTTTATCGTGTAATTGGTCGATGGACCAATTTCACACTGGTGTGTCTCAGAGCCGGCGTTGTGCCTTCAGGCTTCACGGAGTCTCCTGATTTCACCCTCGTGACTCGCCTCCTCCTTTTACCCTCTTGTGTTGCGGCTCCCGCTCATTGAGGCACACGGGGTCACGAGGAGGACAGGGGGATCGCGGCAGACTGTGTTTTTCTGCCGAGGCAGCAGCGTGTGACCTGTGAAGAAGAAGTTAATCCAGACGGAGCTTGCCACAGCTGATGCGGAAAGAGAAGAGAACAGCCTTTGGAAGTCTTGAGATGAAGAGACAGGGTCTCTCAGCCGAATGATGAGGTTATTGAAGAAAAGGCACAAAATTGGTGGTGAAAGCTGCTAAAACTCGTCGCCAGATGTAAAGGGTGGAGGTTACCATCGAAAAAACGCAGCAAGCAACTGGCGTGTAAGATGATGCAGCAAGCAACTGGCGTTTAAGATGTGCTATTACAGGAAAAAGAGCGGTGGAGTAAAAGAGATGCGGTCAAGATTTCAAAGAGCACGCTATGACGATCTAGAAGGTGAAAGATGCAAACATGCGTCAAGGGTGTTGCTGATGCTGCTGCAGCCAAAAGGGCAGTCCTTGATTGAGCGGAGCTCCTGAGGCCAGCGCGGGCACCCGAGGTGAGGGCGGGACCCTGATGGCGGAGACACCGTGCTGCCCCCCCACCAGGGGCTGTGACCCTCGGGGGTTGGATGCCAGCGGGGGAACAAGTCACACCTCCAACTCGGCCCGCGACTGGCAGGATATCCTGCGGGGTCTAGTACTGCCTCTGGGTCTTGCTGATGCCCGGAGGCAGCGTGCGTGCGCCTCGAGAGCCTAGGGACACCGGGGTGAGTCCGACCCTTCCCTTTCCACAAAGCTCTGGCGTACTTGGCTCACTCTCGGTTTGGAAAAGGGGCCCAGGATGCCTGACCCCAACATGGCCGACACTGGTGACTCCTTCCCCGTGCTGAACTTTTACCTACTCATCCCTCCCTGGACTATGCCTGACCTCAAGAGGACCTCCAGCTCTCGTTTTGCCGAACTTCAGACATTTCTCTTTTGCTGGACTGCCTTATCTCTTTCTCCCCTCAGGTCCCCCTCTCGCCAAATTCAGCCTCCGACTCTTCTCCCCTCCCACCCCCACCGCTCTCTACCCCCTTTGTTGTTTCATTTCTCCGTTCACTCTGTTAATATGTAATTTTGAGTTGCCCAAGCCTAATCGCTGGTAAAATGTAATCATGAGTAAAGTCACTATTTGTGTATATATGCTTAGATATAACTCTAACCACTAGTATATGTAGTAGACCTTTGTACTTACTACCATTCCTAGGAGTTTAGCGTTTATCCGTTTGTATCTCTTCCTTGAGTGACTTTGCAACTTGTACATTTGCAATTTTTTTTCTGTGTGCATCTCTTCCTTGTGTGACTCTACAATTTGTACATTTGCAATTTCTTTTTTTTTTTTTTTTTTCTGCTTGTATTTCTTTTGTAACGCTTGTAATTCAAAGTCCTTATGTAACGCTACTGGTTCTTTTGTAAAGCCCTCTGACGCAGGGGGAGGGTGCCGAACTTCAGACATTTCTCTTTGCTGGACTGCCTTATCTCTTTCTCCCCTCAGGTCCCCCTCTCGCCAATCTCAGCCTCCGACTCTTCTCCCCCTCCCACCCCCACCGCTCTCTACCCCCTTTGATGTTTCATTTCGCCGTTCACTCTGTAAATATGTAATTTTGAGTTGCCCAAGCCTAATCGCTGGTAAAATGTAATCATGAGTAAAGTCACTATTTGTGTATATATGCTTAGATATAACACTAACCACTAGTATATGTAGTAGACCTTTGTACTTACTACCATTCCTAGGAGTTTAGCGTTTATCCGTTTGTATCTCTTCCTTGAGTGACTTTGCAACTTGTACATTTGCAATTTTTTTCTGCTTGTATTTCTTTTGTAACACATGTAATCCAAAGTCCTTATGTAACGCTACTGGTTCTTTTGTAAAGCGCTCTGACACCTTTGGGTAATGTTCGCTATGTTCGCATTTCTTTTGTAACTCATGTAATTCAAAGTCCTTATGTAACGCAACTGGTTCTTTTGTAAAGCGCTCTGACACCTTTGGGTAATGTTCGCGCTATATAAAATCGCATTAAATAAATTATGGCAGTCCATTGCCATGTGTCAATTGGCAAATACAGACTGGTTGCAATAGATTCATCCTTCACATTCCTTTGGGTTTGGCCACAAAAAACTGCCACTGCTCAAGTTGTCATAAAAGACTTGCAGTGCCTAGTATCAATGGGAGCTGTTCTTGCAGTCAATTCAGATAGTGGTACTGTGTTCACCCCAAAGCCGTTGAGGGATGCTATGTCTGCTTTGGAAGTATAGCTGCTATACTCATAGACTTTCCTTCTGGAATCAAACAGTTTTGTAGAGCGAGCCAATGGTATGCTGAAACAAGCTGCAACTGCTAGTGTACGGGATACATATTTGACCTGACTACCTAGCTTTTATGGGGTCCAGAGACCACTAAATAACTTGCCTAGTGGAGTATTAGGTGGATGCATTCCATATGAACTCCTCTTTGGAGTACCAATGCATGCACCCAATCTAGAATCTCCCTGGAAGGGTGGCGGAGTCAAAGACAAATTCAACTGACCCCGTCTTAAGATTGGATTGGTTGCAGAACAGTCAAGAAAGAAAGATACGTTTGTCCAAAGTAAAAGATTCTGCCACCACTGAAGATAAAGCTACTGACGTGTGGCTCCATAAAGTAGGATAACTAGTTTAGAAACGTATCCCTGACAAGAAAATGTTTCTCCATTGTACGGACCATCTGTTCCAGTTGTTGGGATAGAAGGCACACACACTGTGATCCAGCTGTCACTTCCCGGTGCCTAGAAACATAGAAAAGTGACAATAACACTATGCTGCTGATTCTGTACAGCAGACCTCCACCGACACTAAAAGTTCCTCTAGATTAGACCTATTCTGGTCTTAACCAAGAAGAGCACATCTGTGTTAAAATTATTGACCCCATTCCAGGGACTAATGAATCTGTTGTGTCTTCAGCTTTACACATGGCACCCACTATATCAAGTAATGAAATAGGCGATGTCGTATAAACAACATCTTTAACAAGTGAACCGAGTTAGCCCACTACTGCTATTTCAACAATAGCCACTTCTGCAACCACAATTTATTGAGAACCACCAAGATAATCTTAATTAATTGAAATAATACCACTGCATTGCGCTTTATGAAAATGACTGATTCAGATTTTGACTGATGAAATACAAGAAACATGAGAAACATTTATTCCTCCAATTGACAGACGCAACAGATGGCTTCCTGCATGTTGCTGGTTCCGTGACAAATACGTTCATCCTTCATGGTCATAGCTCTGAAGATGAATGTGACTATGGCCACTTACTGTGTGGGAGTTTATGCCAAAAGTGGCTATCCCAGTCTAGTTTGAGTGCTGTAAAACAACATATGTCAAAGTTCAGTGAGGATATGGACTTCAGTAATTTCCTTCTCGGGCCACACCCCGTGAAGAATAAATGTTTGTGTTCCATTAATCTATGCTATCATTAAACAAGAGCAGGCATGCTCTGAAAGAGAAGCTGCACAAAGAATCGTAGAAACCAATACAGAAATAATGTACTCCACTCTTAAAGTAATTGTCAATGGTCTGTTTTCAAACTCTTTCCAAACACTTATACACAATCTCCACCATCACCTCTTCTGCATTCAGGCTTTTGAGAGAAGATTTGAACTTTTTGTAACAAGAGCAGTATCAAATGTGAGTTTTAACACAGGTAAATTGGGTATTACAAACACTTAAAATACATAACGTGTATTGGAAGCTCATAAACAAGACATCCCCCTTTTCTTGCCTATAATCTTACATCTAGACCAATAACAGTCTCCACCAAAGAAGCATCATACAATCTTCTATCAATTGAGCAGATATAAAACACTGCTTTTCCTGTTGCTGAAGACCCTTATGTGGTGTGACTCCTGCATGGAGTAATTCCCTTGCCAATCACTGTCTTTCATTTTGATGAATATTCAAAAACATACATCTCTTAGTTGATATGCACCCATGCATAACAGATTCCTGCTACACATTTGGAAACTCTGTATTGCCTATAGGTGTTGGACATAAGACAAACCTATTTGTTTCATTAGCACAGCAGCATGTACTAATCCATTAGGACACTCACTTCTTTGTGACTCTATCACTATTCATTGGGCTTGTAAGACTTTGAAGTTTGGCCTTGCTTGTAAACTCCTCACAGCACCTGCTTCTTTCATTCTTTCTTTTCACACAGTTCTAGGAAACTATTTTTATATAATTCGAAGAAATTAATCCTGTTGTGGGATGACCCCGGGCTTCGTCAATGTGTTAGAACTTCATAAAACAGTAACATTTTGTGGCATTTCCTTTTATCCTCCACCAACAAAAAATAAAGCAGAAAGCATGCGAGTAAAATCCACCATATATTCCGTAACTATCCTTAGAGAACAAAGCCCTGTGAGGTGTCCTCAAGCCCATGTGAAATTTCAGCTGAGATCTATGACACTCCGAGAAATTACTTCTTGTGAAATTCCCACAGAGATCTCCCTTCTTGTAACATTTCATCTAGGACCTCATTTCTCTCAAGATCTCAATGACTATCATTGGAGTGGCTGCCTACATAAGTCATTCCCATGCCTATGAACCTGGTTTATTTTAAAATAATTTTCTGAAGCAGCACCTTGCAATTTCTATCCTGTTCAAAACCGCTTCCATTGTGTTGAGCTCTGCTCCAGTGATCTTAAGAGGAGTCTTCCATTGTTTGTCTTGTCCATGGTTCTTTGGCTACCTGTAAAGGAAAAGGAACCCAAGAAAATATGGTTAGTGCTGTAGAGCCATTATATAGGGGACAATATAGCATCAGTCTGCTACACACGAGTGGTAGGCAGGCCTATGCCACTAGTAGCATATAACCGAGCTAACAGAATCAATCACCTGTGAACTGGGACAGCCTCTTATCAATATTCAGCCAAGTACCTGCACCACAATGCTGAAAAGAAATATTGTCAGTAAGGCATAGGTGCAAAAAACAGAAGAGACGTTATCTAATGCGATGAGGATCTTACATGTAGGGGAGTGCTGCTGATATTTGTAATACTGCCACATACTTCAAATGCTTTCATGTTAATGATTTGTGCGTTTATGCACAATAGAGGCAGCCCAAGATTGGTACTTTTACTCGCTTCTCATAGGCAACAGGTGCATGTTTGCTTAAGGGAGTTTAACAGTTGTATTGGGGGACAGGCTGAGGGGCAACAAGTTGTGGTATTTTAGTAGCTCACACAAGTTTCTTCTCTTTCTGTCTGCACAGTGTAATACATGGTCAGGTGCAATGTTCAAGAGAACTATATACTGAACCAGACAATTTTCACCTGCCTCAGAATAAATTGTTTTCTCTTTACTCCGTTCAAAAGGTCACATGATCCCACACTTGTACTCATGAGTTCAATTCAGCCAGATGGTGTAAGTGACATTTATGTCACTACTGCTAGCATTCCATGGAGTGCTGGTTAGTGCCTTCATAGAAATCTGACAAAGAGCAAAGCCCATATACTTTGCTAGCCCAAGTGACATGGGCTCCTTAGTTGCATCATTGGATTCTGTAAATCAAATGTTGTAGTCCCTACAAACAGAATTAGGGATAATGACACAGAAAATGCCATGCTGCGACAGGAGCTAAGGGCATCAGAAGATGCCCATCTGAGCGCTCAGCATGTTTAAATAAATGGGTGCACAGCGCAACAGAATCATTCTCCAAACTTGCATTAACCGCTACGATTTCAGAAAAGTCATGTGCTGTTCCAAACATTTAGCATTCATCCATGTTTACTACATCCGTTATGCATAGTATTACAATAACAACTAAATCCCAACCATCATGTCCTACCGATTCCTAAAAATTAAAAGGTGTAAGCTTAACTTCAGAGTGTGTTGTGGCTAAAATTGACATATCAATGCCTTGTAAAAGCCCAAGATCAATGTTAGATCTGTTCCTCTCTCAAAAGCAGTAACAATACCACTAAAGTTATGGTAGGTTGCTTTGCTGAGAATGAAAGTCAGTGAGGTCTTCTAGTCAGCAACACCACATCTCACAATTCAGATAACCCTATCTATGTAGTCCCCAAAACAGAGATAGCTATGTTCCATATCCTGCTACATTTAGAGGCCATAAGTATTTTTTTTTCGAAATAACTTTTGTGAAGAAACTGCAGTTACAATGTATGTAAAAAAGACTCCAAAAGTAGGCAGACATTTGACAGGATAGAACTGAATTTTGGTTCCAAATCAAGGTTTTGCTCATTACTTCTGGTGAAAGTGGGCATGAGGAAAAATAGTGTCGGCCCTAATCAATAACACCTAATTTTATTGTAGTACACACAGGGGCCTTTCCACAAAGTAATTTGGAGTACATAATGTAGTACTCAAGTAGTACTCTTATACATACTGTTACCTGTTTTTAAGAATTGGCCTAAAAACATTTAAAAGAGGAATGAAATGTTAAAAATATTCAGGGAATATTCATCTAGGTTAATACAAATAGAAAGGACTGTGCCCTCTTTGGACTTGTACTAAGAGAGATGGACATTTTGGAGGCGAATCACAAAGACAGACAGTCGGTCAGCCTGACTCCCTTCACCTCAGACATTGTCAACCTCATCTGCAGAGTTCCACAAGGATCCTTACTTAGCCTCGACCTGTACAACGCCCACATGAGCCCACTCGCCAGCATCATCCGCGCCCATTGAATCAACTTCATGTCCTACACTGATGACACCCAACTCCTACTCTCCATCCCAAACAGAACATCAAACACTAAGAGCAATTACTCCACCTGCATGATGAAGTATGAAAAGCAACTGCCTCAAGCTCAATACAGACAAGATGGAAGCAGTAATCTTTGGTAAGGCAACTTACTCTGGGACTCAACCTGGTGGCATGTTGAACTCGGACCCACATCCCTTCTGGCAACCCACGCAAAGGACCTCAGTATAATAATCGACAACCAACACACTTTGACCAGCCAAGTGTCTCCTGCTTCCACACCCTCTACTCAAAAAGATCTTCAAATGACTCCTCTCTAACACTCACAGAACCATCATCCAAGCCCTCATCACCAGCAAGCTGCACTACGAAGACCTACTGTATGCTGGAATCAACACTCGACTGACCAGAAGATTCCAGACCATACAAAACTCAGCAACCAGGCCTCAACCACAACCTCCTACCCGTCACTCACATCACCCCGCACCTCAAAGTGCTCCACTGGCTCCCATTCCACAAACAGACACTTTTCAAACTCCTCACGCACATATACAAAGCCTAACACCATATAGGCACCATGTTCCTCAACAACCACATAATCTTCCACAAACCTACTAGTTATCTCCACTCAGCTTTACTCCTATTCGTACCCTCTTCCCCCCTGCATAGGGAGAGCCAGATCCCGCAGTTGTGCCTTCTCCTACCTCACTCTTAAAGCCTGGAACAACATGCCACTGCACCTCAGAACCGCCTCCTTAGTTCTTGAATCTCACACAAAACTGAATATATAACATAACAAACATTCTCAAACTGCACTTCTAAAGCTACTACAGCCAAAAGGACCCAAAACAGTCGTAAATGAGCTCCAGCTAAGAGCTTCAGTAAGTTCGTCACCACCCATGGCCACTCACAGGTACTACAGCACACTTCCATAGAAAGTATTGGTGGTAGGGACTTAAAATAGAAATAGGAAATAATGTTTAAATACATTTTTTTTAAATTAAATATATATATAACATTATTTAAATGTTAAAAGAATAAATATACATTACAAATAAATATTATTTCAAAATAATTTAATGACTTTTTAGACCTAAAAATATATGTAAGCTTTTTTTTTTTAAACTAATAAACAAATTAAATTAAACTCATACATAATTTTTAGTAACTTTTAATGCATAATAAATATATACATTTTACTTTAGGCAGGTTTAAGTTAAAAAAATCTTTAAAAATACTTTTAATTTAATGTATTATACTTAAATGTATTACAAATATAATTTAAAATGTAGTTAATAGTGCATTATTTTTTTAAATAAATATATACAATTATTTAACATTAACATTTAACATATAAAAATTGTTAATTATGGTTTTTACATTTTAATAAACTTTATTAATTTACCTATACTTTACCATAGGAAGAACTCCGTCCCACCTGCAGAGGACCTGCAAAGAGTGTGAAACATCTAATATGGTTGTAAAGTCACTACTAGTAATAAGTTTACAGTTGTATATGAGATTTGTACTGACTCAGCCCCCTTCAGAGGGTGGGTGCATGTAAGTCTACACTTTTGAGTAACTTTATACACTCGTAAATGGTGACTAGCCAGAAATAGTAAACTTACTCAAAAGTGTAAGACTTAACTCTTATGTTTGGATTTGCTCATGTATACATTTACCATTGTGAATAGATCATAAGTGTCCTGGTTTATCACCCTTGTTCTTGTCTCCGAAAAGAGATAGGGGGTGCTCCAATGTATTACAGGGCCACAGGGTGCCTGCTTCCCCTCATTCCAATGTTGTTGGCCCAGGTAATGATGGGTGCATCTCTGGAACACATATCAAATAGAGTTAGATTAAGTTACACTTAGAAGACCACTTTCTGGGCAACATATGGCCTTTATAAATGTGAGATCATGCACTCCAGACTCTGCAATGTGTCTTCTGTGTTATTTCGTTATTTTTTTAATTAATGAGGTATTTTGAGACTATCTGGATACGTGACCATTTGTATCAGTGCTGCAACAACTCCGGGGAATATTTTTGGGAAATCTGGATGTGGATCATTGATTTCTCAGGAATTCTCGTGAACATCAGTTAAGCATCCCTTGGCCAGCTGCACAATGCATTCTGGGAAGAGGTCAAGTGGTGCCCATCCCAGAAAGCCCCACGAGCAGTGAAACTGCTCCAGTCTTGTTTGGTGGTTTTTCAGGTGGGACAGGATGTATCAAATGATTGTTGGCAATAGATGCTGCCAGTACCTAAATTATAAGCTTTCTGAAGACCTCTTGAGCACAGACCTGCATGGATCCTGCTGCTGTTGGCAGTCTCACAACATGGAGCTGAGTGAGCTAATTTCCTCTTGGCTGGGAACAAGCCTGCAGCTGAAGCTCTGATGGCCTGCCCTGCTGCTGATTGTAGGGTGGATTTTATCAAAGTGCTTCTATCCGAAGTATGCGTGCACTTTACACCCTGTATTGCTTACAGTTTGGCACTTTGGGACTGCCTTTCTTTTGCCCCCATACGTCCGTCCCCGCAGCATGTGAGGGTGCGGGGCAATGACAAGTGTTACAAGAGAAAGTGTCCATGTCATTGGTTTACCATGCTTTAAAAGAGACCCTTTACCCTGACTGGCGTGACTAACTTGCTCATTGCTTGTCTGTTTGCACACACACTCTTTACATATTACAGTGCTTACTGTTCGTTCCTTCCGACTGGCTTGCTTTTCCCCAGCAAGTCCATACCTTCCACTGGCTGTGAGGAAGTGTTATATTACTGTGGGGAGGAGGTCTACTCCAGGGGGCACACTTCTAACGGGTGATCCCTGGGTCTCCTTCACTATCACAAAGTTTAAACCTATCACAGAAAGTAATACTAGCGTCAATCAGCACCAATTTTCCTGCTAGTTGGTCCCGGGACAGAAGGTATGGTTTGGGGCCTAGTTTTCAATTATATGATACCTCAGTTTTGCAAACATCAATGATAAAATAATCCTTATCAAATGATATCAGCTAATTCCGACTGAAAGCACTTGCAGCTCATCTTGCGGCTAGTGACTCCTTTGATTTTCTTCCAGGGTGTAGGACTCATTGTTTTTGCCTGCCCTCACTACCAGACTTTACATGGCAGTGATGGACAGGGAAACAAACAGGCATTACACTGTCGTCCCTAAATAGGGCGGACAGTGTAATGTCCTTTCTCCAACAGCACGTAATCCATCGACGGAATACTAAAGGTCCACCCATCTCTAAATGAGTCGAGCACGCCAAGGTTTTGGTGGACAAGGTACTCAATAAAAAGTCTTCTACACTCTAAATCATGCATTTAGTTATGTTGTGGCTCTGAAAGGTATTAATGTCTTAGGGGCCGATTCCGATCTCGCTCGGACAGCCCTCCGAGAGCTGTCCGTAGCCTTACCTTGCGACCGACTCGTACTGGGAGCCGGTCCGTCCGGGCGATGAAGTACGATGCGCAAAAGTGCCACAATTCCGAACGACACGTAGGCTTCGATTCCAGCAACATTTCCCGTCCGAGCCGCTTATCCAAACGCCCATCCGAGTCGCCCGGACGCAGTTTCCACAATAGTTTCCGGCCGGACAAGTACGATGCGCAAATCCTACGCGCCGAACGGGTCGCCACTAGCAGCAAGTCACAGCATCCGGGAGAGATGAATAGCAGGTCCGATTCGCGCCACAACACGATCCACTGCTACGAAACGGACCAACTCACAACGTGTACAAGACGGAGCAACAATCAGCAAGTACGAGACGAACCAATGATGAATCCCATCGCGCAGGTCATCCCAGTACTGTATATCTATGACCGGATCAGGAACAGACGCGTACGTCGCAGACGGTAAGTCAGACACCCACAGAAATAAACGTCACGAACACGCGAAATGCTACACACACATAGGGGGGGGACATGCCGTCCACCAGCAAAAGCAAAACCACAGGGGTAGCATGGTCCACACCACCAGCAGTGGCCACACCTAGGGGGGGTGCCCAGCACCACTACCATCCCCACTCATAGGGGGCTGGATGCCCTGCACCACTACCATCTCCACTCATAGGGGGCTGGATGCCCTGCACCACTACCATCACCACTCATAGGGGGCTGGATGTCCATCAATACCAGTACCCCCACTCATAGGGGTCTGGATGCCCTGCACCACTACCATCCCCACTCAAAGGGGGCTGGATGCCCTGCACCACTACCATCCCCACTCATAGGGGGCTGGATGCCCTGCACCACTACCATCCCCACTCATAGGGGGCTGGATGCCCTGCACCACTACCATCCCCACTCATAGGGGCTGGATGCCCTGCACCACTACCATCCCCACTCATAGGGGGCTGGATGCCCTGCACCACTACCATCCTCACTCATAGGGGCTGGATGCCCTGCACCACTACCATCCCCACTCATAGGGGGCTGGATGCCCATCAATACCAGTACCCCCCACTCATAGGGGGCTGGATGCCCATCAATACCAGTACCCCCCCTAGGGGGCTGGATGCCCTGCACCACTACCATCCCCACTCATAGGGGGCTGGATGCCCTGCACCACTACCATCCCCACTCATAGGGGGCTGGATGCCCTGCACCACTACCATCCCCACTCATAGGGGGCTGGATGCCCTGCACCACTACCATCCCCACTCATAGGGGGCTGGATGCCCATCAATACCAGTACCCCCACTCATAGGGGGCTGGATGCCCTGCACCACTACCATCCCCACTCATAGGGGGCTGGATGCCCTGCACCACTACCATCCCCACTCATAGGGGGCTGGATGCCCTGCACCACTACCATCCCCACTCATAGGGGGCTGGATGCCCATCAATACCAGTACCCCCACTCATAGGGGGATGGATGCCCATCAATACCAGTACCCCCACTCATAGGGGTCTGGATGCCCTGCACCACTACCATCCCCACTCATAGGGGGCTGGATGCCCTGCACCACTACCATCCCCACTCATAGGGGGCTGGATGCCCATCAATACCAGTACCCCCACTCATAGGGGCTGGATGCCCATCAATACCAGTACCCCCCACTCATAGGGGGCTGGATGCCCTGCACCACTACCATCCCCACTCATAGGGGGCTGGATGCCCTGCACCACCAGCATTCACACGCATAGGGTCACTAAGCAAACCCCCACCCCTACCATCTTTGCAAGATTCTATGTATGTGTGTGCCAAATGCCCACGACACTGATTCTGATAGTGAACTTACAATGTGACTCCCATCACATGTGTGCCCAAAAGATGACTGTGGGGTTCAAAACTCCAGCATCTCAGGAACATTGTGGTAATGGGTTCCAAAGCCCACATCACTACAGTGACCAGAAGGTGAGTGTGGACAAAATAATAGCAGCATCACCAGACCAGCATTTGTGCTCACTGGTCCCAAATCCACAACCAATGTAGTGGCAATGTGGTGGTTGTGTCACATACAAACATAGATTTGAGAGGCAAAGATTGCTGTGTATCACAAGAACTCCTCTGCCATGTGCAGACAAGCATTGGCCATGAGCCCTGACAATGCCCACAGTGTCCAATTTGACTATGTGAAAAGTGAGCATCATGATGCATACACACATATCTCTACGAACAGACACACAAACTGAGGAATCCTGTGGAGACTGTCGATGTTAGGTGACAAAGTCCCATACCATGGCAGCAATGGGACATACCAAACATGAGCAATGTGCAGGATGATGAGCTACAAGATGCATGGACAGTAGGGAAAAACCTCCAAACTACATCCACACAATGGAACGCAAAAGAAATACCAATGCAGAGGTGCAGATGCACAAACACAGACAGGCAGACCCACACTGCATATCATACACAACACGTGTGTCTGTCTCAGTGTCCCCAGGCTAGTACACAACACATGACGGTGGGATGAACTCCAATCACACAGATGTGTCCACAGTGCCATACAAAAAGTAACTAATGAACTGGGCACCCCTTTGTGGTCAAGCATACATCGTCAGATGAGTGGTATAGCAACGTATTCATGTGACACAAGCTGGGTGGAACAGCAACCAACACAGCAAGAGACAGACCCACTACAGCACTACCCTCTAGTACCCTAATTTGTGGTGACAGTAGCCTGTACGCCAATCCCACTGTGATGACAAAGGTCTGTTTTGCCTATACTGTGGAGCACAGTCAGCTGTGCATACTGGGTCATGTGTCCAGAACAACAAACTCACATCACACCTCCATAAACACAAATCACTGGCCATGTCCTGCAACCAATGTGCAAAATGTGGGTAGGGGCCTAGACATGAAACAACTCACATGTGGCCACCCTCAACACCACACACCCTGATCTGCAACAATGTGCATCAGCTAGGCACACAGGGACTGTTGACATTGCCCAAGCACCCATTACAATCCCAGGGGTGGTGGGGGGGATCTAAGGTACACAAAAATCAACACACATGGCCTGTCAACAACACCTGTGAATGTCTGCCACACTGCACAGTATGCGGAACATGGGCATAATGTGAAGACAACACGATTCATTGGGAACCCTGCCACACACCTACACCAATGAGGAACCAAAGGAGACCCACAAAGAACACATGTTGACACCTTCCAACATTGCAGCAATGACCCTGATGAGTGGGAGTAGTCACACACACATACGAGTGAGCCTTACACTGACAGATACCACATAGGGAAAACAACATGATGTTGGAAACACATAAGTGCCAATGGGAATCCTGAATGTGTCCCATGTGCGTTTGACAACATCCCCTGAAATTACAACTAAAACAGCCATGGATGACAACCTAATGACCAGTAGTCTGCCATGCACCTACATCCCAGTAAACCCAGGGAAAAGAAGTCTGATGAACACAGGACAACTCAGCAAGTGCACATAACAGGAACATCTGCATGGAACACAGGCTGAGTCGAAAAAGGGAAGGCAACACACACAGACATGCTCACACAACACACACCATGTGCACAGGCAATGCCACGGAATGACACAATGCCATGAGGGTCTCCACTCCTGGGGAATGTCAGCTGTGAAAACGTTGTTTGTGCAGGGTCCTGTCATGCCAGCACACCACTTGCACAGTGAGCCAACAATTACAACACAATGAAAGCTCTGGTCACAGCAACATGTGTACGGGAGTGTCCCTTCAGTCATCTGCACATACGCAATACACATGTAGAGATAGTTGCACTGATGACACAGATGACTTGTGTAACATGGATGCACAAACCTGCCTGTCCAGTGTAGATGGGCCCAGTCAGGGAATCTCACCATGTGCCCAAATGTAAGTACAACATATGTGCAACAGTGTATGCCAAAGATGTGAAGTCGCAAACCCAAAGAGATAATCCTGGTCACAACATTTTGCAAATCATTACACCCTGTAATTGCAGCAAAGGATGTCATGGATACATAGCAGAAAAGTACACATATCCCATGGACCACATGGAGTCCATCACATCAACAAATCATCCTGTTGTACCTTCAAAACACAAGTACAACATCAAGTCCATGATACTCATCATCAACATCATGTACATTAGATGCAACAACAATGGATAACAACAATTTGCTTTATTAAAAAATAAAACTCCTCAAAACTGGTAATTCGAGTCCACAATGTCAAAAGGCCAATGGCCAGTCCATTTCTCAATTCAACCAGGGTGACATGTGACAAGTTGTCACCCATTGCTTGCCTGCACTGCTACGACCAGGGGACATCTCCCCTTGGAGGGGCATACATGGGGCAGGCCAGGCACCGCAGGGACAGGATCAGGGGACAGCAGAATGGGGCAGGGGAGGGGTGGTGGGTGCTGGAGTGTCACTGGCAACTGCAGTGGAGGAGTCTGACACAGTGGGCACCGTCACAACTGCAGGGATGAAGTCAGATGGGGTGGTTGCCGGCACCACAGCAGTGGGCAGGTCAGATGGTGTGGACATGGTCTCCACTGCAGTGCCAAAGTCAGACGGGGTGGATGAGCTCTCCACTGCAGTGCCAACCTCCAAAGTAGTGTCATGGGGTCCAGGTGGGGTGGGCAGGACAGAGGGGAAAGACACGGACTCCACACCAGTGGCAGGAACAGGCTGAGCGTGTGAGGTGGGGGTGGAAGTGCATGTGGTAGGGGGGGCGGGCCTAATCATTTTGGGGATGCGGTATCGGTGTGTGGGTGAACCAGGGGCAGGGTGTGGCTGGGGGACCTGTGGAGTGGTGGCCTGGGGGCTGCAGGACGGATACTGTGTGGTGGAGCTGCGGGATTGTGGTGGGGTCTTGCTCTTGCTAGTCCGGGGGGACTTGCGGATGGGGGCCTGAGTGTCCGTGCGCCTGGGGGAAGGTGTCCGTGTGGCAGGGGAACTCCCCCCTGTGCGTGGTGACTTCCTCTTCCCCTTGTGAGTTGGAGCAGATGGATCGGTGGGGAAGAGGCCAAGGTCACAGAGGAAGAGCTGCTGGGAAGGGGGGGTTGCAGGTGAGGGAAGGGGTTTTGGAGGGAGAGGCATCTGAGGACTGCGGAGTGCTTGTGGATGCCTGTTTGTGCGTCTGTGACCCATCCCCTGTGTGTGTGCCATCAGTCCCCGGAGTGTGCGTGCCTGTGGCTCTGGATTTTGGCTTGCGTGGCTGTGTGCTGCTTGTGTCTGTTGTGGTGCGTGCCGGTGCTGGTGTGTGTGTGCGTTGGACAGGTAGGGCAGTGGGGATTGTGGATGTGGCAGAGGTAGGAGGGGTGAGGGACTGTTGGAGGAGGGACACTGCTGACGTCTGTGTGGAGGCCATGGCCTGAATAGTCCGATGTAGGGCAGACATGTTTGATGAGATGCCCTCCATGAAGGGCACCAGTTGTGTCAACAGACTGGTGTGGGTATGGAGGACACTCAGCATCGCTGTCTGCCCTACATGGAGCTGCTTCAGCAAGTCCACAGACTCCACACTCAGGGCAGCAGGGGAGACAGGGGCAGGGGGTGCGGTGCCTGGCACAAAGGAGACATGCTCCCTTACACGGGGCCTCCACGGACCTCTGGGATGGGAGCAGATGGGAGGGTGGAGATGGTGGTGGTGGCGGGGACAGACTCCCTCGGTGTTGTCTGGGGTCTGCTGACACCCGCCTCCACAAGGGAGTCCTCACTGGAGATGCTGTGTTCCTCAGTCAAGGTGGTTGTAGCTGAGGTATCCTCAGTGTGGCTCCCCTCACCTCCAACTCCTCTCCTCTGGCTCTGCGGCTCCTCTTGGTCCATGGAGCTGTCTCCTCCAGTAGCCGAAGATGTTTCTGCAAACAATCAGGATAAACAGATACACATAAGTCACTTGTTTCACCTGAGACATCACAGTCATAACAGCACATTACAGATGATGCATTTTCCGCATTTGCTAAATATTGCTAGAAGTGCTGGCACATATTGAAAAATACACCTGTCATTCTGCCATTCAACCATGCCACTCATACACTTCCCCTCCATGGACCCATCTGTCTGGTGCATGTAGTATGCCACTACTTATATGTGCACACATGCACCGCATAGACATATCTCAGAACATCTTAAATTGTGAATGAAATGTGTCAGTACACACATATCCCATCTCCTGCCACTGACTCAGTACATGTGTCAGGATAAGGGATGGCCAAACTCATTGTCAGTAAAATGGATATGCTTCCTTTACAAGACACCATGATGTGCCCATGTATTGATGCTCAATGCCACAATAGAGTGTATGCCGTACAACTGACATAACGGCAGGATACACATTAGCAAGTGGGATACCATGCTACGGGCCAGTCTGGCTAATCAGTCATCACTGGATAAAGTCACAGGGGCAGTGCATCCATAAATAAAAAAGTCTGCACTGTGTCACAATCATAATCATTTTGGGGAATGTAAGCCCTGCAGCTGTCAAGTGCACGTTCCACTACTGCTACACACATCTTATGGCATATGATGATCCCACGTAATACAAATGCGACAGTTGAGTGACTGCAAGCACCAATCTGTGAACATGATAACATCACAGTCTGATGAGCACGAATTGAGGCTGCCTGCACTATTATGTATAATACATCATTATGCACCGTCAAGTGATCACACACCTATGTTTTTCCCCATTGTGATGATCCATTAGCCACACCGCAGCTAGCTGCCAAAACCAAAATGCTCAACATCACAGGAGTCTAAGATGCTAGGCCACTCCAGAATGACACCGAGGCAGACACCATATTGCATATTTCACAATTAACTAAATGTAGGCTGACACACAGGAGTAGGAGCACAGAGTGTTCCTCATGTCCGGAGTAGGCATACCTGTCCAGTTCCATGTGCAACATGGGATTACCCTGAACACTAGGCATGTGTTCATGCATGTGTGACACACATGATGTACATTATTATGAGGCCCCAAGATTGTCTTACCTGCTGCATGGCTGTGTGGTAAATACCACAGACTCATATGGTGAGCCAAAGCATCAATTGGAACACATATCATTTGCCCACATAGAGTACATGTCTGATTTCTGGCAATGTGCAGACACATGGCAATCAATTGCCTCACTCATGAGGACAAAACAATGCACCGGTAGCAGATGCTGTTTACAACCTTTAATTTTGGACAACAGCAGGGACGCACAACACAAGTGACACAAGTCACAGACTGAAAGAGCCACACCTGTGTATCAGATGAGGATGGGCCATGAACTAATTTAGGAACATGACTCCTGTTCAAGCAGACAGGAGATCTGTGGGAGTGTAACCAGGATGAAGGAGTGCAAAGAGCATGTGAGACATAGTTTACAGAAAAGGCATGCACTTACCCCCTCCTTGCTGCTGTCTGGCCTTTAACTGCCCATCCAGGTCAGGGAAGACCACCGCCAGGATCCGGTGCATGTGGGGGGTAAGTGTCCATCATCCGCCCCTTCTGCGAGGAGGCGACAGCTTCAGCTGGACTCTGGCGATCCTCCGGGTCCAGCCACGAAGGTCCTGCCACCTCTTCTGGCAGTTGCGGATGCGGCGTCTGTAGACCCCCACAGAACGAACAGCCTGGGCAATGGTCAGCCATATCTCCTGCTTCTGATGGGCATTAACCTGTGAAGATGACAAGGATAAAAGTCCATTACCAGAAATGCAACATGTTTGTGCAACACACAGTTGGATATACATGTCTCCATCACAAGGGCATATGATGTACACGGGTAGTGCAACTATGGAGATTGACAGTTGTCCTGCATTTACAAAATTGAAACATTGCCTGAGTATAATAACTGTGTTAAAATGCCCTTTTCATGCACAGTACCTGTCCACTACAGGTACATACACACTTTGGGGGTAACAACTACTCAGTGAACATGCTAGCCACTGGTGTACACAATGCCATTAGTGCCAGTAAGACAACATGCACAATGAAAAAGGGATGTGGACTGCACACTCACCTGCTCCCCTGGTGTCCCATACAGCTTGCTGTACTGTGGAAGGAGGCTGTCCAGCAGGGCCTTGTTCTCCTCCTCTGTGAAGGCTGGGGCCCTATCCACTGTACGTGCCATTCTTTGAGCCAGAGGATGCAGAGACAGCAGCAGTGGTAGCAGAGATGTCAATCTGGAGCATGTAGTGCAGGCAAGTGAGCTCTCAGGGGAACAGACAGCCTTATATCTGTCCTGCAGAGGCAGATTCTGTCCCATGCGTCCAAAGCGATAGGTCCAACACGTTTGCATCCTATGAATCTGGCCAATCCATCGCATTGCCCGGCTCGTACACGCCTTCCGCATCGTTCAAATATTTCAAACCCATTACACCAACGAGTCTGATACATTGTTGTAGGGAGCCAACTGATTTTTCACAACACGAATCGTACAAGGGCCAAATCCGCGTCAGTCCCCATTGCAGTCAATGAGCAAGGCGTGTGTGCAAGGCGTGCACTCGCCTCGTTCCCTAGGTGTCCGACGCGTCTTTTGAATTGGTCACCCGCGTCAGTCCCCATTGCAGGCAATGTGCTAAGTGTTCCACCCACAATAGCTTTCCATGGACTCATGGGCACACCAACAACAATAGAGCCTGTGACACAGTATATCAAGGGGCATGTCAGGTTACATTACCTGTGTGTGCATATGTGGGTAAACATGTGATTTGGTATGTGTCACTTAGTGGCACCCACTCCCAGGCAGGGCAAGGTGTCATGGGGACAGATACCGCTGTGTGTTGGACACATAACCACTGTGATTGACGATTGTACAGTTCAGGCATGAGGCATGTACACAGTTCCCGGGGTACATTGTGTATGACATATGACATACACCCTGACTCTTAGGTGGAATGGGATGTGTGTCACAGGGTGTCCCAGTGCCACAATTGTGATGTTCATCCACAGTATGTGTGCATTTAGCTACGGCGATTACTCTGATTTCATGTGCTCAATGTCAAACGGTCACCACATCCATGTGTATTGTCAATGTGAGTTGATGTGGCGTCTGTGTGTCACAGACACCATGTGTGAGATGCAAAAAAACGTTGTGGCTCTTCATGTGTGTGTCATGTGTGCGTTGTGGTATATATATGAGACGCTACATCATGATGATGTCCTTGTGGTGACACAAGGTCCCTGTGTGTGTCTGTCAAAAACCTGTGATGTGTGGTAGACATCTGTCCTCACTAGTGACTGTGGTGTGTGTCTGGTATGTGACACTCATACTGATGTACTGTGGCAGAGCCCATAGATTGGTAACAGCACAACATGGACCTTGTTGTGTGGACCTGTAGAGCTGAGATTTCAGATGATGGGCATGTATCTGACATGTGTGCACATACACTACAGCACATACATCATGTCTTTGTGTCCTGTTGTTTCATGTGCTATTTAGCATGTACACTGGCACCTAGATAGGGGAGCTGACAAACTGTCTTTGCTCATCTATGTACTGCAGGAGACCAGCTGTCCACAGACCGTTCCCTGACCTTGCCACCATGGTTGAACGTGACTGCATGCGACGGTACCGCTTCACTAGGCCACTGATTGAAGATTTGTCGGAGCAGTTGGCACCACACTTGCAACCTGGCCGGACATACCTTACTGCGCTGACCCCCAAGGTGAAGGTGATGGCAACCCTACACTTCTTTGCCACCGGTACCTTCCAACACACAGTTGCTACTGCTGGTGGGATGTCCCAGACCATGTTCAGCCGTGTGCTACGAGATGTGTTGGAGGCGATGTTGCATTTCCTCAACCACTACATCCATTTCCCAACACCACAACGACTCTCTGACATCAAGGGTGACTTCTATGCCCTGGGAAGGATGCCACATGTCATTGGCTCCATTGATGGGACACATGTGGCTTTGGTACCACCACAGGCACATGAGCAGACCTACCGGAATAGGAAACATTTCCACTCAATCAATGCACTGGTGGTATGTCTGGCCGACATGACCATTTCACATGTTTGTGCACGTTTCCCAGGTTCAGCGCACGACGCTTACATCATGCGGAGTAGTCGCATCCCAACGATTATGTCACAGATGCAGCACCAGCGTACCTGGCTTGTCGGTGTGTACTGACTGTTTACTATTATGTGATTTTGATAAAGTTTATTTACACCCTCTTTTAAGACTCATCTAATGTGCTATTGTCTTTATGTAGGTGACTCCGGATACCCCAACATGCCGTGGTTGCTGACACCCCTCAGGAACCCTGTGACACCGGCGGAGATGCGCTACAATGAGGCACATGGTCGGAGCAGGAGAGTGATCGAGCGGACATTTGGTCTCCTGAAAAGCAGATTCCGCTGCCTGGACAAGACAGGAGGGGCCCTCCCATATGCACCTGCTAAGGTGTGCAAAATCTTCATAGTGTGCTGCATGCTACACAACCTGGCAGTGAGGAAGGAGTTGCCTCTGATCCAAGATGACGATGACCAACATCCGCCAGCCATGGAGGATCCTGCCCTGGGGCATGATGCCAGTGATGATGAGGGTGAGGATGATGTTCGTAGCCAGCTGATCCTCAACTTCTTCACATGAATGTGAGTATACACTGATGTGTCTTCAAAGTATTGTGTTTGCCTGATATCTGTTGGTGGTGCACTTGTGCTGCTTGAGTGTGACTGTGTGCTACTTGTCAGGATGCTTGCTGTGATGTGACCTTTCAGGTAGTCTGTACTCCCAAGCAGTGTTTAGCTGATTGATATGTTGTGTGTACGTAGTTTTGTTACATTTGTGGGCATGTATATTGTTGTTGTATGCTGTAATTCAAGGTTTTTGATTGTGTTTTCTGTCTGTCCTTCACAGGGTACTTTGGCTGCTGTATGGTGAGGTCTGAACCCCAAAACCCAGATCCTTGTTCCAGAGTGCAAGTAGTCGTTGTCCCAACCAATGATGTGCCACACACCCCTGGACTTTCCTTGTTTACAACTTGTTTAATGTTTGCTCACTGTTACGTGAGGTTAACTTGCATCAGTTGTAGGCTTTTCGCGTTGTGAATCTGTAATAAACCTGTGCTTCACTTTGGGATGTGCTCCATGTGTATCTACACATCAGACAGTCATTAGCATCCTGTACCTGTGGAATGCTTGCCACTGACCCAGGATGGGTGTGGTGTATGTGCATTCCACTGTATTTCCTGTTGACATCACTTTTGAGGATGAGTTAGCTGGACATGGTGAGTATGTCTTGTGTTGCCCTAGTGGTGTGTCTCCCTCATATGTGTCAGATTACCATGACTCACATTACGGTGTTCACATTGCTGTGGTAGTTTGCATGCACAGTGTTCCTTATCAGATCATCATCGCCATGACACAGACAAAGTAGAAATCACGACAGAGGCAAGTATTGTGTGAATGTGATTTTATTTACAGACATGTGTAAGGATGGTGAACGGAATTTGAAGTGCTGTACAATGTGATGGTAATCCAAAGTTCACAGGTGAGTTGGTAGTCTTAAGAGATGAAATGTCCAGAGTAGAATCCAGTCATTGGCTGCATTGTCACAGCTTTGACCCTCCATGTCAAGTGGGAGATTTGTGTGTCAGTCGACAAGGTTAATTGGTTTGCACACAAGGGACGACATACAGAACAGGTGTTGAGTTCCTGGGGGATATGCATGGCCATCAGCGTCTCAATTCCCCTTCTTTGGACGACCCCTCTTCTTTCTCGGGGGACCCTCAGGTGCAGGCAGCTGCGGTGTAGAGGACTCTCCGCCAGAGTTCTCCTCCCTCCCTGTGGCAGTTGCGGATGTTGTGGCAATAGATGTGGGCACACAGGGAGGTGTGGACATGTTGGTGCTGATCTGGCGGAGGCAGGTCAGTATGTCCCTATGCACCGCTGTTAGTTCATCCAATTTGTCCCACTTGGACTCCATCCGGGACATGTGGGAGTCCAAGCGGGCATGATGTGCAGCATGCTGTTCTTTGATGTCCTTGAGGATCCCCACTACCTGTCCAAATCCTCCGGTGCTTTCCTGGTATGCATCCCAGGTGTGGCTCATCATGCAGTCCAGCCCCCTCTGCAGGCCGTGTCCTCTGCCTGCCCACCCTCCCACCGCCCCTACCCACACGGGCGGGAGCTGCCGTGGCCGGCACAGGCAACACTGGGACCACTTGAGTGTTTGCGACGGTGGTGTTGTCCCTTGATTCCGGGGTGCCCTGTGTACCTGTTCCGTTGTTGTTCAGTGGCCTCGGCCTGTCCGTGTCGGCAGGGCTACTCGGTGTGGTATCAGATGTGGCAGGTGTGGTTGCAGGGGGTGCTGATGTTACTGCTGCTGGGGCTGCACGATGAGTCACACCGGAGGTGCCAGGTTGTTCAGGGTCATTGTCCGAAGAGGACAGGGACTGATCCACACCGGTGAGCTCAGGGTCCGCCAGAGTCTGGGACTGGGATTCTTCTTCAGGTCGTGCTGTGTCCCCAGCATCCCCTGTGTTTGGAGGAGACACACAATGTATGTTATGTTTCTACCAACATCAACGTTTCACACACATTACATTTGCCAATGGACATCATAATGAGAGTCTGTACATTGCATTGTCAAAAGTTGTGACAGACTGAGGTTGATATTGTTGGAGCACTTTGTCATGGCAACCTGAAGCATTTCGATGTGCACGTCAAGCTGTGTGCATGACCAGCTCATGTATTGATCAATTGTCTGTACATGTCCATTGCTACTCAGGTTCCATCACATGCCTGACACAGCTGTATCATCCCTGTCCACATTTGTGCTATAACGATAACATACGTACAATTCTACTTAGGGTATGTATCAAGCTTGGTGCATGTGTGGTGGAATTTGTTGCGTTGCTCTGTGCGTCACATTGGTGGGTCTGTGCAACATGGTCACAGTCCGGTATGCCTGTGATCCAATGTGAGATACTTTCTGGTTATCTGTGTTCCTAGTTCACATCTCATTACAAACAAGTCATGGTGTTACTGTGCCTACTGATGTTGGTGCAGAGTTTTGTCAATGCTAACGTCTTTTATCTTGTCTATTTCCTCCACAGTGAGAGGGATTGGGCACAGCGGCACTCTTTCTTTTCCATGCTCATGACAGTGATGGGCAGAGGTGTGTGTGTTACAGTTCTGCTGCTGTGAGTTGCATGCGTCATCCGATGCAGTCCAGGATAGTCATTGTGTTTGGATTGTCCATGATAGTGAGTGATGTGTTGTGTGAATGATGCGTACAACGCAGACCGATGTGGTATTGACATGCAGCTCACAACTGCACATTTTGTGTATGACACCATGCTACAGTGTCAGCTATATGTGTGTGTCCATTCGTCACTGTCAGGTGTCCACTGTCAATTATGTATATGTGACATTGTGTGTGCTTGGTGCTATGTACTATGTCTGCATCTCCCCAATTGTCATCTACGAAACACACCTTCACAGGCAGGTCAGGGGACACCCCAGGGACACTGAATATCCAGACAGTGGGAGGATACCTACAGTTCCAATGGCTGTGAGTGTAAATGTGTTTGAGTTGGCCAGTGCGTAGGTGTGACTTGCAGCCAATTCATACATCTGGACCATGTGTCAGTCATCTTGCCAAGGCATTTACTTTTGGAGTGACTGGTCCCAGGGTGCAATTTGTTCGAGCAGAGAAGGTGTGTTTTGATGCGGCATTGATGGCATTTGTAGTCATTGCAGGACCTCCTTCACCCACAGTGGCCAGGTAATCCCCCATGTGGCATGCTTCCATTGCAGGGAGTCACAATTTACGTTCAGGCTGTCAGTCAGTAGTTTCCTGTTGTTTGTTTGAGCACAAGTCCCAGCAGGGCCTTGTGCTCCCCACAGCAGAGGCCATTGTCTGTGTTCTTGGTAGAGACTTTTCACTCACTCTCTTGTGGAGCATAATTCTAGGTGTGTATTTTGGTGTTGGTGGGAGGGGGGTGTGTGTGCAAGTACCTGCTGGTAGATGTGGTCAGAGCAGGCAGTACTCCTCCCCCAGTCCAGTTATCCCACCATGCAGCATGCTTATATTGCAGGGAGTGTGAGTTACCTTTCAGGCTGTCAGGCATTGGTGTCCTGTTGTTTGTTTGAGCCCAAGTCCCAGCAGGGCCTTGTGCTCCCCACTGCAGGGCCTAGTGTCAGCCATCTTGGCAGTGCTTTTGCACTCCTGTGAGGTGAGCATGGTTCAGTGTGAGCTTGCTGGGACATGTGGGTGGGGACTGTTGGCTGTGACTTCAACTCCCATCATGCTTTTGGCTACACCCACCTTCCCACAATTCCTGACCTTACTTCCTGTGAAGCTTTTTCCCTATGTGGTGGTGTGCCTGTGCTGACAAGTTGGCAGGCAGTGTTGTCCTGGTGTTTGTTTGCACAAAAGTACCAACAAGCCCATGTGCTTCACACTGCAGAACCCAGTGTGTTTAATCTTTGTGGGATATTTAAATGGATTCTGAGGGAATGCATTATACCAGGTGGGTTGTGTTGCGTTTGTGTTAAGGGGGTGTGCAAGTACCTGCTGGTAGATGTGGTCAGAGCATGCAGTACTCCTCCCCCAGTCCAGTTCTCCCACCATGCAGCATACTTCCATTGCAGGGAGTGTGAGTTACCTTTCAGGCTGTCAGGCATTGGTGTCCTGTTGTTTGTTTGAGCCCAAGTCCCAGCAGAGCCTTGTGCTCCCCACTGCAGGGCCTAGTGTCAGCCATCTTGGCAGTGCTTTTGCACTCCCTGTGAGGTGAGCATGGTTCAGTGTGAGCTTGCTGGGACAGGGGGGGGGGGGACTGTTGGCTGTGACTGCAACTCCCATCATGCTTTCTGCTACATGCACATTCCCAGCAGCCCAACCTTCCTTCATTTTGACTCAGCTTTCCTGTGAGGTGGTGTGACGTTGTTGGCGAAATGGATGACTGTGTTTGTTGTGCATTTATGCTAATGCCTTGCAGTATTTGTCGTTAGGTTTGTACATGTTATGTCGTAGTTCCATTTTACTGTGGGATGGCAGGTATTGTGTTTGGGTAACTGGCATACACATCACAGGAGACTTGCCTTTATGTTGCTATGGCTTTGCTGGCAGGAATTGGTTTAACAGTCCCCTTGAGAGTGATATATGTGTATTGCCGCACAAAATTGAGTATATTGTTTGTGTACTCACCAGGCTCTGGTATTCCTGTTAATCCATGGATGCTCTCCGGTGGTAGGATGGCCCGCACCTTCTCCTCCCAGGTCCTGAAGTGCGTTGGTCTGGCAGGAGGGCCACCGCCAGTATCTGTGCTCAAGGCGTGATCCCTGTTGATGAGCTTCTTGACACTCCTGCGCACATCATAGTACCTGTTCTGTATGTCGTCCTTTGTGCGCCGACAAGGAGCTTGTGCGTTAACCTTGTCGACAATCCTCTCCCACATCTTGGTTTTCTGTGACATGGGGGTCTGTTGGACCAATGTGCCAAACAACTGTGGCTCTACCCTGAGTATTTCGTCTATCATGACTTCCAACTCACTATCTGTGAACTTTGGATTCTTCTTAGGGGGCATGGTGCTGGGTGGTTGTGGTGATTGATGTGTGTGTGAGGGTGTAAGTGAGTGTGGTGAGTGTGGTGGGTGTGATTTTGTCAGTGGATTGATTTGGTTTTTGAGTGGTGCAAATGGTGTAGTTGTTGTGTTTTGTGTGTGTTGTGGTGTGTCTCTGCAGTGTGGTGGGGTTGTCTGCTGTCCTATGCCTGTAGTTTGCAAAGGATCATGGTAGGGATTTCTGGCCTTTATATAGTTGGAGTTGTGGGTGTGTCTTTGTTCCTTATTTTTTTTTATTTATAAATTGGCTGTGTCATTGCTTTTTTTTGTCTTATTTCCTTTGCTTGTGTTGTGCATGATGGAGACGTTCGCTTGACCGGGTCGGACGCTGCCTGTGGCTCGCGCGGGTGATCCGAGTCTGTCACACTGACAATCTGCTGTGTTTCGACGTTGGTGTACGCCTCGGACGCGAAGGGCTCTATTGTTTGCTAGTCACTATTTGCTGTAAGTCTCGGTTTTCATGCTCGTGCTCCGTGCGAGTCGGTCACGTTTCACACGTATTGCATCGTACTACTCGGCTCGTGCATCGCGTGTACGTTTCGCTCGCGTCAATTCCTAATGCGTGTCGGTCGGTACGATTCCCGGTCAATTTACGGGCGAATCAATGATTTCCGAACGGGTCAGGCGTGCAGCTTGTGTTCCGTGCTGGTGGGTTGTAATTTACACACAAGGCATCGTACTGCGCGGGTCGTACGGCGCAGGTTCGTGTCGGTCGGTCTCCATTCCAGGTCCGAGTCGGTCGGTACGGTTTACGATCGGAATCGGCCCCATAGTGTTTAGACTATCTTCAAACACATTTATAGAACAAGTTTCATATTGCTGCTGGATGGGAACTAACATCATATCATGTTTGAAATCTGATTTTACTTCAATCTATATTAATAAGAAATGTAGATCATGTTGTTGGAAAACTTTCATAAAGGTTCAGTGGACTGGAAAAAAAGTTTTTAAAAAATCTGTAATTAATAATCCTGTTATGTAAAGAGCAGGCATAAAAAGGTGTTTGCCTATCATTGTCTATCTCTGAAAAAAATACACAGTATGCTACTTAAGTATTCTGTTCATGCACTGTGTGCTAGAAAGACAAATCACCACGTACCATAATTAATTTTTAGATGTACAGATACTACACTCCGTTTTGTAAAACATTGTTTAATGATTATACTGTATTTAAAACATACATATCTGATTGACCATCTCACAAAATTAATATTAAGCTTCATGTCACATTTTTGTAATAAATTTTAGCACAAGACAAGAGTTTCTTATGAGGCAAAACTGCCTTTTGGGATGGCTTCTCAAAACACAAATGATTATATTCTAGGCTTGGTTAAACATGTTTTTCTGAACTCCAAATCTCTTATAATTTCTGGGCTTTAAAAGTTTCCTGAACTTGATAAAGTTCTCACAAGATCAGCCCTGCCATTCGGATTTACAGCTGAGGGTAAGCTAATGTATGGCAAGGTAGCTTTTATTAAAGTCAGAGGTACACACAGAAACGGTGCAGAGGTGAGGGGCCACAGAATTATCAGGGAAACCCTGATAGAAGCTTTTGTACAAATTGCAGCTAAGATAACTTATTTTTAGAGTTATCTGGTACCTCTCTTGGGCTCTCATGGGAGATGGATCGTGTTCCTGGAACCCCAGGTGTGTTTCAGTGAACCACTCTTCCATCCTCTCTAATAGTGCTGTAGATAAGAGAGATACCTTGGAGCCAATAGTCTATCAGGTAAACTCTCAGGACTCCAAGCATTAGGCAGCACTGAGGTAATGGAGTTAATCTAATGGATGCCTTTAGGAAGAGTGAAGTAATGCCACTTGTGGCTGAAAGAATGGTGTGGGAGGATCTAAAATGTAGCTATGGCACAGAGCAAACAGGCTTAACTTAAGAAAACGTCTAAAGCATTTAGAGTTAAGAAGGCGCCAACACAACACAATAAAATAAAGATCCCACTCCAAGTGATAAAAATAGAGAATATTTTAATAACAGAATGACTTCAAAATCACAAACATCCAATAAGGGGAACCAGAGATATGAATTTTTAAAGGTTTAGATATAAAAAATGCAAAATGGTAACCGCGGACCACTTGTTGCACTAGACCAGGACAAGGGTAAGTAAGGTTTGAGGCTGACCACCATCTAGCGCGGGCCAGGTACAAGGACCAGGGTGGTCCCAGTCAAAGAGTTACCTTTGGAATTGGAAATGTTTTCGAGAAGGTTGAGTCTTCTGCAGAACAAGACAGCAAGTTGAATCATAAGACTGGGTCAATTACAATGGGTTACTGCTGTTCGAAGTCCCAGTGAAGCCGTCGACAAAGGCAGAAAAGCTCTGAGCAGAAAAACTCCATATTTCACGCCCAGGAAGTCGTCTACGGTTGTAGCTCGGCACTGGGACCGGTGAGGTTTCCTACCTTCAGACTTAGATCCGTTTCTATAATTCGGATTCCTCCACCGGGACTAGGTTGCAGGCTGTAGCCAAGATTCAATATCATCGTATACCGGTTGTCATTGGGCCCACTGAGACAGATTTGTTGCTGTGGAGAAGAATGAAGCGAGAGCTACGGCAAAGTCAGGTCCTCCAGCTGTGCATACTAGGCTAAGTGGCTTGGCAGCTTGGATCCGGTCTTCTGTTGGTTCTCCAGGCAGAAAGTCTTGAAAAAGTTTCTGAGTCCCAGGTTTTAGGGTTAGGCAAGAGGATTACACTCTTAACAACTGCCAAGGGTCCCAGGATATCAGGAACAGGACTTGGGGGTCAGGAGTCTCTCCAACAGAAGCCACCAGAAGGGTCCAGGACAGATCCAGTAGGAAATGGCCTCTTCCAGGAAAGTGGGCTTCTTGCAACTTGTGCCCCTGTAGCTTATATGGGGTCGGCCAACTGACCATTGGAGTCCACGTCTTTGTCCTGGGCACAAGTTGGGGCACGTCCAGCATTTAGGACTCTCCTCACAGGTCTCAACAACAGGTGCAGCCCCTCTTCTGTCGCCAACAGTGATCTGAAGAGGGTGCCCAGCTATACCACATTTATGCCCTGCACAGGCATGTGGGTGGGGGACTCCTGACTCCTCCCTAACCAATAGGGAAAATGTTCCAGAGGGGTAAACCTACCTTCTTTTACAGTCGCTCTAGTGTGCCCTACTGCAAACAATCCTGCAGTAAAACAAGATGGCAGAACCTTTCTTCCCTTGTGCGGTGCTCTTGACCCCACCCAGAGTTGTGGTGAAGGAAATGGAAAACCCTCTCTCAGGTCACTCTAAATGTGTTCTGGGGCAGTTACCCCTCCAGCTTGATTTGGAGCCAACCTGACTAGGAAGACAAAAAGAAAGGCAGGTGCACTGATGTGCTACCTCTGCCAGTGAACAGGTGGGCATCCTTTGAATATATGCAGGGGGCTGGGCACAGGCCCCAGGCCATCTTGTCAAGAGAAGGTCGACATCTCCCTACACCCAAGGCCCACTGTCCATGTACTCACACCTCACTAAAGAGGAGTCATCAACAGTCAGGTGAAAGTTGAATACTTAACAGGAGGCAGTACCTTTTCTGGAATAGCTGGACAAATTTCGACTTTACTATCACGTTGGATGTTGTTTATCTATTACAATGAATCCTTGAAGAATTTTTCAAGCTGTTACCAAATTGATATTAGCTTTTTTTATTTCCAATACTATGCACCATGCATTTGGGCTATTAAGGCATACTTTAGGGGCGACGTATTCATATTTTAAAGGGGGGTGGGATAGGCCTGTCAAAAAGGTTATTTTGACAGGTTGAAATGGCAGTTTAAAAACTGCACAGCCAGGTTGCAGGGCAGTCCTGGAGCCATTTTTACACTGTCTTTGTAGGGGTGGCACAAATAAGTGCTGCAGTCCACAAGTGGCATTTGACTAACTTGCCCTGGGTACACCTGGTACCATACACTAGGGACTTTTAGGTAAGTGAAATATGTTGATCAGGTATTATAGCCCATTCAGCAGGTTTTAAGGGCGAGAGCACCTGCAATGCGTTCCCTGCACAGAGTAACAAAAAACAGCAACATCATTACAAAAAAATAAGGGTGATCTTACAAGTACACAATATGTATATAAACGTTTGAGCCAACCAGAGCTTATTGGCCCACATAACAATTGTATTTGTAAAATACACGTTTACCCCAAAGGTCATGTTGGACCTGATCAACTGATGTTTATTGTTAACCAACGTAGTGGTACTCATTTTATCCAACTTGGAAGGATAATAGGTTGAATAGACCTGTTGGGATTCAGGCCTGGGACCAAAAGGGCAAAGACTAACCTAACTAGCTGGTACATTAGTCCACAAAGCCACCAGACTGATTCAGTTGCCCAGTTAAGTTTAAATAAGCAAAAGAATGTTTAACGCCCAATGAAATGGTGTACACAAATATCTATTTGCCAGCACTATGCACATTTTGCCCATCAAGCGATGAGCAAACAACACATTAGAAACCTGTACAAGCTCTCTGGTTAGGAAACGTGGAAGCCCTTTGATTGAGAGGAGTTAAGGATTGAAACTCTTCACTGGTTATTTTACACACCAATTTTCACCATGGAGTTTGAAAGAGATCAGGTCGACTTATCCACAGCCACATTTCTGCGAAAGTGATCCCCCATCTCCTGTTAAACCATTATAGCAACATTGGATAGTAAAAATAGGAGGGTCAGCATGCCAGTGGCACGTGCCTAAAAGAGCTAGCATAGCTTTAAACAAAATTGTCAGGAATAGGTGAGAGAGAGGACTTGGCCATGCAATGGGGCTTATACTGCTTACAATTGTTTTCCAAACTGTGGGTCGTGAGTCGATTTTTGGTGGGTTGCCAAAGTCCAGGCAATTAATAAAGATGCCTTTAAATTCTGTATTTATTGTGTCACATTAACTGCACTTCAAAGACAGAGGTCAAATGTCAGGCAATGTCTTCTGCTGCTTATGTTTTAAGACAGAGACTGGTGTGTACAAACGCCTCTCAATTTGCAGTCAGAGAAAGAAAAATATAGTGAATTATATGACAATCCTGCTGGGTTACATTAAGTATAAAAGTAAAACTGGAGGATGTAATTTTTGCCTAACACAACAAAATGTAAATGCCTGTAAATGAACTGTACACATTCAGCAGTTGGGAAAGTAAAATGATGCACATTTTTTTGTACTTCTGAAGTGTGATGAAAACAAAATTTTTAGTAGGATTAGAACAAATCAAGACACTTTACTTGGTGATGCACAAATAATAAATATTCACTGAAACCCGATTTCCACGCATTATCATTGGTATGCACTATAGTTTTATCTATAAAACTGTATGTCTGAGCAAAAATAGCGTCTATTTCAATGGTGTAAGAAAATGGGTTACTGGTTGTCTGGGGTGTGAGCCTGGACCGCTCCCAATCGGGCTTCAGAAGCAACCACAGCACCGAAACGGCTCTCCTCAGCGCTACAGATGACATCTGCACCCTCCTCGACCGAGGTGAAACTGCTGCCCTCATCCTCCTGGACCTCTCAGCTGCCTTCAACACAGTCTCCCACCACACCCTCTGCACTAGACTCCATGACGCCAGCATCCGCAACAGAGCCCTAGAATGGATCCGCTCCTTCCTCACCGGCCGAATACAGAGAGTCAGACTTCCACCTTTCAACTCAGAACCCACAGAGATCAGCTGCAGAGTGCTTCAGGGATCCTCCCTGAGCCCCACCCTCTTCAACATCTACATTGCCCCGCTTGCAGCCATCGTCAGAAGCCACGGACTTAACATCGTCTCCTACGCTGACAACACCCAACTGATTCTCTCCCTCACAGATAATCTTACAGCCCCAAAAGCAACTTCCACAACCAGGTGAAGGCAGTGGCCACCTGGATGAAGGATAGCTGCCTCAAGCTTAACTCTGACAAGACCGAAGACCTCATCCTGGGCTCCACTCCCTCTGCCTGGGATGACTCCTGATGGCCCGCAGCGCTTGGAACCCCTCCGCACCCACGGACCATGCACAAGACCTCAGGATCATCCTGGACTCCTCGCTTTCAATGAACCGCCAAATCAACGCCATTTTGTTCTCCTGCTTCCACACGCTCTGCCTGCTTCATAAGATCTTCAAGTGGATCCCCACCGAGTCCAGGAAAATGGTCACCCATGCGCTCGTCAGCAGCAGACTGAACTACAACAACGCACTCTATGCAGGCACCACCCAGAAATGCCAAAAGAAACTGCAGAACATCCAGAACGCCTCCGCAAAGACTCATCCTGAACATCCCACACCACAGCCACATCACCGGCCACCTGAGAGACCTTCACCAGCTACCTATCAACAAAAGAATTACCTCCTCATGCACGCCTACAAAGCTCCCAGAACCCCGGACCTGCATACCTCAACCACCACCTCTCCTTCTACACTCCCACTAGACATCTCTGCTCCACCCAACTGTCCCTGGCCACCATCCCACGGATCTACAAGACCACAGCTGGAGGAAGATCCTTCTGTTACCTAGCTGTGAAGACCTGGAACTCCCTGTCTCTGCACCTCAGGCAATTACATTGCTGCCGCAATTCAGGAAGGACCTTAAGATATGGCTCTATGACTGAACAGCAGATCCTCCCCACCGCCCAGCGCCTTGAGACCCTCACGGGTGAGTAGTCGCCCTGTACAAGAAACCTGATTGATTGGTCAAGCAGCAACCACAATCCTTGTCATGGTAAGGCCCAAGCAAACTCCAAATTAAGTCCTCCCTCAGCCCAACGCTGTTCAACATCTACATGGCACCCCTCGCCCACGTCGCCCGACAGCACAACCTCAACATCATCTCCTACGCTGACGACACCCAGCTGATCCTCTACCTCACCAAAGACCCTCACACCGCCAAAGCCCACCTCCACGAAGGAATGAAGGCCGTCGCCGAATGGATGAGGACCAGCCGCCTGAAGCTGAACTCGGACAAGACGGAGGTCCTCATCCTTGGTTCCAACCCTTCAGCCTGGGACGACTCCTGGTGGCCAACATCACTGGGAACAGCCCCGCCACCCACCGACCACGTACGCAACCTAGGGGTCATCCTCGACCCCACCCTCTCCATGACTAAGCAGGTCAACGCCGTCTCCTCATCCTGCTTCAACATCCTCCGAATGCTCCGCAGGATCTTCAAGTGGATCCCCACCGAAACAAGAAAAACAGTCACCCAGGCCCTCGTCACCAGCAGGCTGGACTACGGAAACGCCCTCTACACAGGAACGACGGCTAAGCTCCTGAGACGGCTGCAACGCATCCAGAACGCCTCTGCACGTCTTATCCTCGACATCCCCGACGCAGCCACATCACACCCCACCTGAGAGACCTGCACTGGCTCCCTGTCAACAAGAGGATAACCTTCAAGCTCCTCACCCACGCACACAAAGCACTCCACAACTCCGGACCAGCCTACCTCAACAGACGACTCAGCTTCTACACCCCCACCCGCCAGCTCCGCTCGACCAGCCTCGCCCTCGCCACAGTCCCCCGCATCCGGAAAACGACCGCCGGCGGCAGATCCTTCTCCCACCTCGCTGCCAAGACCTGGAACACCCTCCCCACCAACCTCCGACAGACCCAAGACCTACTGGCCTTCAGAAGACTCCTCAAGACCTGGCTCTTCGATCAGTAGCAGCACCACCCCCCTCTTCCCCCAGCGCCTTGAGACCCTCGCGGGTATGTAGTGCGCTTTATAAGTGACATGATTGATTGATTGAATTAACCTGTGCTCAACTCCCTAGTAGCTTGGCATAGAGCAGTCAGGATTAACTTGGCAATGTGTAAAGTATTTGTGAAACACTTCAAGCAGTAGCAAAGTGAAAATACACCACAAAAGGAACCCACAACAGTGTCAGAACGATGGAGTAAAATGTAATAAATAAAACAAGACCAATCTAACAAAAATCCATTTAGGAGAACCAGAGATATATTCAATTTTTAAGATTTCAGTGAAAATAGCGCACAAAAGCACAAAGCACCAACTGTGGATATCTTGTCACACCAGACTGGGACAAAGTCACGAGTACAGGCTGACAGCAATGGAGCGCATGCCGGCTACAGGGACCCAGTTAGGCCCACTGAACAAAGTATCCTAAATCATGGTTGCAGAGCTTTGTGAGGATCTGCATAGAAGATGCACCGTGCAGCTGAATGAATGCGTCGGTTCTGAAATGCAGCAAGGCTGCGGTGTGAGGTCCTGTTGTGTCAACATCGTGGATCACGTCTACAGAGCTTGCGATGTGAAGTCTGGCGTCAGGGATGCAGTGCGGAGTTTGGGCGATGCGTCTGTTCTGAAGAGCTGCAAGGCTGCAATGCGGAGTCTGTGTTTATCGTCGAGGCTGCCGTCGACGAGCGATGCGAGGGCTTGTGCCAAGGATGCACCGCGCATCTGCGGATCCGAAGGCAATGCACGCTGTGGTGGCAATGCAAGTTTTTTTGATGGATTCACTCCATGCAGCAGCAGAGATGTGTTGGTTCTGTTCGGGGTTACGTCGCGCAGCAGGGTAGATGTGTCAGTTCCACTGGATATACAGAGGCTAGCAAAGCACCTCAAACCCACTTCCAAGGGTCCAAGACTGGCGCGGCACCACTTGGCATGGTAGACTCACAGAAGGCAGAGTCCAGTTGCAGATGCAAAGTTGTTGGAAACCTGTTATGTCCCTGAGGCTTCAGATCAGGAGGTCAGCCAACTAGCCCTTGGAGTCACTCTGGGTTCTGGGTTCAAGAGCTGCAGGTCAAGTCCTTCTTACCATGCAGGAGGGCTGCAGGTCAGCTCAGCAAAGCAGGAGTCCAGCAGAGTGCAATCTAGCAAAGTGGCAGTCCTTCAGCAGGACAGCAGTCCTTCTTCCTGGCAGAGTATCCACAAGTCCAAAAGTGTACTGAAGAGATGGTGTCTGAGCCTCTTCCCTGGCTCCAAGCTGGCTGGCTGAAGTGACAATAGAGGGTCGTTAGGCCCTTTGTGTGGAGACAGGACATAGCCTATTCAGGTGTAAGTAAGCCTGGGTCCAGCTCCTCCCTCCCATCCTGCCAGTAATGGCCCATTTTGTGTGGCTATCTAGGAGGAATACACAAAGCCCACCTGCCAACTACACCCAGTCATGTGATCAGAGGCAGGATGCAGGCATCAAATGGCTAAGGCAACAAAAAATACCAACTTTCTAAAAGTGGCATTTTCAGAATTGTAAATTAAAATCAAATTCACCATAAATTAGGATTTTCAATTAGGATTCCTGAGACACCAAACATGAACCAGTTACCTCTTCCCATTCAGAAATTACACTCATAAAATGTAATAAGACAACTCCAATGTTATCCTGTGGGACAGATAAGCCTTGCAGTAGTGAAAAACTAATTTAAGAGTTGTTCACTACCAGGACATGTAAAACGTACATGTTCTACTTTTCAAATACATTGAACCCTGCCTTCTGTGCGGTCCAGAGTCTATCCTAGGGGTGACTTATCTGTATTAAAAAGGATAGTTTGGGACTGGCAAATGGTTTATTTTGTCAGGTCGAAATGGCAGTTTAAAACTGCACACACAGGCTCTGCAATGGCAGGACTGAGACATGTTTAAAGGGCTGCTTAAGTGGGTGGCGCAATCAGTGCTGCAGGCCCACTAGTAGTATTTAATTTACAGGCCCTGGGTACATGTAGTACCACTTTCTTAGGGACTTATAAGTAAATCAAATATGCCATTTGTGGATAAGCCAATATTACCATGCTTAGAGGGGAGAGCACAAGCACTTTAGCACTGGTTAGCAGTGTTAAAATGCACACAGTTCTAAGGTCAGCAAAAACGAATTCAGTAAAAATAATAGGAGTGAAGGCAAACAGTTTGGGGGTGACCCTGCAGAGAGGGTCAAGTCAAACAAATGGAAAACGTGCTGGCTGCAAATAACAATGCGCTACCACATGATGCTTTATTACATTAAACAAATCGCCCGCCTCATGTCCAGTAAAGCTAAGTGGTTCACAAACGTTTGTCATACTTAAAAGTGGGTCATGGTTCTAAAAGGTTTGGGAAGTACTGGCTTAGACCAAAAGTCATAGATTGCTCAATTCATCCCCACTATTGAGCGCATGGAAGAACAGGAAATGATCTGCAACACCACAGAGATGCAGATTACCTTATCTGTAATGATCTCTGGAATTAACTTCATAAATCCTCGAGGCAGCCCGCTCCAGCCAATCCTGTTGCTGCTCTCATGCTGCTCATATGCAGCACGAGTGCAGCGTCAGGATTTGCAGAAGGGGGTTGCCTAAGGCTCCATGACGTGACGTCACACTGGCGGCATCCAAGAAGAAAGAAGAAAACATGGAGGAGAGCGAAACACGGAGGAGAGCGTGGGTAAGTACATTTAATTTTTTAAATTATATTTTTGGTCCACACTGGGTTTGGCTCTCTGTCCCCTTGATGCCCCTCCAGTGTTGAGTGTCACCGTCCACCACTGTAAACATTGCCTGGCAACCCACCCGACAGACACTTGAGAACCTGCCATGACTTGATCAGGCAACACTACACTTGCCTGTGTCCCCCATCAAAAGCAACAGAGAGAGAGCGGAATGGATGGATCAGAAGGCTTTGTGCAGAACACGTGAAGTGAGACTACAAGCCTAGGTGACCACATTCTTGCTGGTTAACACCGTCAATTAAGCTAATTCAAACAGGAGAAATGTCAAATTGCATCTGGACTACTTCTTTTCATCCAGGTAGGCCACAGCCTTCTTTGTTCCAGTTCTTTTTTCCACTCTTAACCTACTGGATAGACGTTCCAGAGGGACAAGAGCAAGTTTCACTTGCAGGCCCTGCACCTGTGTCGCAGGGCACTCTGGAAGAGGCTACCACACTTTGGTCCCAGACATTCCAGACAAAGTTGTAGACTAATTACTCCACACACTTCTCTCAGATCTTTAGACAATTCTCAAAGCAGCAGCAGAGATTTTTTCTTTTACTCCTCTATTTCAGCCAGGTTTTTCGTGGGAGTGGGTCATGCAGAAACATAAAAAGAGAAACTCTAATTAGCTGTTTGTGATGGTTTTTAATTAATCACAAGAAAATTGGCAGAAAGTTACTCCGATGGCCCTTTCAGCACTGAAAGTGTCTTGCCAGATATTTCCTTCTCTGCTCATCTCTCTTCTTACTCAAACATCACACTGGAACAGCCCAGTTAAACCCACAAAAGATCAAGATTTTTTGCTCCCCTGTAATTGGCCAGTGCATGCTGGCTTCACTTCCTCTTGTTTCGGCTGAAGCATGGACCAAGTACTGATTGCTTCAGCTTGATTGCGGTCCTTCCGCTGATCGTGCTGTGATAGAGGTACTACTTTTATTTTTAGTTTTTCCTTGTCGTAGCTGTTGAACCTGTTACCATTTGTAGCTATGTTTTACTATGCCACGCACACTTCAAAGAAGCCCTTTTCTATTTTGAAATGGATATTTATTGTAACAACAGATGTTATCTGGTTTTATTGTGACGTCAGATGTTATTTGCTTTCAAATGTATTTTTACTAAGACTTGGATATGGTAGCAATTACTTTCTTTATGTGATAGGAGTTTTTGGCAGATGTCAAATTTTTTTCTTTTTCATGCATGGGGAGATTAACTGATTTGGTCAGAATCACAGGGGTATTGTGCAGAGACTCAACAAGCATTGGCAAATCCAATAGGCCTTGTCTTTGTGACTATTGACTTTGCCTTTGTTCATTCATACAGCATGGACATTGTCCACTTTGGCAATGATTTGTAGCCATCCTCTATTGTAGTGCGGCTGCTGTACAACATTGCTAAAAAGAATAATAATTAAAAAAAAGGACATCTAGTGATAATGCACTTTAAAAACAAAAAGGTGCATTACCCTGGCAGTGCCATAGCACTTTAAAAAAAATTTTTATCCACATTGCAACGCATCTGTACTGCTGAACAGCATGGCTACAAAACATTGCCAATAGTTCTCATAGGACAGACCTATTGGCTTTGCCAATGCTTGTTCTCCTTTACAATTTCCTTTAACCCTAGGAAAAGAAGAAAGGATTGCAAACTACCTGCAACTTTAGTATCTTGGACTTTAACCCTGCATCGGGTAAGCTGAACAGATAGGGTAAGCATATTTGCACTTCCCAAAGATAATAAAGTGATCGCAATTGATGTTTTATTTACTAGATATTCACTGTCCAATTTGGAAGCTATCTTAGACAGAGAGTATTTCAAGGCTTTCTTTGATAGAAAGGGTTCCCATGACTCAAAACTACTATACATTTCATGTTTGGCTCTTAAATCATTGCTCTAGGGGTTGAATAACAGATTTGTATTGTTAACCAATTCAATGGTACTCATTTTATCAACCTCGGAAGGAGAGAAGGCCGAGTGGGCCCAACAGTATTTGAACTTGTAACCATGAGGTCAAACCCATATCCCTGGATGGATGTATTCCTCCACTGAACCACCAGACCACAACACAGTTATCCATGACCTGTTTTACCTAGTTTGACCCATGTGCCACAATTGTGTTACCTGAAGCCCTCACACAACAACAAGAAGAATCAAGGGAAGAAAATTCATCCTACGCCTTCTTCGTATTCATTTCCCTCCCCTTATATGTACCATGACTGTGGTGCCTGCTTACGGGTGAACATCACTAATAGGTGCACCCTTGTAACTCTCCCCAAGCTTATTTGGCACATGGAGGGTGTTTCTGGCAGTGGCAACAACGTTGTTGTACTCAACACAAAACCTGTGCCTTGAATTGAGTTTTGTTGCATTCTGGGCCAATAGTACACTGACAGCTAAAGCATTGTCTAAACTGGGTCTAAAGGTTTCTGGTGGTTGCTCTATGGTGTTGAGCAATATACCACATTCACACACAGTCACTAACTTTTTTAACTTTTTACTTTTCACACGATTGCACATTATAATCCTGTTATGGATGGCTATAACCAGCTTCTTGTTTCTTTTCTAGGTTCTCGTCCTCTGGTTTCACGAACAGCAACTACAGTCGATTATTCAAGTCCCTTGGTGTATCAGAAGAAGTGTCTCTGGAATGCCCCTTGAAGTGTGTGGAGAAGCACTCCCTCTCGGCTCCTAATCACAGTCAGGCTTCTGTTGGGAAGAAACTAGGTTTGTTGCAGCATGGCTTTTTGAATAAACCCCCACCCAAAATGTGAGACTTGTAAGGCGATTCCAGAAAACGCCAAAAGAACTCACAAGAGCTAGTTCTCTCGGAGTGCGAAAGAGGTTGACTGTAGTTTGCTCCCAGTTCCAAGAATAGTCTTCTAGGAAATACTCAGGGGATAGTAGTGTCCAGATTACTTTCCAGTAATCTTCATTATGCCGAGTCTTTGTCATCACAGTCATCTTTCAATCCCCACCTCCCTCCTGGCTCTTCTTTGTTGGTCTGTCTTCCATGACTCAGGACTTCATGTCTGGTTTGATTGGTGATTAGCATTGGAAAGCTGCACATATTTTGGTGCAAGGGTGCCACTTGGCCCCGAAGGCTAAGCTTTTGCAGACCTTACGTCAAGTACTGTACCCCCATATAGGAAGGCTTGGGCTGGATTTGTCATCTACTTGTAAATTATCTGAGAATACATATAGTGTAAGATTTTGGATGTCCATTGTGAATCTTACATTAGCTCCCAAAGAATGTCCCTTGATCAACCAGTCACCCAAGCAAGGTTAGGTGGAGAAAATGATGCCTCAGAAAGCCCTTGACGGCTCTATGCCAAACTCAAAAGGCAGAAAGCTGTCCGGATAGTGCTGGTTTGATATTTTGCAGTGCAGAGCTTTCCTAGGGTTTTCCATGACTGACCTATGGAAATAATCATTTTCTAAATCTGTGTGAACATCCATTTGCCCCTGCAGTTATCGTGTGGCATGTTTGGTGCAGCACCTGTATTTTGAACCATTTCTTTTTCGCTTAATTGTATGGAGGTTTGGGATCTCCGGAGGGTGGAAATTCTTACCTTGGATTTGTCCAAAGATCAAATGAAACTGAATATTCTTTAGCTTTACAGTAACAGAGTTGTACACAAAAGAATTAAACAAGGCAATATCTACAGGAGACTTATTGTGTATAGCTAAGTGGTTGGCCAACTTCAAGGAGAAACCGTATCTAGCCATCCATGAAACACGCTCTCCTTCACCCCATAAGGATGTCTTTCCTACAGAGTTAGCCATGGTGGAACACAAAATGTCCAATGAAGCCCATTCCTATCAGGTCCGAGGCCAAAGTATCTAGACTAACAAACTGTTGCGCACTCAATATCCTCGATTCTCTCTCATCCCCTCAAACCACTCACCCCCTGCTCGCTCTCTCTCTTGCAGTGGAGTAGAAAGTGAAACAGGGAGACAAGTAGCAAAGACTGAAGTAGTAAAAAGGAGGCGCAATACTCTGGTTCCTCAAGTGAATCTAACGGGGCACTGATCTTTGCTTCACTAAAAGCTGTAGAAAGGCCTGGAGCAGCAACATGAGGCAGTACCAGGTGGCGCTCTCAGGTGAGCTGAGTATCGGTCCTGCAAAGGGGACTTTGAAGCTGCTGCAGTGTCAGATTGATGAGGGCATAGGCCAAGGCCTTATCATCATCAAAGATTCCTGGATTTTTCTGGAGGACAAAATCTTTATGAAAGACTGGTCACTCATCTCATGGCACTGTACACAAGACTGGCTCATCCAAATTATCAACACAGCAAAGTGCCTTTGAGATAACTTATTAATTGAAATACAGACTTTGGAGGACAACATTAAGACTACCACTGTTCAAATAACCATATATAAGAAGCGTCTACAGTAGATAAACAAAACCTTGAGTGAGAGTAGGGATTTCCTTACACAGAACAAGAGCTTAAGAAAGATGTTGCTAGAGTCTTCTGTGGCAGGGTTTATCCCTATATCACCAATGAGTATCATCAACAATCTCTTGGGAAACATAACAAGAATACTTCCAAGGGATGGTGACAGGGCACCCAGGATTAGACTTCCAGTTCTGACAATTAGAGCAGCAGCAGTGAGGACCCCGAACCAGGATTCCATGCCTTCCCCTCCGTTTGGAGAACACGTCCTTTCCACCTACAAGGAAATAGGCTTGGTCCCCCTCCAACTCATGGTGGTCAGCTCAACCATGGGGCAACTCTTCAGCCCCATTTCAAGGTATCTTCTTCCCACCACCAGTGGCATATGTGCCTTTTTAGTCACTTCGTGTTCACAATAAAGAACTTTGAATTGTTCCTCTCCAGTCCAGAATGTCCCCCCTGAGATTCATACCTTTAAACAGGCAGTACTGATGGACTTTCGGCATAGTCAAATCCAAAGATGCCTGTTTTTACATCTATTACATACTGCGATGCAAATTGTGAAAAAGTTGGGAAACAGCCCTGTGATTGACATAAAACTAGCAGACAAGGGAGGTACTATCCTTCGACTACATACATAAACTACACACAGGAATGTCTGCGACAACTAAACAATAACCAATATTATCGTAAGATTCACAGACCACCAGGCTACAAGTAGAAATTAAGAGACTTATGAAAGAGGCCCTCCATAGACTACGGATAACAAGTAAAAAGTCAGAATCCCTACAAACTTCCACCCCCAGGATTCTTTACTTCTATATCCTCCCCATGATTCAAAAACCACAGAGACCACCAACAGGGAGGTCTATTGTTCCGGGTATTGATTCCATTTTAGAAATCCTCCGTCAATTTATGGACTGTTTCTGGAGACCTTTGGTATCCAGGATGCCCTCATACCTTGAAGACACCAAGGATGTCCTCAATCTACTTGAGACTATTGAATTTGAAAAGCACTACTTTATGGGGCTCAATGTCAAATCCCTGTACACTTACTTCCCTCAGGACGAGACTCTGAGCACTGAACAGGTTTTGCTACAATCAACACCTCATGACTCCTATCAATTTCATAATGAAATTTGCCTCACTCACCATGAAAAAGAATTTCTTTATGTTTGAAAAACAGCATTTCCTTCAAACTACCGGAACTTACATGGGCAGCACCATATTCCCAAGCATGGCGAACCGCTACATGCATCAGTTCGAAGTGTCCTACATTTATTCAGAAATGAACGAATGGTTTTTGGCAATCACACTCCTTAGTAAGTAATCTTGCTATTTAATCAATTATTCATGTATTAGGTGCTGACAGGGCACAAGTCCTAAAAAAAGAAGTGGGGGGACTAACCTAATTAATCAGTATGCAAGTGGCATCACGGCGCGTGACATCACGGCGCGTCACATCACAGCGCGTGACATCACAGGAAGTGGCATCACAAGAAGTGACATCAGATCTTAAGCCCTCACATATATGTTTAGCAGGTCTATCATGAGTATATTTGAGCACATTTTGAGTATACTTGCACACCCTCCTGATTTAGGCAGAAGATTCACACTTTTGTAAGCTTCACATAAACCAATGTTGCCTTTTGTCAGCGTAAAGCTTCCTCTAGCCATAGTGCTTTAAAAGAAAAAATAGTGATATTTAAATTATTACAACGCCTCCTCAGGGGTAGTAAGCACTATATAAATGCTATTTATTTTGTGCAAATACTGGGAAAGATCAACACATTTGATATTCTTACAGTGCACGCATATCTCCTAAAACAGAGCCTGAACAAAGGGAAAAGCTGCCTCTCTTAAGTATGTGTGAAATAATAACAAGGTGTGAGCCTTTGTTTCCCCTCTGCTGCCAGCCAGGAGACTCCAACAAAAGGAGGCCTGATGACCCCTCAAATCCGGCCTTTGTTATGGGCACAGCAGGAGTCAGAAATAAGAGAGCCCCGTCCCGCCTGCACGTTGTTGTGGATCGAAAGCAGATAACAACGTGCAGGCGCTGCTGAAAGTGTCCCGGTGTTTGGAAATTACACCAGGACGAATTCAGCATCTTTTTAGTGGGGCCCAACTTCTTGGCAGGGTGGACGGTGTCCACCCTGTGAAAAAAGTGGGTGGACATCGTCCACCCGTATGTACCCCCGACTCGTGCCCTGGGCACGGTCGGACTGGGAACTGAAACCGGGCCTGGCAAATAGCTTGGCCGGCCCCCGGGGGTGGGTGCTAGTTGGAAGCACCACTCCTGTCTCACCGCTGCCGCTTTTGTTGCAGGGGGCCAATATTGCAGCTATCTGCAAAACCGGTGCCCAATAACAAAAACGGCCCTCCAGGGGCCCATAACCAGCCCCCACCCTGGCAGCCCACCGGGGAAATGCCTGGTGCCCTCTACGTCCAGTCCGGCCCTGGCTCTGGGTGCTGAAGGGTATCATCTCCTGGGCTTGGGGCGTGTTATGTCTAATCGCAGGTTTTCGCAGGTAGCAAAAACGTCCCCAATCTGCACTCCCTCGATAGGGTCTTTAGAAAAATCAAACTTTAATCCATTTGATGTTGGAATTTCAATTTAATGCATCATGTAAATTTTTCGCATCATATACATTTTTTTAAACGTAAGGAATGTTAGTGCCACATTACGTCGTTGTCATTTATCATCCTTGAAACAAACATTTGATAGCAAGCCCAATGCATTTCGGGCTAGGCCCTTCATCAGGGGCTTTAGCCTAAAACATAACAGTATACATTAATCTCTGAAACTGAGAACCACACATATGGTTAGTACTGGTGACCAGATGATAATGTGCCGGTAAGGAATGGTAAAACAAAAAGACCATAAATCACATAAGAAGGGAGCATCAGGCGCTATTCAGAACTGAACAGACGGTACTTTATGGTTCCGTGAATGTATATGGCCCAACAAGCAAACAACTTAGTGCAGTTGGCAACGCAGTGGAGTAAAAGTAAAAGTGAAGGTGAACCACATGAAAGAAAACTCCTAGAGTAATGGTAATGGCGCCAGATAAAAGAAATGTGACCGGAGAGAAGAAAAAGAAATGTGACCGGAGAGAAGAAAAGCCCGATTGTCGGATTAACTGATTAACTTTCGGCAGAATATCTCCGTTTGCCCAAGCATGATAAAAGAACACGTGCAATCATTAGGTAAATCCGTGTGTCGTAGTGCATATTCGTAAAGTACGTGATACCATTAATCCCGAAACTGTAGAGATACATTCAAGAACTAAAGCGGTTGTTTTACTCTAGGAGTTTTCTTTCATGTGGTTCACCTTCACCTTTACTTTTACTCCACTGCGTTGCCAACTGCACTAAGTTGTTTGCTTGTTGGGCCATATACATTCACGGAACCATAAAGTACCGTCTGTTCAGTTCTGAATAGCGCATGATGCTCCCTTCTTATGTGATTTATGGTCTTTTGGGATTTTTCTACAGATCCTATTGAGGGAGTGCAGATTGGGGACGTTTTTGCTACATTTATTCAGCCCACACTATTTGCTTCTAATGCATCCGACTTTGGAAACGTTACATTGACGACATTTTAACTATATGTGAAGAACACATCAGCATTATTCCAGGATTTGTCCAATGGCTCAATTCTTGTAAACAACATCGAAGATTCACAAACCAATTTAGTAAAGAGCAGCTTCCCTTACATGACTTTTTAATCTACACAGAAAGAGAACAGCTAGCTATAGAATTATATCAAATGCCCAGAGAACGAAACTCCCTTTTACTTATGACAATTTCCATCCTGAAGCCCTGAACGATAATCTTCCTGTTGGACAATTCCTCTGACTCAGGAGAAATGGTTCCCTGCTCCAAACCTAAAAGGCTCAGGCTATGATTCTTAACAAACATCTTTTACTGAGATCCTATCCTCCCTAGTCCTAGATCGAGCTATGAAGAGGGCTCATAGCATTGTAAGGCTTGCTCTACTCGATATATATCGAGGGGGTGATATTTTATGTGGCCACATAAAGGTGGTATTACATATGCACTGTGGACACTAGAATTGCGTTTGAGCACTGGATCGTCGTTTGATTAGCAACAACTCTGACCCAGACTTCACCTGCTATTGTCACTATATACCAACATAGTTTGGGACTTCCCACTGCTATTCCCCCTAGCCTTCTTGATCAGATTCACTGTGTGTTGGCTTTTAAACTATTGTGACACCAATCAAGTGTATGCCTGATGCTCGGCAAATACAGGTAATATTTTTCTGGATTTTAATGGTTTCTCATTTTAAATTCCTGATGGCTATATTTCCTAGTTCCGTTTATGCCCCAATTGTTTGTGTGTATGTATATGTTATGTCTATAGCGCAAACCTAGTCGGCTGTATGAGCTGATTTGGGACACATGTCCAACAGGAAGTGGGTAAGCATTTTCTCACTTTGTTTGTTATAACGTGCAAGGTTGGTGTAACCTGTAGATGCAGTGTCCACTGTGCACTCTCACTGTGTGGCTCTGTGTGTACGTGACTCCCCAAATAGAGCGTCGCCACTTTTGTTTGTCCACTGTGGTACACCTTAAACCATATATTCATGAGCGGAGCTTCCAGGTCACTCAGAACCCCTTTCAGTCAGAAAGCATGGCCCTAATGCAAAGGGTTCCACAGGGCTCTATTTTGAGCCCTACCCTGTTCAATCTCTACATTGGTCCCCTTGCTGACATTGTGGAAAGACACAATGTGACAATTGTGTCCATGTGTGATCACACACAGCTAATTGTCACCCTCTCTCAGGACACTGAGGCTATGGCCTACCGTTTGTCCCTATGTCTAGAAGAGCTAGCATCGTGGATGGCCAATCACTGCCTTAATTGTAATGGCAATAAAACTCAGGTACTGATAGTTGGGAAAGCTCCCTCTATCTGGACCTCAGCTTGGTGGCCTGAGTCCTTGGGGCAAACCCCCACCCCCAAAACAGAAGCCAAAAATCTGGGGGTATGGCTCGACTCGAAACTCTCTTTCGATAACCAAATTAGGACAGCCACTGGCAAGTGCTTTGGAATTCTTAAAGTTCTAAGGAAACATATCAACCTTTTACCTATAGCAGCCAGGAACATTATCGCTCATGCTTTGGTTACATCTCAATTAGACTATGGCAATATTCTGTATTTAGGAGCAGCCAAAGGCAGTTTTACCAAACTTCACTGCATTCAGAATGCAGCGGCGTGTTTAGTTCTCAATCTCCCTTGAAGATCCTCTGCCTCTAAGGCTCTGACCTCCCTTCATTGGCTGCCTGTAGAGAAGAGAATTATCTATAAGGCTATGTGCTACTGCCACAAAATTTGGTGGAACAAGAGCCCCAGCTATCTCCGATTCCTGCTCACTCCCTACACTCCCTCTCGCAATCTCAGATCAAGAGGAACCCTCCTGGCCAAGGTTCCTAAAATTCAAAAAGCCAGAATGGGAGCTAGATCATTTAGCTATTTTGCAGCAAAAATATGGAACTCCCTGCCTATAATGCTGGGATCTGAATCCGTGGAACACACCTTTCGTAAACAACTGAAAACCTGGCTATTTGCGTCCTAATTTCGGCTGCAATTTCTCTACTTAGATTCCTCATCCATCTGATCTACTGTTCCTCCTTTCTCTGAGGCTACGATCCTAGCGTGGGAGACACCATTGGTGTAACCAGGTGCTTTATAAATGGTATATGATTGATTTATATATTTATGTCGATGTGTGTTTTTTACTTCCTGATTAACACAGGTCCGGCTGGCAATGACTGATGCACATATTCAGCCACCATTGGTTGTATTTACTCGTATCATTATCTTTGCTATTTTGCAGAGTGGATTTTTGGTCATGATGAATGCCTCTGACCCTTTGTTGAGGGTTTTGTATAGGCAGAAACATATTGACCGCTTACGTTTGTTCTAATTACACCCCACTTTATAAACCCTTACCCATTGGGGACAAGAATAAAATATTACAGGTCCACCAGGAGATAGTTTTTAACTGTCTTTACCTTCCTCTTTCACATCATTGTTGTACACTCACCCGGACCTGCTACTACAAAGGACCTCCCCTTTGCTGACTAACACCGAAAGAGCTCCTCTCGGGTTGTAGCCCCCCCACTCCACCATCTCTCTGGATGGTCATGTGAAGAGTGGCCCTATGATGAAGAGTGGCCCTATGATGAAGCATGCCACCTAGGGATGTGCGAGGGTGTTCTTCCTTTAAATTTATTGGACTTATTACATACATATGAACACTTCCCTGTCCTTTCTTTCCCTCTCAGACATATTGACCACCAGCTCCTTTTTGTGTTATCATCCATGGACTACAAAGGAGGATAGAGCGATTTCATCCACTGAAGGTAATTCCATACTATTGTATCCACAGCTCGGAAATCTTAGCAAATTTAGTTGAGGCAGCCACTACTTTATATACCGCTGTCTACAGCGAGACATAAGTCCATACCTGTCCACAATATCTTGATTACGCTAAATTGCACACCTAAGTTCCCTACTAAATATAGCGTAAGCGATCGATCTTTATTTACCTAAAGTGGTTGAGGGGAGGAAACAACTCAGACAGATATTAGCAAAGTCGTCATGCCTGAAAAGATCACCGACTCCAAAGTGCAGTTTGAATATTTATTATAAGGCCAAAAACAATTGGATGTAAATACATCTCAATAGCAAAGTATAAGAGGTACAGAAAGATTAATACAGAGCCGATTTTACGAATATATGTAATGCGGCCCAAAAGACAGATGATTTTAAATTCCAAAATCACAATGCAACACAGAATAGATGCAATATTCAGTTCTCGACTCATTGAAAGAAATCGAAATCTTTCCCTACACTGCTCTACATGAGGGCCCTTCCTGTCTCTTTGCTATCATTCCCCAATGGTGTCAGCACGTGTTGACTTCCTAAGAAGTACTCACGTCAAATGGGTCGTTTAGCTTATGGCTTTGGAGCTTTCTCTAAGATGCTCCTTCTCCTCCGAAAGCTAGCAGAAGTCTGGTCTCGCTGTCCCTGCGCATCATACAAAAAGATGGGATTCAACCCACAATACGTCATTCGTCTTAAAATTTTCCATCGCACCTCTAGGCAGTAGCTTTTTCTTTCATGAAACAAATTTAATTAATGATATCTTCTTCCAGTGGCCTTGGCTTCCAGACAGACCAGATACGCAAGGCATCCTCCCTTCTCGCTTCCCAGCCATCTTCAAAGACATTCCGGGTTTCTCCTTAACTCTGAAAATAACGATGTGTATTCTTGCACCTGCAGCAGGATGAGAACATTCTAACTTCGAACACACCAATCATTTAATTATTTATTTCTCGAGAGCAAGGAGAATTGAAACACTAACTTTGGGCCTATATTTCAGGCAACTTAAACTAATCACAATTACGATATATAGGAATAATACCGTCCTGCACATTATGCATGAAGGAATCATAATACATACAAAGTTCTACTTAATTGCGTTCACTAGTTTCAACATCAAATGATTCAAATAAATGTTTCTTAATAGTCATAAAACACTGCAAACAATACGAATACATGAGAGTGCATTTAAACCATGAGTATAGTGCACTCATACAAAATTGAGTGCTATCAGCGCTCTATCAATCTTCACGCCAGGCACCACTGGGCTCTACCAACTCTTCATAATGTCTTTTCAAGCCAACACCAACCGAGGTATGGCTAGTGTTTTTTATTGCCCCCTGCCCCCCATGTGCCTAACACTACAGAGTTTGCGGAAAGGTCCTGCACTATTCCTCGCATCTTTTTTTTTTGTTTGTTTAAATCATTTTTATTAACTTTTTTTTTTTTTGCACATTGGTCAATAAAACATACAATCAGAATAATACTCATGCTACAGATGAGAAGAAAAAAAGGAGGGTGGTAGGGAGAAAATGAATTGCCAGCGGCTAGGTACACTTTGACTAATTACAACATGGCAATGAAAATTCAGGGCGCATTAATTACATCCAAGCTTACGGCCATGTCCCAGGAAAGGCGGAGTGATGTTCACAAGGTACGGCATTTGGTAATATGCGAAGAATACAAGTAGCAAGGCATGCAGGTAGGGTATCACTCATGCAACAGACGGAGAAAGGAGGGAAAGAGAATAGATTGCCATTAACAAGGGACAACCGGATCAATAACTACATGACGATGAAAAATTCAGTGCGCATTAATAACATCAAAGCTTATGGCAATGTCCCAGTAAAGAGAGTGGTGCTAGCAAATCACAGCATCGAGTAATGTGCGAGTAATGCAGGAGCAGTGCAGTTCAAACGTAACCAGGGGCATAGGGCACAACAAAATGAGGGCAACAAAAGCGAACGAAGGATAGGATAGGGTTGCGCAAGACCTGCCGCCTTAGCTAAATTCGCTGGAGGACCTCAAACACCCCTAAGATTCAGTGGCAGCGGGGTTCCGTGGCAGAGGGGTAACGGCAGTCTGGGTGTTGGTGTCAGTCTGGAGTCGCCGCAGCGGGGGGGGGGGACCCACCCCGAGTGATAGCCCTCTGTGATGCAGGCAGGGGTCCCATGTCTGTGTCTGCCCCCAAGCTTGGAGACCATCGCATCCCACTGAGGCGCCAAGGGGAACATACGAATGCCAAGCAGATCCTCTCTGCGCAGCACCGCACCCTCGCCCAATTGGAGAAGGATCGGTGCCAAGCAAGAGGGTGAGGTGATAGGGGGGACTTCCAGCGCTTAGTGATCAGGCGCTTGGCTGTTATTAGGCCGAGGTCAAGAAACCGTGCAGCAGCTCTATATTTCTTGTTCCTGCTAAAGAGGTGCAGTACATGTGCTTCCCATGTCGAGGGAATGGTGCGGGCCGCGCAGTTTATGAGGGTGGTTGTCACGGTGCGCCAGTAGTCAGTCAGGACCGGGCATCCCCAAAGCATATGTATCAAGTCAGCATCCAATTGCCGGCAGCGGGGGCAAGCCGCATCTATGCGGAGGAAGTATCTGTTTATTTGGGCTGGGGTAAGGTAGGCTTGGTGTAGTATGAAAAATTGTATCTGCCGGAACCGTTGGTTCCGTGGGATGCGGGTCGGACCGCTACGGGCAGCTAGCCATTCCCTATCGGTGAATGCTCTACCCAGGGCCCCCTCCCAGTGAAGCCGAAGGCGAGTGAGATCTGTTTCCGTGTGTTGTCGAAGTGAGGATGCGAACCAGCGCGTAAGGTGCCCCCCTCCCCCATCACGTGAAGGTACTGCATAGTATGATGCATGGGTGGCTCCCGGATGAGCGCACCCCATTTGGACGCTAATGAGGCTATGAGTGCTCTGTGCAACAAGAACTGCCCAGGAGGTATATTTTCTCCTATTATGAGGTTCTGGAACGGAATAAGAGCGCCTTCTTGAAAGAGGTCTCCCACGTCCTGTATCCCCTCCGAGGTCCAGCGATGCAACTATTCCTCGCATCTTTGAGACTATTTATGTAACCCATTTCTGGAAGACTTGAACTGCTGGCAGTCACACATTGTTCAGATAAAAGTGTCATTATGCTACAAAACATGTTGGACAATACGCCAGTTTGACAAGCTTGATTAAATGAATTATACTCTGTGGAAAATCTTAAAATGAAACAATCAGAAGCTAGCCTTGATAGACAATTCCTTGGGCTACATCAGTACTTTCTCCCAATCCAGGTCATACACTTTGTGGAGTGGTGCATGAGAGATTTCCTGGTCTCCTGGGTAGTAAACAGATCCATCAGGGGAAACAACCTTTACCTGAGGCCCACGAGTCTGAATGGCTGAACCAGAAGAAGGATGCATGGCCAAGAGTCCCATTCAACATCACATTGCATCCACCGAGGAACTCGGGCCCAATCCTTCAACTGGCAAACAGTTCCACTACCTAATCATTGGCTCAGGTGCGAAATTTTAAGATTAAGAATTGGCATTAACCCTTGGATAATAAATGGAAAAATAAGAGCAGAAATGATGCAGCCTGATGGAAATTGTAAATGTATGCTAGGAACAAAATGTGACATTCCGCACATACTAGTTGATTGTATGACAGTTTTAGCCCTGAGGAAATTATTCTTGCGTCCCATTTTTTGAAACTATGGTACTGAATCACGGGCCCACGCTGTAGACCTACTCACTGATATGCCTAATCTTGATATTGCCATTGCAATTGGAAGATATATGAAGGCTGTAAAAAGCTTTTTTATGGAAAAATGAATTTGAGAATATAGGTGCTGATTGAATTGGGCTTATAGTGATTTTAAAGGATGGAATTTACCTTTTGGTACTTATTTGTTAATATAAAAATTTTAAATTATTTTTAACTTTTTATTTTTAGCAGGGAGTGCTAATAATGTTTACATTATGAATGCTATTATGACACCCACTGTATGGATATTTGTGATTTTTTTTATTGTTTATAGGGTACCTACTTTATGAAATTATTGATGGAATTGTGATGATTTTAGGCTATTTATAAAAGATGTTTTTATGCTGTTTGAAGACCAATGGTCTAAATAAAAGTTGCCTTTTGACTTGAACTGGCAAACAAACTAATACCACTGGTTCAGGAAAGTTCACCACAAAAACTACATTCTGAAATGGGCGTGAGGCACCCAAAAGATGCAAGATGCTATGAACCCCAAAAGCACTGACCTCGCTGCCTGCCTCATTTTTTTTAACCACTAGATAAACCATCTTTTCAATCCTCTCCAACCTTTCCCAAAGAAAGGAAAACAAATCCCTTTTTGTGTTTTACTTTCCCTGCCAAACCAAATACACACAAGATTTCTTCTAGATCACCAAAAACCCCAAAGTTTGAAGAAACACCACTGACGTCCCCCGATGACTTACAAACAGCCCACCACAATTTCCCTTTATCAACCAAACATCTAAATAAGGGTAAACATGAATCCATTTATGAAGGAGATTAGCATCTACCACGACCAACACCTTGGTAAACAGACGTGTAGGGGTCAAGGGGTGAAAAGAGACAGAACCACAAATTGGTAATATTCGCAATTGACCAAAAAGGAATAGTTTCTTACCTGTAAATTCCTGTTCTCTCATTGGGGAATTTCTATTACAGTCATAAGTACTGAATAGTCCCCCCCATGTGCGGGGACCCCTGAGCACTTCAATATATATCTTTTTAAATGTAGACTTTCACCTTTCTTTGGGAAGGCCTGCAAAGACACTTAAGAAAGAGACAGATTGTACAGCCTATATACTATAGGCTACAATGGCCAAATTCTTCATCATAAAGTAAAAAGGCCAGACCAAAGTATTTGTGTAAAATTTCAAGATGTTTTGGCAAACACTATAAATCTCCCTCACAAACCCTTTTATATGATAGAGATGAAGGAGAGCAGGTCAGTGTATCCTCATAGGCTGTCATTATAAGGTTAAAAATAAAGACTGTGCCTTTAAGAACACAGAGAACGCCAGTATCCCATCATGCTCAGCAGGTGGAAGTTGCTTCAGTTCTTTTTTAAGGCAATGTATGATAATGAGTAGATCACATGGATACCTCTGTCCATTCCACCGGGGAGGAGGGAGGGTTGCTTAGGACTATAATGGAAATTCCCCTACAAAAGAACAGGAATTACAGGTAAGAAACCATTCCTCCTCTTGTAGGGGATTTCCATTTATATTCATAAGCACTGAATAGAGTAGCAAGCCCATCCCCACTAAGAGTGATGGAGAAGACAGAGGATCAACTAAGGTAGCCTTTAAGCAAATAGATTCCTGCGGGCAGCCTGCCCTACTTGAGCGTCTGCTCTAGCATCAGAGTCTCGGCAATAGTGTTTGATGAATGTGTGCACCGATCTCCACTTGGCTGCTTTGCGAATATCCGCTGTAGGGATATTTCTCATTAAGGCAGCAGTAGCTACTTTACCTCTAGTGGACTGTGCTTTAGGTTTAGCTGAGAGTGTTTTGTTAGCTTTTTCATTGCACAAACGGATACAGGAAACTATCCATCTGGAAATGGATTGTTTGGAAGTGGCTAAACCTGTACGGACCGGACCATAGTTGATAAACAATTGGTTCGATCTGCGAATGTCCCATGTTTTATCGAGATAGAATCTTAAAACTATCCTCAAATCCAGGGAATTAAGAGTTCTTCCCGCTGTAGTAGAGGGATTCTGAAAGAATGTAGGTAATGAGATGGTCTGGTTGACATGAAAGTCCAAATTCAGCTAGGGGAGTAATTTTGGGTGAGTCGTTCTGACCACTTTGTTGGAGTGGAAGACTGTGAATGGTTCATGAGAACATAGTGCTTGGGTCTTGCTAACCCTGCGAGCTGTTGGTATTCCTCCAAGAAAATCTGTCTTCCAAGAAAAGTTTTGCAGAAAGGCTTTGTGAATAGGCTGAAAGGGATCCTGTATAAGCCGTGAAAACACCATGTTAAGTTCCCAGGGAGGTGAGGGATGTCTAATGTGAGGAAATCCTTCTTCAACCCTTCTAAGAAATCCTTTATCACTGGGATTTTGAAAAAGGTCTGTGAAGAACATTTTCTGGAGGCAGGAAGTGCTGCCAGATGAACCTTTATAGAGTAGAATTTCAAGCCAGATTTAGCCAAGTTTAGAAGGCATGGAAGAATGACATCTTGGTAGGTAGTAGAGTCCACATTCTTAGAGGAACACCAAATGCAAAATCTTTTCCACTTGAAGGCGTATGCGGAATGAGTGGAAGGATACTTAGCCTCTTTGAGGATCTCCATGCAGTCTTGTGGCAAATGTAAATGTCCGTATTGCACTAGCTCAGGAGCCATGCAGCCAAATTTAATGAGGAGAGGAGAGATTGGAGTGAACCCATTTCGTTAGTAGGCCTGGTCTACTGGCAGCTTGAGATGTGGACGCTCGGACCGGTGAAGGAGGTATGTGAACCACCATTGACGTGGCCACTCTGGAGCTATTAGAATTTTCTTGGCTCTCGAATTGGACAGCTTGATTAGGACTGTCGGGATCAGGGAAATCAGTAGAAAGGCGTAAAGAAATTTGCCCGACCAGTCGATCCATAGAGCATTCCTCAGTGTCCCTGGATAGTAGTAACTGGAGGTGAAGCCGCAGGATTTTATGTTTTCTGCGGTGGCAAACAAGTCAATGGTTGGAATGCCCTACATTTGGAAGATATTTTGTACGACCTCGTCGTGCAAGACCCATTCGTGGTTTTCTTCGAGAACTCTACTGAGAGCATCTGCCTGAACATTTTGGACACCTCGCAGGTGAGTTCCTGTAATTTTCAGGTTCCTGGCTGAGAGCCATCTCCAAATCTCCTGGGCCTTTAGTGACAAGGCTTTGGACCTCGTCCTCCCCTGCTTGTTGAGACAGGACATGGTGATTGTATTGTCCGTCTGAACAAGCAGGTTGGGAATGATGGGTGAAAGGCCTTAAACGCTAGATGAACTGTGAGGAGCTCTAGGAGATTGATTTGATAAGTTATCTCTCTGTCCGACCAAGTGCCCTGAATCTGGAGGTGATCCATGTCGGCTCCCCATCCTAGTAGTGATACATCTGTCACTATGGTCTGAGAGGGGACCTGTTGGTGAAACGGCATGCTTTGCAGGAGATTGGTTGGAGAGCACAACCATTTTAGGGATTGTATTGCATGTATGGACAGTTTGATCTTGTCTTCCCAGTTGCCCACTGGTCCTCTAGACATTCTTGGGGAGGATGCATGTGGAGGCAAGCATTTGAGGTGAGGAAGATGCATGAGGCCATCGAGCCAAGAAGAGATGATACTGCCCTCACCGTTGCATGAGATACCTTTATGAGAATTACATTTCTGAAGGATCGATAAGGGCTGCTCCTCCAAAGGACACACTTTTGCCTGTCTGGTGGTAATGGAGACTTCCAAATAATACAAATTCTGAACCATAGTTGGGGTGGATTTGTTGAGGTTGACCTGAAGCCCCAGCTGTTGAAGGAGATTGCAAGTCTACTTGAAGCGAAGTTGGGCTTCCTGAGACGTTGATGCCTTTATGAGCCAAATGTCTAGGGATGCCACTGCACCTGATTAGACACCATTGCTCCTTCGTTGAAGAGCGCCATGAAGTCTTGTCTCTTGGGAGATGTTCAGCAAAATGCTGGATGGAGCCCCAGAGAGCTCCATCATATCTGCCCAAGATAGCAGTAGCGCCTGCTACTCTCATTGATGTTGTTTCCGTGCTGCAGACTTTAAGGCCTGCCAAGTCCAGTTTCCTGTTCTCTTTATCTGGAGTAGCAGACGATGATGGAGTTGTGGAATGGTACTTCTTGGCCGCTAATATTACCACAGAGTCTGGTGGAGGATCAGAGCAGAAAAATAGAGGGTCTTGACCGAGAGGCCAGTATTTCTTTTGAAGCCTCGACAGAGCAGGCTTAATTATGGCCGGTGCCAAAACCAGCTCCATGGCAGGTTCTAAGAGGTCAGGGACCAACGGAAGTAGAGGTCTGGAAGCTGTACGTTGGTTTAGTGTTTCAAATATCACAGATGTGGAAGGTGTTCAGTTTAGCCGCCCTCCATACCAGGACCTCTTGGAAGGTTTTAATGTCATCCACAGGGGAGATACGAGGTGGTGGAGAGTCCAATAATGTTGGAGAATATCCTCCTGTAGATGTGGAGGAAGTATCTGTATATCTTTGGTAAGATCTTGATCTAGATCTTGTAAGGTGAGGCTTATGGCATCGATGAGAACGGCGCAAAGATATTGATGAGCGACTAGGACTATGATGGCCATGATGGTTGGAACAGTGGTGTATTTGAGAGCGTGACCTATTCCTCAGAGCTGGAGTGACTCTAGGTGGAACTGGAGTCACTAGAGGAGGTGCTATTGGTGGAGGTGGTGGTGGAAGAGGCGAAGATGGTTGCGGAGGTAGTGCCAGTGGTGGAGCAGGAGATGGAGGTGGAGCAGGTGACGTAGGATGAGGAGACAGAAATGAAGGCACCAGAATGGAAGAGGGTGAATATGCTCTCGAATATTGAGAGTCTGGAGAAGAATATATTGTTCTCCTCTACTTCCTCATCCCCTGTTGTGTCCTCAACATCGAGAAACTCTTCGACATCGACATTTCACTACGACGTTTAGAAGTTGTTCCACTTCTCGAAATCAAGCCACTCCTTCCTGACGACGATGCACTCCTTGATGTCGACCGCAGCATGAGAGTCGATGGTGTATGGCCTTTCGTCCTAAACTGGGGTGGCCTCGATGACGAATAAGTGGGAGATGTACCTTGCATCGACGTCGATCCTCTTAACGTCGACTGGGACCAATTTAGTTTTTGGCAAGAAACCTTTTTAGACCTCCCATGTACTCTAGAGGTTGATGAAAGAGGCCTGGTGGAAGATTAGCCTTCCCCTCGCACTGAGGTGCCACCTTCAGGCTGTGTTTGTTGGCACCATCTCTCTTCAGTCCCTTGAAGGTGAATCTTCTCCCTTTCACGTAAGGTGCGTCGCGAAAAATTCCTGCAATGATGGCATGCATCAGGAACATGAAATGGTGGTAGACAGATTATACAGACCTCGTTAGGATCTGTTTTGGCCTTCTTCCTCCCACATCTTGGGCACTTGTCAAATAATGAAGGCATTTTATTTGACAAAACACCTCACATTTCTGTCAGAAAACAACAGTAAATGGCAGGGAGAGATGAAAGACATTGAATAAATGTGTTGTCACCAATTTCTGTAGACAATTTTGAGAGAAAAGCCTAAAAAAGACCGAGCTCCAGGGTCCTGTCAGGATGAGCCGGACAAAAGAACTGAAGCAACTGCCACCTGCTGAGAATGATAGGATACTGGTGGACTCTGGGTTCTTAAAGGCACAGTCTTTATTTTTAACCATATGACAGCCTATGAGGCTAGACTGACATGCTCTCCTTCATCATAAAAAAAGGGTTTGTGTGGAAGATTTATGCTGTTTGCCAAAGCATCTTGAAGTTATACACAAATACATTGGTCTGGCCCTTTTTTGACTTCATGATGAAGAATTCAGCCATTGCATCCTATGTATATAGGCTGCACAATGTCTCTTTCTTAAGTGTCTTTGCAGACCCTCCCGAAGAAAGGCAAAAGTCTACACTTAAGATTATATATTGAAGAAGTGCTCCCGGGACCACACACGTGGGAAGGACTATTCAGTGCATATGACTATAAATGGAAATCCCCTACGAGAGAACCATGGTTATTGTCTGGGCTACTCCTGCATTAGAAAGTGGAAGTGTCCATTGTGAGAATAGAAATATACAAAACACCCTGCTGGTAGAGAGCTTGTAGAACCAGTTGAAGAGTCACCACCCTGAATTTTTTGCTTTTCAAGAACTTATGTCAGCGTGATCCGAGGATAGGTCTGAAACCCTCACCGTTCGTGGAAATGAAGTCCCCTTTCCACTCTGTGACTCAGACTCACATTCTATAGCATCTTTCAGATGAAGAACTTAAAGCTCCTTCATTCACATGTCGCTGTTGGGAGGGACACAGGGTGTGATTTAGTCAGAGATGGATCAGTCAACCCTATTGCAAACATAAAGGAATCCACGATCCGAGGTAGTCTCTGCCGACCCCCAAACCAGCATCAAATGCTATTTCAAGGGAACCATGAGAGGTTTAGAAGCTGTGAGAGTAGAGCAAGGTGAGGAAATTGGAGTCTATTTCCTCCCTCTACCAATCGCTCATCCACTATACGACCAGAAACAATGAGGCAGCATCTGTTAAGGCTGAACTAGGCCACTGCACAAGCCCACTGGATTAGCGTTTATACCCTCAGAAGCGTGTGAGCAGAAAGCGAAAGCCAAACACAATGGACGAGCAGTTGCTCTGCTCAGTTATAAATGTTTCAACAAATGGTCTGCCTTTTCACCACACACTGCCCATAGAAGGATACCTGGACAAACACAAACATGCCTTTTCAGCACAATACCAGAACCTATTGAGCTTGCCACTACATCAATGTCATGCAATCCATTTTGCATCATTTGATCTGCAATTTCTACTCAGATGCTCATTAGATGTACCTTACTAATGATCAAGCAAACTAGATAGAGCAAGAGAAGATAATCTTGAGCAGTGAAACAAATCACATTGTATGATCTTAAAATCAAACTGCATCATGCAACCACTTTCCTGCTCAAAGAAACCTATTCTCTTGACTCTGTCATGAGGCAGTGTAAGAAACGTTTTTTGTCTCACCTAGTCCAAAGAAGCCTGCAGAAGGCGTTTTGGCATCAGCTGTGTAGGCAAAAACCAGGAATCAGACGAGGGAGGCGTATTTTTCCATGCACCATGTCTTGACACTGCTGGAATGGACTGTGGCTTTTCCCATAGTGATCTCATAGTATTGCTTCATTAAAAGACAAGAGTGGCTCCACAAATTGTTCATCAGTTAGGATCTTTGGAAAGACATCAGGCTTTTGTTTCTAAGTATGCAGCGACATATCCAAGCTCAGCTGCTTTTCTTATTGCAGTAGAGTATGACTATTGTTCAGTAGATAGATGAACTTGTACTGTAAATTCTGCCTCAAGCTAAGTGTAAGGAAATTCATCTATCTGTATGATCACCTACAAGTTTTTCGACTGATGCTGCAGTTTTTTTTTACTCAGAGAGTGCACCAAGGCTTGCTAACCAGACTTCATTGCCAGTGTAAGACCCTAAAGTGTATGTCAAATTGGCTGCAACTAATTGGAAATGGCTAACTTATCTGCAAGTCCCTAGTATATGGTACCCTGGTATCCAGGGCATGCAAGTTAGAGGGCTACCCCGGAGCTTGCAGCACTGGTTGTGCCGCCATGAAGGTCCCCAAAGTAAAACGAGTGCCCCTGCAGACTGATAGGGCAGTCGTGCTCTGCTATCCCTACTTTGCCATTGAAAGCAACGGCAAAGAGACCACTTCCCCTGTACATCTATGTAAGTCGCCCCTCTGGCAGGCCTACCGAGCCCTAAGGCAGGGGGCAACAGATGACACGTTTAGGAAATGTGGTTTACATGTCCTGACAGTAACCACACAAAAATAAAAATTTTACTGTGGAAAGAATTGGTTGCTCAGGTATCGAGAACAGGATTACACGCTGACCCCTCAGCTGTGCTAACTCTTGAATGGTGCAACCAAAATGGGCACTCAAAGTTATCAAGCAACTCGTTACATAAAGCCCGACTTGTATCCCAAGTCGAAATTAATGTAACTTGTTGCAATGTGCAGCTTTTACAAAACAGCCACTTTGTTGTCTTTAAACCCCCTGTGCCTTCCCGGACACACATGGAGCCTTATTAACGAGACAGCTTCCTGCCCTCCTGGAGAGCCATGCCAATGACTCTCAGGAAGAAGAAAAATGATGGCTTGCAGGTGAGGGAGGGAGGTAACCCCTCCCTCAACTGCAGGAAGCCACTTAGTTATCAGCCCTAAAAAGGCAAGCTTCAAAGGGGAAGTTGCCTTTGAAGTGCAGTTGTGCCACACTAGGGAGGAGGGCTGCCCCATTGTTTAGGCAGACAGGCTGGCACGGGGAGCAGAGAGGGGAAACAAGCTGACAAAACGGTTTCCCCAGGAAGGTGTAGCCCTGAGGTAGACACACCCCAGGGGTGGGCTAAGGAGATCTGAACACCAAGAGAGGGGTCTCGCCATCGTTGCAGTGGGCAGAATGGTGCATCCTGGGCTAGCCAGACTCCACACTCCACAGGAAGTGGTCGCCAGGTGGGAGGGAACCTGGCAGCCCATTGGCCACCAACCGCATCCTTCCCTGAGGGCATTTTCTGAGCATAAGAGGGGCACCCCTGTTCCCAGACCACAGATCTCTACCAACTGGAAGGAGGACTGCCCTGCTGCACCGGAGGACCAGCAAAGAGAGGCTGCATGGAAGAGGACTGCACCTGCTGGCTAGCAAAGGAAGGGACTGATTCGCTAAGTCCTGCTCAAGGAGCAGTTGTCTCCAGAGCCCAGTAAGCCAACAGACTCCAAGGGCCAGCTGCCTGGCCTCCTGGTCGCAGCACAGGGACACAACAGCTGAAGAAGCCAGCTGGGGCAAGTTGGTAGCCCAAAGTGTTCAGGTCACTACTACCGCCTCCGTACAGCACCAAGGACCAGGACCTGATGCACTGAGTTGCACCAGAGATTGCTGAACCCAAGAGTGCTATTGGAGTGCTGCTGGGGACCCTCAGAAGGCGAGTTATCGACCCAGGAAAGATTGACAAGTGACTGCGACACCAGGAGTCCAGTGGCAACTGGACTTCAGCCAAACAAGACAGGACTTCATGGGACGTCGACCCTGCAACCAGGACCCCTCACCATCTTCGTGGACCAAGGAATCCCTGCAGGAAGACCCCCGTCGACCACTATCTGCTCTGGAGAGAGGCCTGCCACTGACTCAACCCTGGTCCAAGAGTGACCAATGCAGATCTTTTACAGTCCACTCTGAAATCTAAATACAAACCATCAGATTTCCCTGATATTGTGCCTACTGATATTTCAGGTCCCACTGCAGAGCCGTCATGTGCCATCTGGCATGCTGCACCAGCACGATGCAGAAGGCCAACAATCCCAGAAGTCTTGGAGTCATCTGCACGGAGATCCAGGACAGAGGCTGAAACATCAAGATCATAGCCTGAATGTCCTGTCCTGGACTCTCTGTTCAGGGGCGTAAGGCACAAAACCGTACGGTACTCAGAATGGCTCAGATAAAAGGGAGAGTCTGTTAAGGAGTTAGATGTGACTTGGGCTCGTTGATAGTGAACTCCGATGATGTTCAGAGGTTCACTGTCGCCTGGAGGTGGTTGACGTCTGCTTGGGGCAAGGAAAGCTTCAGAAGCCAGTTGTCCAGGTAGAGTAAAGACTGGAAATCCCCACCTCCCCTCCGTAGATGTGCTATCAAGTGTGCTATCACCACCCCATCACTTTTGTGAACACCCTAGGACTGCTGATGAGCCCAAAAGGGAGCACTGCAAACTGAAAATGCTCTTGGTTCTCTATGAACCGAAGGTAGTATCTGTGGGCCTGCAATAGAGGGACATGAAAATAAGCGTCCTGCAGGACCAGTATCCAGTGCAAACAGAACCTTGGCAAGCATGTGCACCTTGAATGTATCCTTCTGCAGGTAGGCATTGAGAAGATGAACATCTGAAATAGGATGAAGTCATACATCCTTTGGCACAAGGAAGTGGTGAGAGGAACCCTCTTTGTGGCCTATTTTGCTTCGTTGCTTAAGATGACTAGATGGTCCTTTGTCAGCCACCCTGAAGGCCGTGGAAGGTATGGGGTAGAAAAAAAGGGAAGGACAAAGCCCCGGTGGACAATTTGTAGGACCCACTAGACCATCATGAAGGCCTACCACCCCTGGATGAAATAACCAATCCTGCCTCCAAAAGGGTGGATTTGTGTCAACAAGGGCATGCTAAAGCCATAAATGCAGTTGCAGAGGCTGGCGAGGTGGGAGACTGAGCCACAAGGTATCCCTGGGATCCTTGTGGTCTCTGGGAACCACAGCCTCAATAATGAAAGAGCTGGAAAGCCTGGTGTGCTGGAGGAGGGGTCTGGCGTTGACGGACAAGGAAACCTCTACCGTAGCCAGAGGTTTCAATTGCAGGTGGAATTGCCTTGTGGGAGCAGACAGGGTTAAGCAACGTGGCATGGCTCTGCTCTCTTTAAAGTGCTCCAAGGGTGAGTCCGCTTTATACCAATAAAGGCAAGATCCATCAAAAGGCATCTTCATTAAAGATGGGACCTCATCAAAGCATGGTGGTGGAGAGCCACACTGGTGCCATGGTACGTCCTAGGCAATCAGTCGTGTCCAGTCCTGAAAGCATTACCAATCTCACCGCATTGCTGCTATCCTGAATAGTTTGCATGAGAGTTGCCTAAAGGTCGTCCGGAACAGCAGGTAAAATCTGACAACCGTGTCTAAAATGGCATGGGAGTAACAGCCAATGAGATTGTTGACATTGACCAATCATAGTGAAAGGCTCGTAAAGGGAAACAATATTTTGCCAAAAGTGAATATTCGTTTGGCTCATGGTCAGGAGGAGTGGTAGGGAAAATGTCTGGACTGACCATGCTGGGGTACTCTTGAACCACCAAACTCTCCAGAGTGGGATGTTGTGGTACGAAGGCAGGGTCACCAAGTGCAGGGCAACCCATCTATTGATGGGCAGCCCTGACCTGGGCTCAGACCATGTACCCATAAGGGTTTCACTAAACGTCTCATGGTAAGAGTAGCTCAGCTGGAGCCTGGCTAGATTGCAAAACTTCAGTGAGAAAATTGTTTTTCACTTCCATTGTATGAAATTGTGGGTCCAATACTTCAGCTGCTGTTTGCAACACAACAACGAAAGAGGAACTTTCCTCTGTAGCATGACCCCCGGGAGACACAAGACCAATATCTGGCAAAGTGTCAAGTCCACTGGGATGCTGGAGTTCTTTATATCACTTATCCTCATCATACTGGGGAACTTAATGTCCCTGTCATCATAGCTGTCATTTTCAGCATCCGTGGCAAATAAATTATGTAAAGTCTGGGCCCTACCATGTGGTAAGGGCAAGGTAGAGTCAGAGGGATTGCCAAGAGGTTGCACGCCGGTCGGCACCAGGCGTGACTTTGGTCAAGGTTGTGGAAGATTCCGTTCAAAGTCTGATAACACTGTAGTGTGCATATCCTTATCTGGCGTTGATGGTATTGGTGTTGATGCAAACAGGACTGGCACATATGGTGGCACCAGAGCCCCAGCAGGCACTGAAGTTTATGCTGGACTCTGTGGGGGTCAAAAGGACAAAGACAGCACCAAGAGTGAACTTGCCTGCAGAAGTCCAACTCCAGGCCCCTGCGGTTCCTTGGGATCCAAAGGCATGCTAGAGGGTGCTGAAAAATTGCAGACGATCCACAGCATAGCCTCCCTGAAGGCTTTTAGTAGCTGCAATGTCACCAACTGAATTGGAACGCCATGGTGCATAGGGACCAGAAATGTAATTGGCTCTGAAAGAGATCAGGAACTAGACCATGAGGCATGCTGATGCTGTCACACCTCCGTGTAGTTCAAGAGTGGAGGGAAGGGGCCATTTCCTCCTTTGATTTCTTATGTACCCAAAAACTCTGACCACAACCAAGACTTGATGTGGGAACAGAACCTTTCTATCGACTTTGATCGGTCAGGGCACTGAGTCTTCTTGTACTTGGCGATATAAAGTTTGGCTTTGCATTCCCGTATAACTTTCAGGTTCATCTGAGCACAGCCGCCACAGGCCTTCGAGTTGTGTTCCGAACCAAGGCACCACAAACAGAGCTTGTGCTGGTCCATCACAGACATTTGTTTGAGACAATCTGTGCACAGTTTGAACCCTGTGGTTTTAGGGAGTGACATTTCGCTTGCACACTGGATACATTTTGATGAAATGTCTTGTCAAAAACCAAGAAGAAGCTCTGGATCAGCATCTGAAAGTGCAGAAAAAACTTAACTGGTGTCAGTGCGTATGGCTGGCGCTTATATGTAGCTCCACATGTCACTTTTGGAGCTGTACTATGTCGGCAGGGAGAGGCACGTCACCACCTACTGGCACTCAGGAGAACTCCTGAAAAGTTTTTAGATCTAGCCTGACTGGACTCTACAGTAAGAAATATCCATCAGAAAAAGATGTCCAGTGACAGTGAAGCAAACAATTTGTCAATGGATTAAAGAACAACAGAGGAGCCAAGGGATAAACGATCAACAAATTCCACAAACTCAATAAAGATCAAGCAAAGACAATTATAAAAAGGGAGTGAAACAAGAATCAGGAGCAAGAGGAGAAACAAGCATGACAATAATATTGCAAAAATCCTAAATGGTGTGCAATAAACTAATGAACTTAAAAAAAAAATGAGAGACGAGGTCTAAAAGATAAAGCCAACACTGAGAGACATTGTACATAAAGTGAAGAGATGTTGGATCAGATCTCTGGATGGACATAAAGGTGATGGTGGTGTGCAACACTGGCACGTGGTTGGGAGCATAATCAGAAAAATGCTACGCAAGATTGAGGACTTGGAAAATAGATCCAATCTATGTTTCATGGGGATTCTAGAACATACCGAAGAAAAAACAGATCAGGTTCAGATGATAAGCAACTTGATTAAGGCGAACGGTGTTCAAATCAAACCCTGCTTTACAATTGCCAGATCTCCTTGAGTACCTTTTAACAAACCTAAAAGCAGCACTATTCTAAGCAAGAAAAAAGGAGAAGACCCAAAATGTCACTTAGACATCACCAGAGGGTTTGTCTATCCAATAGTTCCCAATGTTTTATTTGAGAAAGCACTGAAACACAAATGAATTGAGCGAGGAATGCAGGAACAAATTGATTTTCAATCCCACCTCAAAGTGCTATGGAATGGCCAATTCCAAATCCTACATAAAATAGAAGAAGTCAAGCTCCTGATGCAAGAATTATGCAAGGAGTAATGAGGCAAATCATCTGGTCTAGTCCTGGAAACAGATGAATAGGGATAAAGTGGGGAGACAAGCTTAATACTCAATGGGTAACAAATGAATGGACAAGGTAAGGCCTGACTGATCATTTTTTAATATTAAGTAGTTATACGTTCAAATGGGACATTAATCATAATTCAACTCCTGGTAAATAGACAACAAAAGCAAATCGTCAAGCAGACACCTCATCTTCTAACAAGGATGCCTTTCAATACATCCAACTCGCAGGTGGAATGGAAGAAGGATGGGTGGGGCAGAAGGGAGGATTAAAAAAACAAAAAGGTGAGAACTGACAAAACTATTCAAGGGAGAATTAATGTTTTAGTTGGAATAATTAAGAATTCTATGTTGGAAGGTTAATGGTTTAAACAGTCTCAGAAAAAGATGGTCTGTGTTTCATGAGCTACGCAACAGTCATACTGCAATGGTAGCACTGCAAAAAGTGTACCTAGCTCCTAAAAATCAATGTTGCCTGGGACAACTGGGGTATAAGGTTGTAGTATGTACTAAAATCACCCTGCACCAACCTTGGTTAAAGAAAATTATATGTACGTAAAGTGCACCACCAGTGATAAGGGAGGGTGCAGAGTTATTGCCCAGGTAATAATTCAGAAACATTTTTGTCTGTACACTCTATGGACTTAATAACAATCTCCCTTCCATATATGATGGTCTGACGATATCACTTGTTTCATGGAAGGGGGTTACAGCTGGTATGTGGGCATTTTAACTGCACATTAACTCATACAGCAGATACAACTAGTGAACATCCTAGTAGTGTCATATTAAAGGTCCACAAAGTCATTCTACAAATGATGGAAGTACTGGATCTAACTGACATCCAGAGAAATATATGGTAGAAGGCCTGGCTACACATTTTATTCTTATCCACATGAACAGTACTTATGAATAGACTTGCTTCTAATTTCTTCTAAGAACATTCCCAATACAGGGATAGAAATGTTTCCTAAGATATTATCTGAACACAACTACTTATGCGCCACAATTCTATCAACGGTCTCAACAAATCCAACATGCAGATGGACTTTCAAGGAGGAACTTATAAAGGAATAAATTAAAGTATATAGGAAATAAATGTTGGTACAATTAGTAGTAATATGGTGTAGGATAGGATACATTGAAAGAGTTTATCAAGGACATGACCATCAGGTACAACACATACAAAGATTTCCACACAAAAGATGGAGAGGAGGAACATCAAAAAATGAGAGAACAGATCTCAAATGTAGAAATTAAGTATACATCACCTCTACGTGGGACACCTAGAAAAAAGGCAGAGATCTTGTACAACCTATGACACAATTTATCAATGCTTGAAATTGCTTTTGGATTTTAATTTAACAAGCTGATACAGGCGCTATGTGTTATCCCAAGCCCAAAATGATCACCGAGTAAAATTGTTTCAGAATACCAGAGGGTATGTCCCATGAATGTCCTATATCACCTTTCTTATTAGATATTTATCTTGAACCTTACCTGAACAGAATAATGAAAAATACATCTATTCATGCATTGGAATTTAAAGGATATCATATAAAAATACCACCAAACGTGGACCATGTGACAGTTTACAGCAAAGTTGCAAGAGAAACACTTTAAGTAAGTTAGAAGGAAGCAGATATATTCGGCAAGATGGCTGGATGTCATTTAAATACATCTAAAAATCAAATATTAAGTAATCACAAAATTGATACACAGTTGGGGGGGTCATTTGAGATGCTGCAAATCTAGATGTAAGTATATATAGTGAAGCAGACTTGATCAACAAAAAGTATTATGAAAACCCATTAAAGGATTGCACTGTACTCATGAAAAATTGGCATCTGACTACTGATCAGCAGCATTGGACGCTGTAAATGAACACAACATTTTGTATTTATTTCAAACCACTGTGTTCCAAACATCTATTTCAGAAAAACGAAATCTGCTAACATAGCTTTATTTGCGCATTTATGGAAAGTCAGAGGTTATTCACATTTCTAAAAGTACCCCTTTCCACAGGAAGGTGGATATTACCTGACTTTTGATTACATCACTCGGCAGCAATAGGGAAGAGTGGGAATGCCTTGTATTGAACACTTGAGTGAGGGTGAGCAATCCATTGATTGCATTTGCTGAGGAATGCTTTTGAATACATTTCACCCAAATTACAATAGGGTCAACTTTAAGGTAGTTCTATCACCCTTTGTGATATAGCAGGCATGGAAGAAACTTTTTAAAATTACATTTAGTTTTCAATACACACCTAATCTGATCATATGTGTATGTATTTAAAAAGCTTGACTTGGGTAGTTTAAACTCCTCCTACAACTCATCAAATGATTTCTTTTTTAAGTTCAAATATTTTATTGTATTTGGATAGAGAGAAATACAATTTCAAAGCCACAGCGATACATAAATATCAAAAATTGATGCATACATGTAAAAAGTTAAAAAGAGTTACATGACAAACAGTACCTGAATTTAGGATGAAATGGTAAAAATGTATCATATAGAGATGACCATGTACATGTCATGTCAGGGAGCAGGTGTTTCAAAATCATCAAATAGTAACTATCATCCCAAGGAAGAGGGATCAGGTGAAAGATCATCATATAGTGCAGTAAAGTCATGTATGGTAAAATGAGTATTGCTTGGGAAAAAGAGGATATCAGCACGGGGGGATGAAATAAGAAGGGAAAGAAAAAGAGGAGGAAAGGAGGAGGAAAGGATATTAGTGAGGAGAAAGGTGCAATGGAACATCTGTCACACATATGATGAGAAAATCAAGAGAGGGACCCAAAAGGATGTTGAGCTACCAAACCCTGAGCAGACAAATCCATATAATTATCCAAAGAGTGCCATACCTTTCTAGTGATTGAAGGCGTAGATTGTTTTCCTTCAATAAGAGTATGAGCTCCTCGAAGATATGACACCCAAGCCCACCAAGTATGGTATGATAGGAGATTAAAGGATTTCCATTTTGTGAGTATAATCTTGACTACGATGGATAAGAGCAAATCTAATAGCTCCAAATCTATATCATCAAGAGGTAAAAGGGTAACTGCAGCCCATTGTCCCAGCATAATCATAGGAAATGAGAGATTGATAGGTGTATTAAAGATTATAGACAAATGTTTCTGTATAGGGCCCCAAAAGGAATCTAATAATGTGCATTCAAAGAACATATGTTGATGGGTGCCTGGTTTTAAATTGCAATTCCAACATAGATCACTATCTCGTAATTTCAGCTTGTGTAAGCGAGCAGGAGTCCAATGTAGGAGATTCATTGTAAAACATTTGGACTGAATCAGTGAAGGAGCAATTTTATTACGTAGGGATAATTTCTGGCTCAACTGCCAGGTGTCATGAGAAATATGCTTAAACTGAGGCGCGGATAAAAATGTATAACTTTTGGAAGCAAAATGGCCCGAGCGTAGCCACATAGCAAGAAGTGAGACAATAACCGAGTCTCTAGAAAGGACTACCTTAGAAAGCTTGACTTTTAGTTTTAAAAAAGTATAAAAATCCATGGTACCTATGATTGTTTGTTAGCAAGAAAAGAAAAGGGAAGAGGGTCATGGTTATTACTATAGAGGTCCCTCACTAATCTAATACCTTTAGCGGCCCACTGAGAAGCGTATGAAGTTCAATATCAGTAGCAAGTTTAGGATTAAGCCATAAAGATGTCCATCTTGATTTCTGAATGGGTTTCGTAAGTCTTCTATCAAGGTATTTTAAAGCATTAACCGTATCTGATATAATACGCTTACTGTGCTGCTGTTAATTTTGAGCTTGTGAGAAGGGAGCGATAGCTAAAATGAGTGCACAGAGTGTTGGGGTGCATTTCTGCGTTGTCATCACTGAGGGGTGGTCCTTTGTGGGTGGATGCGGGGCTTGGGGCTCAATCTCTGTACTTCAGCGCTTCAGGGCAGATAGATATACTAGGTATTTGCCATGACTACTGTTCCCTGTTTGAAGATCCTTTCCCTTAATGTGAAGGGCCTCAATGCCCCCAATAAGCGTCGCCAGATTTGGCACTATCTGTTGCAATAGAAACCGGACATTATCTTCCTGCAGGAGACGCACCTCCTGCGAAAAGACACACCCTGCATGGCGCATCCCAAATATCCCCTCCAATGTTGGGCATCTGCGCCTACGAAAGCGGCTGGGGTGGCTATTCTTTGTAGAGCAGATATCCATCAAGGTGCTGTGCGAGCAGTGAGGAGCAACGAGGGTAGATATCTTAAGCTTGTGGTTCAGGTTGGAGTGCAGACGCTCACTCTATTCAATAGTTATGCCCCCAATCAAGCACAGGATCTTTTCATTAGAGATCTCCTAAAAGAACAGCTATCACAAAATGATCATCAGCTTATCTTAGGGGGCGACCTTAACTTGGTATGGGATGCGGAGCTGGATCGGAGCGTCAGTACCTTTCAGGGGACTGGGGCTATGTCTGCCTCTTTAAAAAGAGAGTTTAACGATCTGGGACTACTGGATGCCTGGCGCTATCATTCCCCTGATACACGTGATTACTCATACTACTCACATGTACACCGCTCTTACTCTCGCATCAACTATCTGTTTGTTTCTCATTCCCTAGTGCGCGATGTCCTATCTGCATCCATGTCTGATATCTCAGTTTCGGACTACGCACATTTAGAACTACTGTTGCACAACCATACATTCCATACGCGACATTCAACCCGTTGTCGACTTCCTCCCCATGTACTGCGTGACCCAGTAGATGTGGCCGAAATCAGTGACGCCATCACAGCATATTTTTTGTCTAATGATCTCCCGGAGACCCCATTCCCTGTGGTATGGGGCGCTTTTAAAGCTACTATTCGGGGCCAAATAACCTCTATTGTGATAACGCAGAACTGGGAAGCCCGTCTTTTTGAAGACAAACTGACAAGACATTAAGACGTTTGAGAAACAAGACCAAGACCACCCTCTAGCTATCCATAAACAACGCTTGGCCATGCTTCGGGGCCAGCTACGTGCCCAGAGAACCAACAAGGCGGAGCGAGCTTTAATGGCACTGAAGCAGAAGTACTATGTTGGGGGAGATAAGGTGGGAACAGTATTAGCACGCCGCCTACGGAAGAGTGCAGCAAGGGCACATATTGCGAAACTCAAACTGGTGGATGGCACATGGGCCACCACTGAAAAAGCTAAACTAGCGGCTTTCCATGACTACTATACTTCCTTCTATGCACAGGAGACTCCTCGCTCGCACCAGATACAGGCGATACTGCAGGACTGCCAGTGGACCCCGATAGACGGGCAACACGCGCAGCTCCTCGAGGAACCACTTACGCTAGATGAACTTACGTGTGCACTGAAAGATCTGCCCCTCGGCAAATCCCCGGGCCCGGATGGTCTACCGGTTTATTTTTATCGCACCCTTCTCCCGCAAATTCAAGACCAATTGCTCCATCTTTTTAACTCCTTCACAGATGTTATTGGTCCATCCACCTCTATGGCCCTGGCTGAAATAGCACTCCATCATAAGCCGGGTAAGGACCCCACATTGTGTTCCTCATTTCGCCCTTTTGCGCTTCTTTACACGGATTTAAAACTTGACACCTAAATCCTAGCCAAACGTTTAGATCCACACATGCCAGGGCTCATTGAGCCTGACCAAGTTGGCTTTATTCGACACCGACAGGGTGCTGATAACGTGCGGCGGATAGCACATTTGGTAGGGAAGACACATCATTGGGATATACCAGCCTGTCTGCTGTCGCTCAATGCTGAAAAAGCATTTGACCGAGTGGACTGGGACTTCTTACGGGCTGTCCTACAGAAAATAGGGCTGGGACCCCTGATGATTTCTAGGATCATGGCGCCATATACTTCCCCCCAAACTCAGGTCAGGGTTAATGGTCAACTCACGAGTCCTATACATATCTATAGGGGCACTAGACAGGGGTGCCCTTTGTTCCCTTTACTCTTCGCACTTGTAGTTGAACCCCTTGCCATAATGATCCGCCACTCGAAAGATATCAGTGGCATTACTCAAGGAGGAGTGGAACACAAAATAGCCCTCTTTGCGGATGACCTCCTTCTCACTTTATCGAAACCGCATACCTCACTGCTGGCGCTCCACACTTTATTACAATCATTTGAGGTTGCGTCGGGTCTAAAAATTAATCATGCGAAATCCTGGGCCTTAAACCTTACAATCCCTGCAACCGAAATCCTGGCACTTCAGTCCTTAGTTCCATATCAATGGACTCATCATTCCATGAGATATCTTGGGCTTAATTTAACTTCTACCGTACACACATGGACGCAGGTGAACTGGCAGGAATATACAATAGCAGTTATGGAGGATCTGCGAACCTGGAAGTCTCTGCCACTATCGTGGCTGGGGCGTCTGAACGAGGTCAAGATGTTGGTGTTGCCAAAAATACTATACTTATTCCAAACACTGCCCACTCCTATACCGCAAGTCCAAATTCTACAACTTGAACTCACCCCCTTTATCTGGGGAGGGAGGCGACCTCGCTTCTCCATTAAATTGCTTATGTTACCACGGGATAGGGGAGGGTTGGCGTGTCCTAACCTGTTGGAATGTTATGTTAATTTAATTTGTAAGGCGCAACAGCTACCCAAAAGGGTTTCCCGGCGCCAACCTGAAAGGAACAGAAAGGGAGAGGAGAAATTATTGATTAAACAGCCAAGTTTTTAGGCATTTACGGAAGTTACTGGGCTTCGCATCTACGCTACATCTCAGAATGGGTGGTGCGGGAAAGTGAGAAAACCTGGTTCCATATGGACAGGTCTGTGGCATGCAGGCCCCTGTGGGACCTAGCGTGGCTTCCACGAGGTGCCCGACCGCGTAGTGCGTACATGGCCATACCCATGAAAACCGTATTGGAAATATGGGACAAACTTGCTCTATCCAAAGGCCTTACATCCTTCCCTTCCCCCAATACTCCTATTGCACATAACCCTAACTTTCCACCCGCCATGCAGCCCCATTTCTTCCTGGCCTGGTCAGAGGGAGAATGCCGAATAATCAGGGACCTCTTCGCCGGAGACACCTTTAAGACTTTCGACCAGTGCAAACGGGAATTTCATCTCTCAGAGAGTGCGAGAATGCAATATCTTCAACTTAGACACTGGTTGCAGAAACCATCCATTATCCAGGGGGCTACCCGTCCTTTCACCCCATTTGAGATGCTGGTTCGCTCCTATGATGGATCTATGGGACTGATATCCCGCACTTACCAAGTGCTTCAACACGCCCCTCGGATCACCTTGCATACTTATCAGTCGCAATGTCAATCCAGTAGTCCTGATGAGATCACTCCTAAACAATGGGAACAGCTTTGGCGTGACATACCGAAGGTCTTTCGCAGCATGCCTCAGAGGGAGACTGCCTACAAGGTTATGACACAATGGTACTACACTCCCCATAGGTTACATAAAATGTTTCCTACCTCCTCCCCCATTTGTTGGCGTTGTACGACCGCAGTTGGGGATTTCCTTCATATTTGGTGGCATTGTCCGTTGTTGACCACCTATTGGAAGGAGATTCTCAGTCATATTAGAGAGGTGATTGGCTACCCCATACCTGAAGCCCCGACACTAACAATTTTGGGTCTTAAAACCCACAAACCTCCTTGCCATGACACAAGCGGATTGGCGCCTAATTTCGCACATGCTTGGTGCGGCTAAGCAAATAATAGCTGTATACTGGAACAAGGCGGATACGCCTCCAGTGACCTTGTGGTTTACCCGTTTGTGGCATACCATGGCGATGGAACTTCTCACAGCACAGCTCATTCTCCGTAAGACAAAGTTTGCAAGCACATGGCAACCATTGGTAGACTATTTTTGCACATTAGAGTACGCTAACCTCCAGCCACCTAAACTCCGGGTCTTGCACCTCTTTGAAGATAACATACTCCCTCTTGTGCAGAAGAACTTTGGGGGTTGGACAGAGAACATACGTAGCCGACTGGTTACACAGCACTTGACATTTGCACTAATGTGACTATTCACTTCACACCTCCTTCTTTCTCTTCCTTCTCCTCAAGGGGTTTTCTTTTTTTCTAGAGTGATATTCTGCTCCCCCCTCCTCTTTTCTCCTTTTATCGCTTTTAGCATCGAACAGCCTACTTGCATGGCTCAAAGCTTCAGATCACATATGGTGCTTTTTCATCTCTTAATGGTGTGGACTGTGATATTGTACAGTAGCTCAGTCTTAGCGTAAATGTAACCTTTGGATTTCAATGCTGTACTCTGGGACTGTCAATTTGCATTTGTTCTCCCTACCCCCTCCCCCCCCTCTCCTTTTTTCCTTTTTTTGTTTTCCCTTTAGGATTATTGTTCTTATTGTTTATATTTTTGCGATTTCAATAAAACAGATTTGAAAGAAAAAGGAGAGCACAGATCTCTTTCTATATGTACCCATGGAGGTATGTAATGAGATTCTGGTAAGAACTAAATTGCTCCTTGGGCCGCTTGGAAAGAAATTTGGTATAAATTCCAATCAGGAAGGTTACATCCTCCCAATGTAGCGGGTTTCCTAAGGTATTTAAAGGGAATTCTAGCTCTCTTGTGGCTCCATAAAAATCTTGAAGTGAGTATATCAATTTCATGAAAGAAAGATGATGAAAGTTCTAAAGGGAGCACAGAAGACAGGAAATTAGTAATTGGCGTTATTATCATTTTAAGAGTTTGTAGCCTACCCCACCAAGAAATATATTTAGGCGAACAGGAAGACAAGAGATCTCTAATTGTATTTATTGTGTGGGATTCGTTATATAGCACAGTATCTGTAAGGCCCCTACAAAACCAGATCCCCAGATATTTAATGCATGTGGATTGCCATTTAAAGCCTGAATCTCCTAAGTGTGAGGGAAGACACAAAGGATTCAGGGGGAACTCTTCAGTTTTCTCTTTATTAAGGGTATAGCCAAAGACAACAGAAAAATCACGAATAATGTTAAAAATAGAAGGAATCGCTGATTCAATGTCTTCTGAAAAAATAAGGACATCGTCTGCGTAAGCTGCAGTTTTAAGTTTCTGTGTTCCAAACTGGAACCCGTTGATGTCAGGATTCAGATTAAGCAAGCGAAGAAGTGGATCAATGGATAGGCGAAAGAGTAAAGGAGAAAGTGGGCATCCTTGTGGTGTTCCTTGATGAAGGTCAAAATAAGAGGACGTTGTACCATTAATTCTGATATTAGCCTTAGGCTGCACATAAAGGGCCATGACCATATTAATAAAAGAAGTGCCAAGGTTGTGTGACTCTAAGACCGAATGTAAAAAAGGCCAAGATACCTTAACAAATGCCTTTTCGGCATCAAGAGCGATCACCGCATATGGTAGTGAGGAGAGTTTTGCTTTTTCTAGAATGTGACAGAACGTGCGAATATTATCCCTAGCAAGCCTACCCTTAACAAAACCTGTTTGAGAGCCATGCATGAGGTTGGGAATGTGACTTTCTAGTCTATTTGCTAAAATCTTTGCAAACATTTTTGCTTCCATATTCAATAAAGAAATGGGAGGAAAGTTCTTTGGATCGGAAGGATCTTTGCCCTCCTTAGGTATAACTACTATAGTAGCCTCGGCAGCCGTACTGGAAACTTTGCCCGACAAAACATAATGATCAAAAATCTTCTTAAGATACATAATGATGGAGGAAGTAAACGTTTTGTAAAAAGCAATGGGATACCCATCCAGGCCAGGAGCTTTCCGAGAACAAGTAGCCTTAATAGCCTGAATAATCCCTTCAACTTGACTTGGTTTACCTAAAGTGTCTTTATCATCGTCCGATATAGTAGAAATAGGAAGAGAAGTAAGGAATTGTTGGCAAATTAGCTTAGAACACGGTTTGTGGGGTATATAATTTTTCATAGAAATCTCTAAAGACTTCTTGGGTGTGAAACTTTTTCAAACCATTTTTATCAGTAATGTGAGTAATTTGTGTAGTGTTATCATTACGGTATTTGAGAGTAGACGCTAGCAATTTGCCAGCTCTATTACGTAACAATAATTGACGAGACTTCTGAGCGTGCATGCTAATGTAGGCTCTTTTGGTAATTATAGAATTATAAGAATATTACAAATGTTTAATATCTTGCAGAAGAGATTTGTTGCTAGTATGTCTATAGAGTTCTTCCTTTTGTTTAATTTCATCACCTAAAGATTGGAGAGTTCTTCTGATATCACCATTTTTTTTAGACATTTTTTTAATAATGTGACCTCTTGCAGTACATTTAAACGCATCCCAAAGTATTATCGGGGAATCTACCGATAGTTAGTTATCTTTAAAGAAACAAGTGATCTCATTATTAAGGTACTTGACTTCAGCATTGTCCTCCAAAATTTCTGCATTTAGACGCCAATTACGGGGCCCTTTTGCATCTGTAAGGCTAAGAATAGATAATGAAACTGCTGCATGATCAGACACTACTGTTGGGTGAAACACACAAGATGATGGACGGAATGCTGCACATTGGCAAACATTCACACCCAGTCACAGATCTGGGTTTAATCCATCGTTATTTTGCTTCACCACGCCACCCCAGTTCAGACATAGCCATATGCAAATCAGTCTTGACCCTGTGCCTCATGGAAACAGTCCAGACCGAACTGCCAAGCCATGTCTTCCCTGGACCGGAATCAAGCATCCTAGGACCGGTTTCAGGCTATCAGCCTTCATCAGTCAGGATAGCTTGACTCCAGTGGCGTAGTGAGCACGGGACCCACGTCTGGGCATACCTTTCCCACTTAGGGCAAAATGCAAAACACACAAGATGATGGACGGAATGCTGCACATTGGCAAACATTCACCCCCAGTCACAGATCTGGGTTTAATCCATCGTTATTTTGCTTCACCACGCCACCCCAGTTCAGACATAGCCATATGCAAATCAGTCTTGACCCTGTGCCTCATGGGAACAGTCCAGACCGAACTGCCAAGCCATGTCTTCCCTGGACCGGAATCAAGCATCCTATTACCGGTTTCAGGCTATCAGCCTTCATCAGCCAGGATAGCTTGACTCCAGTGGCGTAGTGAGCACGGGACCCACGTCTGGGCATACCCTTCCCACTTAGGGCGAAATGCAAAACACACAAGATGATGGACGGAATGCTGCACATTGGCAAACATTCACCCCCAGTCACAGATCTGGGTTTAATCCATCATTATTTTGCTTCACCACGCCACCCCAGTTCAGACATAGCCATATGCAAATCAGTCTTGACCCTGTGCCTCATGGGAACAGTCCAGACCGAACTGCCAAGCCATGTCTTCCCTGGACCGGAATCAAGCATCCTATTACCGGTTTCAGGCTATCAGCCTTCATCAGCCAGGATAGCTTGACTCCAGTGGCGTAGTGAGCACGGGACCCACGTCTGGGCATACCCTTCCCACTTAGGGCGAAATGCAAAACACACAAGATGATGACGGAATGCTGCACATTGGCAAAAATTCACCCCCAGTCACAGATCTGGGTTTAATCCATCGTTATTTTGCTTCACCACGCCACCCCAGTTCAGACATAGCCATATGCAAATCAGTCTTGACCCTGTGCCTCATGGGAACAGTCCAGACCGAACTGCCAAACCAAGTCTTTTGCATTTCGCCCTTTGTGGGAAGGATATGCCCAGACGTGGGTCCCGTGCTTGATTCTGGTCCAGGGAAGAAGTGGCTTGGCAGTTCGGTCTGGACTGTTCCCATGAGGCACAGGGTCAAGACTGATTTGCATATGGCTATGTCTGAACTGGGGTGGCGTGGTGAAGCAAAATAACGATGGATTAAACCCAGATCTGTGACGGGGTGAATGTTTGCCAATGTGCAGCATTCCGTCCATCATCTTGTGTGTTTTGCATTTCGCCCTATGTGGGAAGGGTATGCCCAGACGTGGGTCCTGTGCTCACTACGCCACTGGAGTCAAGCTATCCTGGCTGATGAAGGCTGATAGCCTGAAACCGGTCCTAGGATGCTTGATTCCGGTCCAGGGAACAAGTGGCTTGGCAGTTCGGTCTGGACTGTTCCCATGAGGCACAGGGTCAAGACTGATTTGCATATGGCTATGTCTGAACTGGGGTGGCGTGGTGAAGCAAAATAACGATGGATTAAAACCAGATCTGGGGGTGAATGTTTGCCAATGTGCAGCATTCCGTCCATCATCTTGTGTGTTTTGCATTTCGCCCTATGTGGGAAGGGTATGCCCAGACGTGGGTCCCGTGCTCACTACGCCACTGGAGTCAAGCTATCCTGGCTGATGAAGGCTGATAGCCTGAAACCGGTCCTAGGATGCTTGATTCCGGTCCAGGGAAGAAGTGGCTTGGCAGTTCGGTCTGGACTGTTCCCATGAGGCACAGGGTCAAGACTGATTTGCATATGGCTATGTCTGAACTGGGGTGGCGTGGTGAAGCAAAATAACGATGGATTAAACCCAGATCTGTGACTGGGGGTGAATGTTTGCCAATGTGCAGCATTCCGTCCATCTTCTTGTGTGTTTTGCACTACTGTTGGGTGAATCATGACATTCGTTGTATAAACTCTGATACACGCACTCACAGACTCTCTCAGAGAGTGATATGTTCTTATAATTAGTTAGATAGTGATGTACCTAGTGTGATCCACAAAATTCCTTTTTTATAGTTATTAATTTTGAATGTGGTTGTGGCTATTGAATGTCTGCTTTTGTTTTGCGTTTTCGCGACGTCATCGCAAATGTTAAAAAAGTTCATTATAAAGAAAATGAACAAAATTTTTTAGCAATAGGGCGGCTCTTAGAAGAGCCTTTGTGTTCATTGTGTGTATATGAGAGCTACACATAAGACTGGATGTAGAGTTTTAGGTTGCGGAGAAACATCCTGTTGCCTTCATCTGTAAAGCATACTCCATCACTTCTGTAGATTCCTTGCATGTCGAAACACAGGTTGTTGTAAACAGAGCCCATGTTATAGTCTCTAAGAAATGCAGAAATTGTTTTATTAAAATGTTTCCTCGCTTAGTCAATCTGTGGACAGAATTGATTTGACCACTTCCATTTCTGTCTTTGGTATATATTTGAGTACACGAAGACAGTGTGACGGAAGAGTGTCCCTAATTGTGTAAAGGTATCCTTCATTAGGATTTCCAGTGCTACTCAAGTCAGTGTGCCTAGGTCATTGCCACCACAGTGCACGAATCATGAGGTCAGGGGGTTGGGAATCCACAATGCTTTCAACCAAATGCAGCAATTGATGACACTTCAACCCTCTTTGACCAATCCAAGTAATGTCCACATTAGCCTTTATAAAAGTGTCTGACAGGGTTAAGACATACTAACCATTCAGAAGTGGAGTTACATAATCAAAAAATGAAAGATTGCTGATTGCCGATACGTCACGTCTGGTTGGATACGCGAGGAACGAGCATACAAAGTGAGCCGTGAGGGGGTAAAGGAGGCGTTGCGTTGCCGCGTGGATATTGCGTGTGGTCATCACGGCCATTTCTAACCAGCACTCCCTTTTTGCCTTTGGGATGAGCCCCTTCCCCCCCCCCCGAGAGAGGCAGCAGCGGTGCCCGTGCTGAAAGGACATGGCTGAACGGGAGCAGAGCAGGGCAGCTGTCAGGCTGGACAGCCCTGCCCTCTAGCTGCTTCCCCTCAGGCCATCATGACGCAGATTTCAGAGATGGAGACGTAGAGAGGGTGGGCGCGAACTTCGTCTCCAGGCATCCCGCAGCTCCTGGCCTCCGGTTCTGGGTGTCTGGCCCCTAGTCAGATTCCCAACGAGGAAGCAACAGCGGGCTGACCTGAAGCAAGGTGATGGCCGAGCAGAGCATACTTTGGGAGCTTGAAGGAGGGGGTAAGGAAAAGGTGTAGGAGGGTGTGGGCGAGGCCCTAGGGCTGCGGCCGTCTCACAGCATGCACAGAAGCGGCCAGCATTAGACCAGTGCGGCTTGCTCCTCCTGGTGGGCCCGCACACTGCACTCCTGCACTTGCCTCATTTCCCTCCCTCCTCAGAGATCCCGTCCTTGTTTCTCTTTGAAAAGGAGGCAGATTAAGCCTTGAAAAGTGTTTTGAGGCCAGGTGCCTCACGGAGAGTTGAGGTTTTCCTCCTATCTTTGCATTAAACCACTTGTATAAAAGTAGCTGTCAAGGAGAGAGAAAGAAAAGCATTGCAGCCTGATCGTTATTCATTAGAGAAGGAACAGCCCCATTTGTGGTGCAAGGGGCGCGGCCCCTGATTCCGTCAGGGAGTGGTGTAGGTGGCTTTTGAAAGGCCAGTTGGAGTGTGGCCATTCCCCTTATACCATAACATGGCAGTTGCTGTTAGAGTTCAACCTTGTAGACCCAGAGTGAAAACAGAATAATGACAGCAAGGAAGCTGAGATCTGGTCACTTGCTTAAGGGCAGAGCCTGCGCAAAGACTAAATCAAACTCTCTCCGGAACAAAGACACTCCTGTACTAATGCTGACAGGGAAAAATCAGTTATTCAGCCTATGGGAAAAGGAAAGGGAAAAGGAAAGGGAAAAGGTGAAACCACCCCAGGCGTAACCAAATGCATTGATTGAATTAAGAGAGGGGGGGGGGGGTCTAATGCTAATACAAATATTACTGCTAATGTTAATGCTATTGACATTTTGTATCCTATGGTACTTGATGTGAAGGGGGGGAGAATTGTCTATATTGCAGAAGTATTCCGTATGGGGCTCTGCAGGTACAAATGAACCACCCCCCTCCTGGCCTCTCCAGGACCCCCTCTGTTAGTGTATAACCCACATACAATTCTTCAAGAAGTACTCTGCCCCCGATAGCAGTAAATGATCAGGATGAGGCCCAGGTTGAGGATTTTGCTTTGCCAGATTTGGATGTAGACATATGTAGGAGATATGACTCACAAGACATTAGTAAGACTGCGGATATTCCAGCTGTGATAATTCCTATGGGAATAAAATTGTTTAGTAGTACTCCTTCAAATAATTCTTCATTGATATCCCATCTTTCTGCGACCCCTGATTTTGTTATTATTGATATCCAACCCAGCAAATGAAGAGGTAAAAGTATCAGACTCTTTACTGTGCTTAGAAAGGTTATTATCTTCAGTTCTAAGGTTGTTAGAAAGGTTTGTTGGTGGTTTTGACTTTGTTTTGGATACAGTGACAAAAATATTAAAGGAGCTGGAAAGGCGACAGAGCAGGGGCGTAACACAGGCCCCCGCGGTGCGGGGGGGCCCCCAAGCTCCAGGGGGCCCCCTCAGCACAGCACTCTGGCTGCAGAGCTCCTGTTTGAGCCCAGAGGGGGCCCCTCCACGTGCCTTGCAGGGAGGCCCCCTCAAGTTTTGTTACGCCAGTGCGACAGAGCCCAGTGAATCAGTAGAAATAGAAGGGATTTTGACGTCCTCTAAAGGAAATGTTCAGACAGATGCTGGTTGTCAAGTTGATTCTAGCTCTCAGGTTAAACCACAATGCAAAAAAATTGGTTAAGAAAGTTCTAAATTCAGAGAGTTTACCTGAACCCATAAAATCTACTTCTATAACTACTCCAAATAGAAAGAGTCTAGATGGTTCGTCTGGGGGGTTGAACAGGAAGAGTTTCCAATCTTTAAAATCAAGTCTAGATAGGAAATAAATGTTAATATGACTGCCCTTCAGATCATAAATAAAAAATATGTTAAAGTTAGAGGGGGAAGGTATACACTGCTTTTACTGACTTCTCCACAGCATTTGATAAAGTAGATCGCTCTTTGCTGTGAAGTAAGCTTTTAAATTTTGGAATGCCGGGTACAGTTTTAGAGTTGGTTTGCACTCTCCATACAGATACTTGGTGTAGAGTTTTATTGGGAGGGTATAGGGGTTTATCGCAAGCTATCCCTACCCTAAATGTGTTCAAACTAGGGTGCTTGCTAGCCCCTCTTCTGTTTTCCCTTTATATTTCAGACCTCCCTAATGTTTTGGCCCAAAGTGAGGGTATTGCCCCGATAGTTGGGGGAAAGCCTATTGTGTGCCTACTTTATACAGACAACATAATCTTTGATTTAACCCCGAAGGGTTTAAATAGCCGCCTGCAGGCACTCCAAAAATATGCTGAGGATCATTACTTAAAGATCAATGTATCTAAAAGTAAAATTGTGTGTGTGCATGGAAGGAAGAAGCTGAAATATGGAAATTTTGCGTGGTCTATGGGTGACCAAAACTCATATAGAAAATATGTCTTAAGCCACGACTCAAGCAGAATGTCTGGGTTGCCTTTACAGGTCCAGTGGGAGAAGACATTTTGTACTCCTGATTTATCGTGCTAAGATTCATGGCCCCTTATTATATTGCACGGAATTGATTGATGTATCAAAGTGGGGCTTCTAAACACAATGGAAGGTTGAATTCTTAGAAGCCTGGCCCTGGTTAACCCAGCTCTTTCTGTGGCCGCCTTAAGGCTAGAATTTGGGTTGAGAAGTGCTTTTGTGCAGGGCCTCGCAGGGGCAGTGCGTTGGGCCGTGGGCCTATCAAAGAGCGACCATGGCACACTTAAGGTTCTGGCTATGAAAAGAAATTTTAGATGGGCCAAACGAAAATTCATAAATTTTTAGAAATGTTATAATTGTGCCAGATTTGTTGCAATTAGACCGTTCTATAACTTTTCGCTTTGACGCTGCACCAATTAAAAGCTACCTTAAAACAGGCCACCTGGTCCTTAAGCTTCCATATGGATAGGGAGGCATTCATTTCAAAGAGCGGTTACCATCCGGCTATCGATTCCTGTTTGATGAACAAAGCGCAGGACTATATTTTGTGGAATCTGCCTCATGGCGTGCGCCATTTTTGGCTGAGGCAGGGCATGCTTCCTTTAAATCCTCTCCTAGCTAAATGGCATGGTTCATCAGTATTCTGTAACCTGTGTAAAAATGGTTTCCAAGATATTAACCATGTTTTATTTATTTGTCCTGCTGTGCTATTACGTCGGCGGAAATGGTTGAGGCAAATATGTTTGCAGTTATCCGTCCTCTCACATCAGCAGTATAACAATCACTCCTCTTGAAATATTTTGTAACTGTATTTTTAACTAAGTATTTTTTTAAATTATATAAAGTTGTATAAGTTTGTCCGTCATAGAGGCTGATCGTGTTTCCTGAGTGGGTACCCTTATCTCCTATGTACTAGCCATTTGTATTGTTTTTAATTCTCAAATATTTGCACTGATGGCATGGATGACACCTTGTATTTTGTTATGTATAATACGCTGCTGTTGGACTTTTTATTAATTGAAGAATTTATAGAACCTCGGATATCTTACATGTTTGTTAGATCTCTTAGTGGAATGGTGTATTTTACTATGTACATTTAATTGTAAACTAAAATTCCATTTTTATCTATGCGAAAGTAATTTTGTGATTTTATGTGGACCTCTTTGGAGTTCTGTAAACATAAATAAAACAAACTTGAAAGATATGTTTTTATTTGCTGCTTTCCACAGTATCAGAGGGTGGAAAGATGAAAAGGTTGCCATTAAAGGTTGTACGAGAGTGGTGTACCATTCTTATGCTTAGTTTTTTACATTTCCTGAGAGCATTTTATTTATCTGATAAGAGCAAAAAAACAATTGCTCAACTAACTCAATTGCCAGGTATGTGAATTACATTTAATTTGGAGGACAAAAAGAATGAAAAGGTATATCTGTATGTGAGAATGTTAAAAGACAGTATGAAATATTTTTGAAAAAATATTGAAACTATATGAGATGATGTATGAGTGGTTCTGTGAGTAGCTTTGTATATTTAACAATTAAGACACTGAGTGTGTGAAAATGTAACAGTTTGTCTGATGTGTAGACTAGGTGTGTGAGAAGTTGCTTCACAGTCTGTCGCTTTGGAATTGTATATTGTACATTTGCAGCTTACTGCATGCTGTAATTTGTAACAAAAACAACTTTATTTTAAAAGTTAAACTTATACTTAACGTATTAGAAGATGTGGAACGATTTACATGTCTATATATTACGTGCTGTTCTCCAAAAACGTGTTTATAGGGTTGAAAAAGAGGAGTACAATGCTCAGAATTGACAGGAATAAACATGCAGTATAGGTATAGATCACAGATGAATCTGTGAAACAAGTCACATATGTATTAGATACTCTTTAGGGTAGTTGGTTAATTTGTGGTGCAGGTTTATATGTGGTTAGTTAGTAAAACAAGCTCTTTAAACTAATAACAAGCCTGATGTGTAGTACGAGAGTCATAGGCATAGTTAAACATGTAGTGTTTAAACATGGATCAATCCTACTACTTTTCACCCTGTCTGAGCACTCTCACTGCCAGCTTGACATGGCATGTAAAAGCTGTTTCACAAGCCTCTGACCCATGTTTTAGTACACACAAGTCCCCTCTGAGATACACTGTAGGTGTTCTATCAAGCATGGTGTTTTGTGCTTAAAAGATTGAGAGATGTATTTTTGAGTTCAATAAGATACTCATGCACCCTTCCTCTCCGACCCCACGAAAATCACCTGCGGAGTCCCACAGGGTTCATCACTGAGCCCCACCCTCTTCATCATCTACATGGCCCCCCTCGCAGCCATCGTCCGACAACACGGCCTCAACATCGTATCCTGCGCCGACGACACCCAGCTCATCCTCTCCCTCACCAAAGACCCCACCACTGCCAAACTCAACTTCCAGAAAGGAATGCAAGACGTCGCAGTCTGGATGACCAACAGCTGCCTGAAGCTCAACGCCGAGAAGACAGAAGTCCTCGTCCTCGGTATCACCCCTTTTGCGTGGGACAGCACCTGGTGGCCGACCGCCCCCAAAAGCCCACCTACCCCCTCAGAACCATGCCAAGAACCTCGGCATTGTACTCGACTCATCACTCACCATGAACCGACAGGTCAACGCCGTCACCTCCAGCTGCTTCAACACCCTCCGCATCCTCCGCAAGACCTTCAAGTGGATCCCCCCCTGAGTCAAGGAAGACAGTCACCCACGCACTCATCAACAGCAGACTGGACTATGGAAACGTACTCTACGCCGGCATCAACAAGTCCCTACTCTGCAAACTCCAGACAATACAGAACACCGCCGCCAGACTTGTCCTCGGCATTCCCCGACACGAACACATCAGCCAACACTTACGAAGTCTCCACTGGCTCCCCGTGGAGAAAAGAGTCACTTTCAAAATCCTCACTCACGCCTACAAATGCCTACACAACAACGGACCCAAATACCTCAACGACAGAATCAACTTCCACGTACCCAAAAGAAACCTCCAATCTTCCAACCTCGCACTGGCCGAAACCCCGCGCATCCACAGAGCCAGAGCAGGCGAAGCTCCTTCTCTCACATTGCAGCCAAGACCTGGAACGAGCTACCGGCAGACATCAGATGCGCCCCCTCCCTAAACACCTTCAGGAAGACCCTCAAGACCTGGCTCTTCGGCTAAACAGATCTGCGGACCCCCCCCCCTCCCCCCTCAGCGCCTTGAGACCCTCACGGGTGAGAAGCGCGCTTACAATTCCCTGATTGATTGACTTGCAGGCCCCTATACCAAGTTCTACATAGAGTATGCCACCTTTAAAGCAACTGGCATACATGTTCACAAAAGCATAGAGCCTCTCTCTCACCTACTGAGACAGCTACAAAAGCACCTATACATTCAGCCACTTACCGGAAACTGTTTATGCATGCAGCACCCTCAAAGGTAGTTGTAGTCACACCTAAATAGCTCTCTATTCCCTAACACAGGCACCGAAATATTTGTGCAGCCACTTACATACACATTCAGACAGTCAGAGGTAATAAAAACAGGTGCTTAGATACCAGCACATTTACTTAAACATCTGATGGCACTGATGCAGGTGTAGTCCTCCGATCAGTCAGATATGTAGGCAAGTACTGACACAACCTTCTCAATCATGCAGAGAAATATTCCTTGAAACATGGGTGATCGCTAGTAGTGCAGACCCTGCCTTTGCATTCTCACTGCAAGCTTTACCTGGCATGTAATAGGTGTTTCTCAAGTGTCAAATCTACGTTTTAGTATACATAACACATTTATTAGAGATGCTGTAGGTATGCCATAAAGGTTGCTGTTTTGTGTTTAAGAGATTAAGAGATGTCCTTTTGAATTGAATAAGTTACTTTTACACTTGCAGGCCGGTATGCCAAATGCTGCATAGAGTATGCCATCTCTGAAGCAGCTGACATACATGTTCCCAAAAGCATAGACCTCCTTGTCACCTACTGAGAGAGCTATAGAAGCACTTATACATTGTCACTTACCAGAAACTATTCATGCAGCACCCTCAAAGGTAGTTGTAGGGAAACCTACATAGTTCTTTATTCTAACACAGGCATGGACGTATTTGTTCAGCCACTTATATACACATTTAGAGAGCTGTAGCGGCGCTAAAACAGTCAGTCACATACTGGCACATTTACTTAAACATGTCATGGCATGGCATTACTTCATGGCACTCTTTCAGGTGTGTAGCCAAGTACTGACACAACTTTCTCATGTACATGTTCTAAACCATATAGAGCCTCTCACCCAGTCACACAGCTAGAGAACGACTTATGGATTCAGACAGATACCCAGAAACACATTCTGTATGCATCAGTAAAGGCAGTTGTAGACACACCTACATATCCCTATATTCCCTAACACAGGCAATGAAGTATTTGTTCAGCCACTGACATACACGTTTAGAGAGCCATACAGGTAGTAAAACAGACAATGTCTACTACATAAAAGTATACCACCCATAAAGGAACTGCCATACATGTTTCCAAAGCATAGAGTCTCTCTCACCTACTGTCAGAGTGACAGACACATTTCTACATTCACTCACATATTCAGAAACTATTTATGTAAGCAGCAGTATGAAAGGCAGTTGCACAGACACCTCCATACTCCTGTAATCTGTAAGGCAGGCACTAAGGTATTCGTTGAGCCACTCATTTACACAGTTAGATAGGTATAGAACTACTAAAAGAGAGTTGCATACTGGCACATTTATGTAGAGATGTTATAGCACTCTTACAGCTGGTGTCAAAAATACCCTGAGATATGAAGCAAAGTACTGAGACACTATTCATGTATGTAGCCAAGTATTAATTTAAACATGGGTAGAAATATAGGAACACAGTAGTGAATATAATAGGATATTCAGTAAGAGACTAATACATACAGTGATACAGAGAAAGACACGCAGAGATACAGATAAAAATCAATATAATAATGTTAGCGATAGTACAATAATATAACTGTTTATATTGGTACTTCAGTATCTGATACTACATAATGAAAAACTAAATATATATTTTTTTCTTTTCAAACATCAATTTCTACTTAACTATAGACACTTACAATGCCAACCAAAAGTCAGAAAATTAAAATAAAGAAACTGAGACAAGGATACTATGACCTCGCAACTGATTAACAAAAGGGGCAACATGTGGAAAAAGTGGTGAAAGAGAAAAGAGCTGCTGGTAAGAGGACAAAGACATTTCTTAACATTGTATTTGTGCAACTGGAAAGAGTGGAAAATCAAGTAAATAAAAAACAAAGTTTTAGACCAACCAAAAAAGGTGAAAAAGTCAAGGAGATGAAGAGTATAAAAATCATACAAAAAAAGCACGGAGTTTAACCAGAAGGCAGACTCAGTTTAAGGAAATCTGAGTTCGAATGTTCCGTAGTAGAGTAATTCACAACCTAATGACCACTGTGAGAAATATAAAAGAAGAAGAGAAGCTGCAAGACAAAAGGAACGTGTTGAGGTAGTTGATAAAGCATTTGCTCTGAAGAGGAAGCTATTTGTTTTGATTGTAAACAGAATGAAGACACTGGATAAAATAGTGTTTAGTATGCGAAGAAGCCAAAAGAAAAGGTTTATCAATATAACTTTTGCAAGGTTTTCAGTGGTGAATGGAGACACTTCTAGAACTGAGCCTTTCTTTAATGAAGAAAGCTACTTGCAACAGAACACATTAGTGCATACAGTTGAGGAATCTGGACGATGTAATGAGGTGAAGAATTGTTCCCCTATTCCAAAAGAGGTAATGGTAGCTAGAAATGTAGAGTAAGGGATAGCTGAAGAGGTACAGGGAAGGCGCAGACAGGCTCCTGTATACAAATGGGACTGTAGCAGTATGTGCAGTGTTCAGCAGGAATCTATTGATATATCGGGATCTTTCCTACCAAATTTTCCAAACAGAAGTCTAAAACATAAAATTGCAGCTTTGCACGGATTAGATCCATGCAACGGACAAGTTACTTACCTTCGGTAACGCCTTATCTGGTAGAGAAATGATCTAGCCGCAGATTACTTACCTTTGAACCTCCAGGCGTCAGGCTGGATCAGGAAGATTTTTCATAGCAGTACCCCTGCACGCCGATAGATGGTGTTGGTTGACTCCACGTGACATCGTCTGCATCGTGTTCGTCGCAACATCTGCGTCGTCAATATCACTGCCACTCCGGCGCGCTGGCGTCAGTACTTTTCACTACTTTCCACGCCTGACGCGTGTAGCCATGAAGTGACTGACCATGTTCTGTTAAAAAAGAACAGCTAGGGCCCTGATACTAAAAACAATTCTACAGTGCGGGGAGAATGGGTGGGTCGGTAAGGAATCTGCAGCTAGATCATGTCTCTACCGATAAGGCGTTACAGAAGGTAAGTAACTTGTTCATCTGATAGAGACATCTAGCCGCAGATTTATTACCTTTGAATAGATACCCAAGCAATACCTTACCCAGAGGAGGGACTGCAGAACGTTTTAGACCAGAAAATCCTGCAGAACAGAGAGGCCTAACTGGTCCTCATTGCAAACCTGAGAATCCAGGTAATAGTATCTGGCAAACGTATGCAGAGACTCCCATGTGGCCGCTTGGCAGATATCAGCAATTGGAGCCCCACGCTGAAAGGCAGTGGTGGCTGCCTTCGCCCTGGTGGAATGGGCCCTTAGCCCTTCAGGAGGCTGCTCTATGCCAAGGCATAACAGATTTTAATACAGAGGATAACCCAACAAGAGACGGTCCTCTTTTGAACAGCACACCCCTTCTTTGCTCCCACGTACCCTATAAAGAGTTGGTCATCCTCCTGGAACTCTTTAGTGTGATCAAGGTAGAACGATAACGCTCTTTTTGGGTCCAGATGGTGGAGACGCTCCTCTTCTTTAGAAGGGTGCGGAGGTGCATAGAAAGTGGGTAGAGTAACGGACTGTCCCAGATGGAAGGGAGTTACAACCTTGGGCAAAAAGGATGCCCTAGTTCTCAGTACCACTTTGTCCGGAAAGACTGTCAGGTAAGGAGGCAGTGAAGACAGTGCTTGCAGTTCGCTCATCCTCCTGGCAGCCACCAAAAAAGCTGTTTTGATAGTGAGCAACCGTAGAGGGTAGTTGTGCAGTGGCTCAAACAGTGCACACATCAAGAAAGTCAGGACCAAAATAAGGTCCCACTGTAGCATAAGAAAAGGAGAAGGGGAAACAAGTGGGTTAACCCCTTCAAAAACCTCTGCACCAGAGGGGACTTAAAAAGAGAAGGCTGATCTGGCAGCAGAAGAAAAGCAGAGAGGGCCGAAAAGTAGCCCTTCAAAGAGCCCAAAGCAGAGCCCTGCTGGCCATGTAAAGGATAAACAAGAGAATATCTGCCAGAGAAGCAGACAAGGGGTCTATAGACCATTCTGTACAATATTTAAAAAAAACTTTTCATTGGTAAGCATATACCAATTTCGTGGAGGGACGCCTGGCTGCCAGAATAACTTCACAGTTTTCGGGAGGAAGGTCAAAATCTGTCAACTGTTGCCGCTTAATCTCCACGCAAGGAGGCGGAGAGTGGACAGGTTCGGGTGGAGGACCCTCCCTTGCTGCTGCGACAGAAGATCCTCCCGAAGGCAGCCTGAACAGAGGATCGATACTCATATCCAGAAGCTCAGGATACCAAACTCTCCGTGCCTAATCCGGAGTCACAAGAATAACTTGTGCCAGGTCGTTCTTGAGCACTCTGGGCAGGAGTGGTATGGGTGGAAAGGCGTACAGGAGGCCTTAGCTCCACTTGTGATGAAAAGCTTCGCCGAGCGACAGCTGAATTGCAACTTCAAACACGCAAAACTGCTGACATTTCGCGTTTACTTCGGAGGCGAACAGATCTAACTAAGGCTCTCCCCACCGCTAAAAGACCTTGTACCACCTTCAGATGAAGACGCCTCTCATGATCCGCAAGGCACCTTCGGCTGAGTTAGTCTGCTCTGGCGTTCAGAGAACCAGCCAGATGTTGAACCACCAGGGTAATGCCCTGTTGTTCCAGCCAAGTCCAGAGATGCAGAGCCTCTTGACAGAGTCCATTACCCCACTCCGTCCTGTTTGTTGAATTACCACATGGCGTTAGTGTTGTCCGTGAACATCTGAACTAGCCTTCCCTTGATGGATGGTAAAAAGGCTTTCAGTGCCAGTCGGATCGCACAAAGTTCCAAGAGTTTGATATGGATCTTGGCTGCCGCCGGAGGCCAGAGTCCCTCTTCCCCAGATGGCCATTCCATCCCAGAAGAGACGCATCCGTCACTACTGTGCGATCTGGGTGGGGAAGGAAGAGGGGTCTGCCTCTGACCCAGTCGCTGTTTGTCAGCCACCAATGCATGTCTTTCGCAGTGCCCTCTAATATCTGAACCAGGTCTGTGAGATTTCCTTGATGCTGTGCCCATTGGAACTTCAGGTCCCACTGCAGAGCCCGCATATGCCATCTTGTGTGGTCCACCAGCAGGATGCAGGACGCCATGAGGTCCAACAGCCCGAGTCATTCTCACTGAAATCCAGGATAGAGGCTTAAACATCGGTATCATAGTCTGAATATCCTGGACTCACAGTTTGGGAGGATAGGCCTGAAACTGTACTGTGTCCAGAACCGCTCCAATGAAAGGGAGCGACAGAGGGAATCGCGTGTGACTTTGGCACATTGATAGTATACCCAACGAATGCAGGCGGTTCGCCATAGTCTGAAGGTGGGAGACAACTACTTGGGACAAGCCCGCCTATCTATAACCAGTCATCGAGATAGGGAAAGACTGAAACCCCTGATCTCCGCAGATGAGCTGCGACCACCGCCATCACTTTGGTAAACACCAGAGGGGCACTGGTGAGCTGAAGGGGAGCACAGCAAATTGAAAGTGCTTGTGGCCCACCCTAAACCGCAGATAGCAACGATGGGCAGGCAGGACGGGTGTAGGGAGACAGGATCCTTCTGCATGGTTACCCCCACTTTTTGCCTGGTGTTACTGTGGTTTATGACTAGTCTGACTGGGATCTTGCTAATCAGGACCCCAGTCTCTGTACTTCTTCCCTAAATTGGACATGGTGAGGACTTAGGTACATTCCAGATTGCCTACTGGTGTACCCTTGTAAGCCCCCTGTATATGGTACGAAGGTACCCAGGGCATAGGTACACCAGAGGTCTCCCATGGGCTGAAGCATGTATTATGCCACCCATGAGAGACCACTCAAATTGTGACTCCAGGCCTGCCATTGTAGCCTGTGTAAGCTGGTGCTAGCACCACTTACAACAGATTCAGGTTTCCCTATATCTGAGGTCTCTACACTTAAAACCTATAAGTCACCCCTATGGCAGGCCTTTCAATCCTGAAGGCAGAGTTCTGGGTCTTAAGTGTGAGGGTGCCCCTGCATGAGCATGGCACCCCTACACCCTTCAGAGTCCATTCTCCTGGGTTGTAAGCGCATCAGCCATTATGACACAGAGTGGCCATGCATCATTACACGATGACCATCTCTAAACTGGCTGTGACGAACCCGGTCATGTTTGGTATCAAACATGTTGGAATCATTCCTCCCACACCGTAAACGGTGTGGGAGGTATGATTCCATGCACTCTAAAGCTCCTCCGGGAGGCCCTCAGTGCTCCCGGTACCAGTCTTCCAGAACCAGACAGCTAGCTAGGGCTGCTGCCGACCAGAGAAACGTTTCTGCCCTCCTGCTGCTGAGCCAACCTCGAGCAGGGGAAGGCAGAACAAAAGATATCCTGTCACAGGGAGGTGTGACCACCTCCCATACAGGGTTTAGTGTATTGGGACAGGGTGGGAGAGCTTGCCAGCACCACTGAAATGGTTTGAAGGGCACATTTGGTGCCCTCCTTGCATACTCCAGTTCAAACCAGTTCAGGGAGCCATTGGCTCCTGCTCTGCCGCGCAACTGGACAAAGGACATGGGAGTATCCTACCCACTGTCCAGCCCCTCCTGTGGGAGGGACCCCTGGATCGTCCCAACCGTTTCCTAAGGGTACGTAAGGGCTTACCTGTGGGTGGGTCCCTAGATTCATCGTGGGACAAGATTCAGATCACATACCACTTCAACTTCGACCGTCTGGACACTCTGGACTTCGCTTTGGAAACAGAGACTGCAACGGGGAAGATTCCTGCTGCTCCTGGTCTCGTCGTCCTGCTGGTCTTCTGCAACGTCTGTGCCCGTGCTCCATACAGGTTCTTCACCAGGCCTGTGGCCATCCAAGACACCTGAAGGATTCTCCCTTGGAGTGAAGGAGTCACTCCCCTGCAAGCACCCCAACGCAGCCGACCGGTCTGCTGATCCTGGGCTCCCACGGACTCCAAAAGGCTCAGCAACACAGGTGGTGGTTCTGCAACTTTCTCGAGTCCTGCACTGTCTTCTTACCGAGTTTGAGGCCTGTATCCCTTGTCGGAACTGCTGGAACAGTACCCCTATGCACTGCGTCAACTTGTCGTTGCCAAGGCTTGTTGACTCTCTCCTCCAGAGATCTTCGGGCTCCAAGAAGCTCCAACCTCAAGCAACCCCTGCAGCCAAGATCTTTGCTCTCACCGCTTCCTCTGCACCGTGAGCCTTCATTGCTGAGCTGCTCAAGGTCCTCTTGCGACTCCTGTGCCTTCGGCCCGTGGGTCCTCTTGAGGGTCTTATTTGGCTTCAGTGGGCTCCCCTGCTTGCTCGGGCCCCACTCCGACTTACCTGCTTGTGGTGAGTCACTTGTACCTTGCTGGTTCCGACACTGTGCCTTTTTCGTCAACCACGTTGTTTGCTGCTGCCAAGGCTTGTTGGTGCCCCTGCTGGACACCGACTCCTGGGCTCTCAACATCCGACGTGGGCCAGCTTGTGAACTGCTCCTGGTCTTCTATAGAGTCACTTGGTCCGCATAGCTGCAACTTCAAGGGCACTGTCAACCTCACCTGCCTCTCCGACATAGGTGGGCATTCGTCTTCCGTGCCTCCTGGTCACTCCTGAGTGGCATAGACTATGTCCCCTCTGTTTGAAGGTACCTCTCATCTTGAATCCATCTTTGGGCTCCACCGGACTCCTTCGTCTTCTTCTCCAGCAGCATCTTTTCTGAAGTCCTCCATTGTGGTCTACCGCGGTTTCCGATGTCACTGGACACCTATTTACCTGGCTTCCCTGGTGTAGGTATCCTGGTTCCTGGGGTATCAATGGGTGGGGTGACTCTACAACCTTCCATCTTCCACGGGGTCCGCTGGGAAGGGTCCTTCTTTAAAATTGCAACCGCGACTTACCTACTGACTAACATTGAGCACGCGGTTGTGTTCCCACTCTGCACACAACCTCTGTGGGGTTATTAGATATTCACCTTGGGTGGTTCCTTGGGTCCCCGGCTCTTCTATGTCCTCTGGGTCCATTCTTGACTTGTCATGGTTCGCATTTCACTATTTTAGTATATGGTTTGGTCTCCCCCTGGAGATCACTGTGTATTTGTGCTACTTACATGCTCTATTTTCTAAGTATTGTGTTTCTATCTCCGGGTAGGAGATAGTACAAATGTATTAGTGAGTGTTTGGAATAAAATTCATATTTTTATAACTACACTGTGCGATTCTTTTTCACTTAACCTGTACCATAAGATTAAGTACTGGTAAAACAAGCTGTTTTACACTCCTTCTGGACTATGCCTGAAGGCTGCTCTCCACAGCTACCACTTAGAGAGCTTTCTAAGGTTGTCTGAGACCACTAAAATCACCATAAGGGTTGTCTGGATTAGTGCAGGGTACTACACTTACTTAGGTGAACACTATATACTAAGCCAGCCTCTCACATTGGTGTGCAGCGGTTGGGATTAAAGCCTGCATTGTTTTACCTGATAACCAAGGTGTGGATTAATTGTTAAATCCTCACTAGCATAAGGCACATATAATATTTAGATAGGCGAAGTAAGTTCTACTGACCTTATAGATTGGTTGACAAGGGTCTAGAACAGCCCTTGCTCCAATCTTAGAACGTTTAGTTTCCAGTAGTGTAGGTAGGTAGGTGCAACACCACACTACACCTACACATGTCTTTAATAGTGGACCCCAATGGGGCCCAGTCTTCTAGATACAGTGGTCTTAAGTTCCAGGAACTAAGAACCTTGTGTACTTCTAGGACGTTAACCCCTTCCGTGCACGGTAAATTCTCCCGGTGTGCGGGAGAATTAACGCGTGGGCGGGTTTTCGACGGCCCCCAGCCGTCGTGAGCACACGCCCACTGTAACGCGTGACGGCTGGGGGCCGTCGTGAGCATGAAAGGGGTTAAAGACAGGTAGCAATCCAACCACTAAGCATCTCTTAGAACTGCTTATCCTAGATGATCTCCAGAACCCTGACAGGGGATCAGGACAAAGTGGGTGGGGATACTCCAGAAGATGGGACAGGAGGGGTAACCCCCAGTGGCCCCATTTCTGAGCATGATCAAGAGAAGTCTGAGTACTCCACCTTGATGAACTCTGATCCAGGGGATAGTGCCGATGGCACAGAGGGTGTCCCTAGAAGTAGGTCCCCCTTTATTCCTCCTGGGAGGGTTCAGAACAGGCAGAGTACATCTAGATCTCCTTCTGCGGAGTCCAATGCATCAGGACATTCCATAGGGACCTCAATCTCTATTCCGAGATAGGACTCCGTGGAGAGGGAATAGCACCTGATCAAACTTGAGAGTTAGACTCAAGCTCAGGCGAGATCAGTTGGCCCCTGACCAGGAGGCCCTAGAAGTCCAAAAAGCTAGGAAACATCTGGGATTAGATTCCCATGGTGGCAGCCCAAGTGTACCTAGAATCAGGGAACCATCCTTTGACACTAGGAACCTGAGCAAGATAGTCCCTCCTTACCAGGAGGGGTATGACATTTAGAAATGGATGTCTTAGAGAGGACCTGCAAAGTTCAAAAGGTCCCTCAAGGGCAGTGGGCAGCTATCCTGTGGCTCTCCTTTGCTAACAAGGGAAGAGATAAGCTCCTCACTGTTAGAGAAGAGGATGCTGACAATTATTCAGTTTTGAAGGGTGCACTCATTGATGGGTTTGGCTTAACAACTGAACAGTACAGGATTAAGTTCAGAGACTCCCAGAAGGCACACACCCAGGACAGGGTAGACTTCATTGATAGTGCTATTAAGGCTCTGGAAGGCTGGCTTCATGGAAGCAAGGGACAGGACTATGAGGGATTGCACAATTTGATAATGAGGGAGCACATCCTTAATAAGTGTCAGAACCAACTTTTGCACCAGTACCTGGTAGACTCTGATCTGACCTCTCCCCAAGAATTGGGAAAGACGGCAGACAAATGGGTCCGCACCAGGGTTAAACAGAATAACCATGGAGGTGGTGGTGACCAGAAGAAGGATTCTTCCAAAGCCCAAGAGAAAGTCTAAAGAGAAGTCCTCTGAAGGTCCCCAAAATCTTCCTCTGGGGGTGGGTCCCAAACTCCTCCTTCCCCTGGAAAGAAACCTTATTGCTATGTCTGCAAAGAGAAAGGGCACAAGAAATGGTACATCAATTACCCCAAGGCCAGCAATAAGAATACCACTACTACTACACCCCTAGTGCCCCAAGTAGTAGCCCTCCAGGTGGTAATATTGTACTCAAAAATTTAGTTGGGTTCTCATGGGGTACTGAGGTGGATACTGGCCTAGCCAGATCCCCCACACAAGCAACCTTGGTCTGTGATCGTGGCATGGGTTTGCCACTTTTACTTTGAGTCCCAATACCTTGGGCAAGTACAGGCAGGAGCCTCTGATAAATGGTCAGAAGGCCATAGCCTGTAGTGACACAGGTGCTAGTGTCACAATGGTGACAGGAAAACTTGTATCCCCCCTTCAGGACTTACCTGGGTACATGTATCAGGTGACCAACACTGATGGTGTTAGGACAGATCATCCCATGGACATAGTCAATCTCAGCTGGGGAGGGATCACTGGCCCTAAAAGGGTTGCAGTATCCCCAAACCTACTTGTAGATTGCCTCTTGGGCAATGATCTAGACTTCAGCCTGGACTAAAGTAGAACTCAAGGCCCATCTAGAAATGTTAGGCCTCCCTGAGCAGGTTGGTGTGACTCCTAGGGCCCAGTCCAACCCCAGGGAAACTTAGGAGCTGTGGAGCCTGAAAGAATGGCCCACCCAGCTCCCACAGAGAGCACAAGAGAAGAAGAAAAGTCTTAGTCCACCCAGACTTCGGGTGAGGGTCAGCCTCCTCAGGGAACTGATCCTACCCCTTGTGAAGAAACTGCCCCAGAGGAGGTCAGGCCTGTTCTGACAGAGCCACTTAGGGCAGGGGAACCTTCCAGGGAGGTATCCAATCTGGAGCAGGTACCCTGCCCCTCTCTACCAAGCCTTAGTCAGCCTGGTGCTGCAGAGGCCAGGGATGTCAGTGGACCCAAAAGGGCCCATTGCCAAGAGGAATCCCCTCATCTACAGATTAGGGACCCCCAATCTAGTAGTACTAGCAAGGTGGATAACCCTCCACAATCTGAGGGTTCCCTTTTACCCTTAGCAGGTAACATCCGCCAATTGTGCTCCGTTGGGCAAAGCAAGACCTGGGACACGAGTATGCCCCAAACATTCCCTGGCCCTCCATTGCCCCAATCAGGAAGAATCAACCAAAAGCTGTACCCAGCAAAAGGTTGACTCCTAGGGATACGTACAAGTCAGTATTAGAGAGGAAGGCCTCTGTTGTGGCCAGTGTTCTGAGGAAGTTGAGACCACCCCTGTTAGGGCCTCACTTCCCTACTCAGACACCCCACAAGGCCCTCTCTGGACTCAATCAGTTGTCAGGTAGACACCCCAAACTTTTGAGAGGATCCAAGCCCCTACAGGGGAGGAACGTCTCAGTGGACCATAACATAGAGAGTATCCATGCCAATGCAGGACCTTCCTTATATGGCCACTTAGGAAATAAGGACTCAACTGGGCAAGGTTAGCCTTATCTCCTTTTGTTTGGGTGGGAGGGATTATTTAGGAAGGTAGGATCCTTCTGCATGGTTACCCCCACTTTTTGCCTTGTGTTACTGTCGTTTATGACTAGTATGACTGGGATCCTGCTAATCAGAACCCTAGTCGCTGTGCTTCTTCCCTAAATCGGACATGGTGAGTACTTGGGTACACTACAGATTGGCTACTGGTGTACCCTGATAAATCCCTAGTATATGGTACTAAGGTTCCCAGGGCGTAGGTACACCAGTGGTCTCCCATGGGCTGAAGCATGTATTATGCCACCCATGAGAGACCACTCAAAATATGTGACTCCAGGCCTGCAATTGCAGCCTGTGTAAGCTGGTGCTAGCACCACTTACGACAGATATAGGTTTCCCTATATCTGAGGTCACTACACTTAAAACCTATAAGTCACCCCAAATGCAGGCCTTTCAATCCTGAAGGCAGGGTGCTGGGTTTTAAGTGTGAGGGACCCCTACAACTTTCGGAGTCCATTCTCAAGGGTTGTAAGTGCATCAGCCATTATGACACATAGAGTGGCCATGCATCATTACGTGATGACCATCTCTAAACTGGCTCTAACTAACCCTGTCATGTTTGGTATCAAACATGCACTCTATAGCTTCTCCGGGAGGCCCTCAGTGCTCCCGGTACCAGTCTTCCAGAACCGGATAGCAAGCTAGGGCTACTGCCGACCAGAGACCCGTTTCTGCCCTCCTGCTGCTGAGCCAAGCTCAAGCAGGGGAAGGCAGAACAAAAGATATCCTGTCACAGGGAGGTGTGACCACTGCCCAGACATGGTTTAGTGTATTGGGACAGGGTGGGGTGCTTGCCAACGCCACTGAGACTGCTTGAAGGGCACATTTGGTGCCCTTCTTACATACTCCAGTTCAAACCAGTACAGGGAGCCATTGGCTCCCACTCTGGCACTCAACTCAACAAAGGACATGGGAGTATCCAACCCACTGTCCAGCCCCTCCTCTGGGAGGGACCCCTGAATCGTCCCAACCCTTTCCTAAGGATACTTAAGGACTACCTGTGGATGGGTCCCTCGATTCGTCGTGGGACAAGATTCAGATCTCATACCACTTCAACTTCGACCATCTGGACTTCGCTTTGGGAACCGAGACTGCAACGGGGAAGGTTCCTGCTGCGCCTGGTCTCGCAGTCCTGCTAGTCTTCTGCAACGTCTGTGCCCATGCTTGTAGGAAGCTGGGTTTCTGTTGCAGTAACCCCCCCCCCACTTTTTGCCAGACTTCTGATGCACTTTGACTTGATGTGCCCTGGGTCCCTGCCAATCAGGTTCCCAGGGCCTGTGTTCTTTCCCAAAACTGTACCTTGTACCCCCAATCGGCACCTCTCTGGCCACAAGTCAGTCCCTTGTAAAAGGGCACTGTGACCAGGGAAGGCCTCTAAGGGCTGCATCACATATTGTGCCACCCTTAGAGGTCCTGTACCTTAACACACACACACACACACACACACACTGCCATTGCAGGCTTTGTGTTTTGGTGCAGAGAAAACTGAAGAGTCGACATGGCACACATCCCTGTGTGCCATTCCTACAACACACTGCCTATGTTACAACAAGAGGGTAAACCCAAATAGTGTCACTGGGACCTGGGTATACAACAGTACAATACAGGGTTGGTCCCAGTACAGCGTTATTCAACATTAACAAAACATAAAGAAATGAAGAACATATAGGACAACCACGTTAAATTATTGAAAGTTCAATGTTATTTAATCACATTGAACACTCTCTGTATGCATGATTATATCCAAACATTGGCATAAATCTGTGCCCCAAAGGGAGAAAAGGGGAAGAGGGGGTTCCAGAGTATGGAGTCAGCATAGGTCAGACACCCCTCTAGCTGGGTGCACAATGCCACTGGTGAGGGTACAGGTGCATGAGCCCTGTACCCCTACAGTGTCTAAGTCCATTCTTAGACATTGTAAGTGCAGTAAAGCCATAAAGAGTATATGGTCTGGGAGTTTGTCATTACGAACTCCACAGCACCATAAGGGCTTTACTGAATTCTGGGAATTTTGGTATCAAACTTCTCAGCAAAATAAATCCACACTGATGCCAGTGTGGGATTTATTATACAATGCACTCAGAGGGCATCTTAAAGATGCCCCCTGATAAACAACCAGCCTCTGGTGGGTTCACTGACTGGTAAACACCACCCTGCCATCACGAGACATGTTTCTGAACCCCTGGGGTGGGAGCCTTTGCTCCCTGAGCCCATAAACAAAGCCTTTCCTGGGAAGAAGTGGTCACACCTCCCCCAGGCCAGGAAAATACATCTGTGGCAGAGGAGCTTCAAAGGCCTTGCTGCCTTTGTAACGCGACCCCCAGCCTCTCCTGCTATCAGGAGCAGGCCCCCTTCCTGTCTCCCCTCCTTTTCGGTGGGAAGACAGGCGGGAAAAATTAGCCAGCCCAAAAGGTGTGCCCACCTCTGCCAACCCAACCCTCAGGTGGGAGAGGCGAGCTGAAGCACACTCTTCAGTGCCCGCCATCTTGCAGATGGCAGGCACTCTCCAATCAGGATTGGGATTGTGCCCACTCCCCCACGTGGGGTGAGCACACCAAGGGTGTAGTCACCCTAAGGTCAGTAGCCCATTGGCTACTGACCTCAAGACCCCTAAAACACTCCCTAAATACAGTAATTAGGGGGCAGCCCTGAACCACGAAGGCAGATTCCTGCAACCTATGAAGAAGGACGAAAGAAGACGCCCAGCAGAGGAGACTGCAGAGAAGAACTGACTTGGCCCCAGCCCTACCGGCCCGTCTGCAGTTTCCAGAGATCCTGCGCCAAATGTCACCTTGTCCTGCAGCCAGCGACCTCCAGAACCCTGGGAGGACTGACTGCCTTCAACAAAGACCGTATCTCCTGTGAACAGCAGCTGTGTTCGAAAGAAACTCCCAAGACAGACTCTGAGCCTGCTGAGGACAAAGAAACCCGACGCCTGGAACCACCACTACACCCGCCGCCTACAGCCTGAGTTCGAGTGGCTCACTGGTACCAGTGAGGTCCCCCAGCGCTCCAGAGTCCGAGTCCACCATGGGTTGGCCCCTCCAGGACTCCCCGACGTCACCTACAGCCTCTGCACGGAGACCCCCCCCAATCCCGAGTGGCCCGGTAAGGTGAAATCCAACCTCAAAAGACACCCCTGCATCCAGCCGCCCTGCGCCCTGGAAAAGAGGACCCGAAGAGCAGCTACGTCCCCGAGACCTCCAACTTACCTGACCAGCTGTTGGTTCCTCCCAGAAGACTTCCTGGACCGAGCCTGCAGCCAAAATCCAAAACTGCCAACTCCCATCGAAAACAACAGGGCGCCCGACGCCTAAACAGCACACTGCACCCAGCCACCCCTGGGCTGCTTCAGGTGCACCTTGTGTGCTAACTCGGATCTCCCTTTGCCCTGAGCCTAACAGCAGGAGCTTTGCCCTCACAACCTTGTGGCCTGCTTGTGAGCAGCCACCAACCGGAGGCCCCTAACCCACATTGGATAACATTGGGCCTCAGCACTCTGCACCTGGCCGCCCTAGTGCCACTGAGGGTGTTCTGAGAGTGCATCTTCGACCCTGGGGGAACCCTGGTTCTAACCTCAGAATACCAACTCCCACAAACAAGTACTTACCTGCAAACTGTTAACTTCATTTTTCTCCATAGGAATACATTGACTGTTTTTCCTTGGAAATTGTTCTAAGTGTGGAGTTGGTTTTGTATGAGAACTTGAAAAACTGCAAATATCTAAAAACTGCTTACTTACCTTTTCTCTAGGGAATGTCCCAGTGTGATATTCTAGGCATATCACAATGAGTAGAAAAAGTAACTTAAAAAATAACTTAAAAAGTAATCTAAAAATTAATGTACAAAGTAATCTGTAAAGTAACTAAAAAGTAATTTCAAAACATTGACTTACCTTTAATTCAATCAACTGCATTTGAACCTGCATTTAATTGTAAATCATTGCATAAGATTTTGCAAAGCATTTATTTCACTTACCTGCACCAGGCTTGGCTTGGTTCTAGAAATAAAATAACTTAATATTTTTGATACCAACAAATTGGTCTGAGTTCAGTCTTTGAGTGTGTGACATCATTTGCTGCCTGAGTGTGTACAACAAATACCTAACACTACCCGCTGATAAAGCCTTACTGCTCGCCCCCAACACTACCACAAATTGAGAGTAAGGTGCCATGTACTTTTACCTCTGCCTACCTTTGGGGTTCCACTGGACTCTGTGCACACTATACCTCATCTTGGTATAGTATATACAGAGCCAGCTTCCTACAGTGCTCCATACAGGTTCTTCACTAGGCCTGTGGAAATCCAAGACACCCGAAGGAATCTCTCTTGGAGTGAAGGAGTCACTCCCCTGCATCTGAAGGCACCGCAACGCAGCTGACCGGTCTGCTGATCCTGGGCTCCCACGTACCCCGAAAGGCTCAGCAATACAGGTGGTGGTTCTGCAACTCCCTCGAGGCCTGCTCTGTCTTCATACCGAGTTTGAGGCCAGTATCCCTCGTTGGAATCGCTGGAACAGAACCCCTCTACACCGCGTTGACTTGCCGTTGCCAAGGCTTGTTGACTCTCTCCTTCAGAGATCGTTGGGCTCCAAGAAGCTCCAACCTCAAGCAACTCATGCAGTCAAGATCTTTGCCCTCACCGCTTCCTCTGTAACGTGGGCCTTCATTGGTGAGCTGCTCGAGGTCCTCTTGCGACTCCTCTGCCTTCGGCCCGTGGGTCCTCTTGAGGGTCTTCTTTGGCTACAGTGGGCTCCCCTGCTTGCTCGGGGCCCGCTCTGACTTACCTGCTTGTGGTGAGTCACTTGGACCTTGCTGGTCCCAACACTGCACCTTTTTCGTCAACCACGTTGTTTGCTGCTGCCAAGGCATGTTGGTGCCCCTTCCAGACACCAACCCCTGTGCTCTCAACATCCGACGTGGGACAACTTATGAATGGCTTCTGGTCTTCTACAGCGTTGCCTGGTCCGCACAGCTGCAACTTCAAGGGCACCGTCAACCTCACCTGCATCTCAGACATCGGTGGGCATTCATCTTCCATGCCTCCTGGTCACTCCTGAGTGGCATAGACTGTCCTCTCTGCTTGCAGGTACCTCTCATCTTGAATCCACCTTTGGGTTCCACCGGACTGTCGTGTAGTTCCTATAGAAAGTATACAGGATCTGCGCGTTTAGACAACATACACTGTAGGATTGGTCTCAGACTGACTCTGAACACCCCCACCGGGTATGTTGGCCTCTGTACCGACTAGCTCACAGTGCCACTAGAATCTCCTCTTACCAAGGAGAGAATAGTTCCTGTCAACCATCGAACATGACAACCCTGATCCCTCAGGACCGTGGGAACAATATACTACCTTTCGCTCAGTCACTCGTGCTTACTTAGTCTGTCTCAGAGAAATACACAGAATAAACAGGCTGGGCGTTTTCAATAAGAATTTTATTGAACAGTTGTTATTCTGGTGTAAAATAGATGAGCTGCAACAACCGTTAGGCAGTTTAAGATATAAATGATTAGCAGTACTATAAAGGTAAATGGATGGTATAGCTCTACCATCTTACAATAATCATGAATACATCCGAGTATATAAAACACATGATAAAAAGATGCGTACTCCTACGATGTCTTCCTAACTAGATGTACCCAAGTGTACCTAGCATCTATGTAGGTGTTAAGCCAAGTATCCCTCTAGGATTTAGTCAACCCCATTACCTGAAGTGAGAGACTGTGGGACCCCGTCCTGGTCTCGAGTTGGACACCCCGCAAGGGATGTTTTAGACCACTGCGAGCTGGAGTGTCTGCATGCAGGAACCTCAGCGTCTCTGGTCAGTGTGTCGACCGGGAAGTCTCGGTCTCCTCTGTCTTATCTTAGCAAGATGTGATGTATATATACCCATAGGTCTCCCCAGGGGTCCTATCTTGCTGTGTTACTGTGTCGGCCTAAGGATGACATTGGGCATGAACTTTGTACATAGATTTTATACAGGAGATGGTAGTCCTGCTGTGCTTCCAAGAATCCTAATGCATAATGTATGAGATTTCAAACTAGGGAAAACCCGCGTTCTGAATGCAGTGTAGTATCTAGGTAAAGGTCAGTTCCTGTAAACCGTGAGAAGTGTAATGTAGGGAAGAATATAGGTGAAGGGTAATGAAGTTACCAAGGCCTATATTATGGTACCTATATGGAATATAACATCCACTCCTCTTCCGAATGGACGACATAGTTTAATTCTAACCGTACTACTAGGTGGACTAGATATTTGTACGCAAATACTTAAAACAGTTTCTCGTTGTGTTAAAAAAAAAAACATTGTTTTAAAAAGTGTTAAAAAATATATATATATTAGAAATTGGCACTTTAAGCTACAGCTCTAATATGTCCGTAGGTATAGTCCGAACTACTACAAGCATTTGAAAGCCATACTCGCTCAAAAGGAATGTCAATTTTGATATGGAGTTCTAATTTTCCGTTTTATTTTCCAAAAGTCTAATTTTTTCCCAGCACACGACGGGCCAAATGAGTCAAATGTTTATGTGTCCTGGCTGGTAGACGCAACATTTTTGTTGCTTGCCTCCACAGTTGACGGTCCCTGTAACACCTCGCACATTATGTCAATTGAGCACAGATGATCTTCTGTCCACAGCCGGTGCTGGGGCAGCCTGTGCGCCATCCAAGGCCTGGGTGTCAGAGGAGGAGCCGGAGTCCATACCAACAGGATCAGATACTACCTGTGGTGGCTCTAGAAATGCTGCCATCAACATGGGAACACGCTGGGGACACTGCAGAACATGGGCCGTTATCGGGTCCAGTAAAGCATCAACGTCCAGTTGCGCACAGGATGGGAGTGTCAGACAGAGATCCAACACACTTTCTTCTCCGCAAAACAGGCATCAGAGGACAGGTAAGATTCAGTCCATCCAGACTGGTCTAAATGACAAGAACCAAGAAGCACTTATTTCCCTTAGGCGAGGTGTGCCTAGAAGTTGTACCATGCGATCACTGTATTTTCTCTCCAGGAGTACTGTTTCCATCTCCTTGGTAACTGGGACATCCATTGCGTAGCCGAAAAACGACAATCAGGATACCTGCTATTAGAAACAGGATCAGCAGCAGTCCTCCAAATATGCTTCCAAATATAGAGTGTATTAAGTTTGGTATAACTCCGAGGACCGTCTGAAAGGTGCTTAATAGTCCAGAACCTATGGTCTTAAATAGGTGGACAATGCCAGTCGTATCAGACGTGTTAAAGATACAACTCACCATTTCTACGAAATGGAAGGGGCAATTTGTACGTATAAGTGCCTGTATCTCTGCCGAAGACCTTGCGACTTGAAGATCAAAAGTCTCTCGAGCGGAGGTTAAGGGCACGGGTTTCTGTATAAGCATGGCTTTCATTCTGCTCAAAGCATCAAACAATATTAATTAAACATTTAGCGAAGGCCATAACAGCGCCTCCCTGACTGTATGTGTTGGTGGAAGCAATACTTGCATACAGCAAGTAACCCTGGAACTCACGGTTACCAGATATGTGATGCCCGTAAGCATCCCACAGCAACCTTGATCGTTCAGCATCAAGTAACTTCCATTATAAAGTAGCCTGAACACCGGCGTGATCACAGCAGCTGGGGAATTCGAGGTGTATTCAAATCTTTATTCTTGGATAATCGAAGACAGGTCGTTTGTTGCACCGTTTCATTCAAAAACATTATTTGCTGAGGAATAAGGCATGCTCTAAATAGTGCCTCTGTTCCCTGGACCTGCCACTCTCTAGTACCCCAGACCAATTTTAAGTCTATGGTGTCATTCCATAAGTCGAAACCCTGTTCAGACAATTGGGCAATAAAGGTAGCGGAATAAATCTGTTTGATGTTTGTTAACATATTTTTCCGTGCCGGTGTTGGTGCAACCTCATAATAATATGAGGCTGGGTCTGATTTGTTAAACCCTGAAAAATACGGACATTTCTGTGCAAATGTTTTTGAACTGCTTTTTGGTGGTGTTGGGCAATGTTCCCATTGGTGGTATGTGAAAACCTTTCTGGGATTAGCAGATTTATGCAGAAAGTGATGACCATAATGTTGATAGCAATCCATTGTTTCAAAGTCTGATGTGCCCTCTAACATTTCATTATTAGAAAAAGCAGCAGATTTTTCTAAATCAGACAACATATTATTAACAGTTTCATAATCCCAATCATCGGAAAATGTACTGGAGGTAATGATATCACTTAATGAAATCTTAAATAAATGTGGTATTTTTAAAAGTTCGGTCGGGCCAAATATATCGTAATCAACCTTGTCCCATACTATACCGTCAGGTATAGGAACTGCTGTAATGTTCACGGATGATAGATCTCTTTTTTCACGATGTGATGATAGATGTGGTTACAGAATCACATTCACTTCTTGTGCTGCAGAGCTTTCTCGAAGATAAGTTCCATTTATAAGCATACTAAAGACAGTTACTAGCCCTATCCAGAAAAGAAAGAAAAGTACCCGGGTAGTTATCCAGAGTTCCACCCAAGGTGATACCAGGTAAGTCTTTTTAAGAAAGTTCAGAAAATCTTTGAATCGCTGTAGATGAGATTTTTGGGCTGGCATTGTTTCAGGTTCACTTGGATCCAATGACAAAAGTATCAAAGTCAATGAACTAGCCAGATGCAGTTCGATCAATTTTCGGTAATTCCGCAGGTTTTGTGAAAACTGTAGCTTGCTCTTGTTGGGGCATGTTGACGTAGATATCCGTGTTTGGTCAAATTGAAATTTGTCTTTCAGTTGAGTTCTCATTTTGAACTTCAGTTTCAAGAGGAACGAGTTCCATCGCATTGTTGCATAGTCCATCATTCCGTGCAGATGACCCTTCAAACGTGATGAGTCTTTCTGTTTGAACTTCTTGTATAGCTGTGAGAGGAGGGTGTCTGTTACTCCGGAGTCCACGCGGCCTACCACTCAGTTTCGGCCACATAGTGTGGTTTGATAAGATCAATTGAGACAAATCTTTTCTCCTTTTTACCGGCAAGAGGTGGCAGAAGTACTGTTCTTGTTCCTTCAACTGCAAGGACAGGTACAGGCTTTCTGTATGATGGCCCAAATTCTTTTTTGTCCGCTATTTTCTCTCTGACCAGATCCCCAACTTTAGGGATCCAGACAGGTGTTGCCATGACACTTTTTGCTTCCCCAGTTGCGGTCCTTTTCACCTGGACATTACTCTGTAGTGCCCTGGATTCATTTAGGTCCTGTAAAACAGCCAAACGTTTATGGATGTCAAAAGGTTTATCATCCGCCACTGTGCCTTCACAATGCTTTGCAATGATTTGCACTGCTTGCAGTTCTCTCTTGACTCCATGTTTCCTGAGCTGTAGCTATTTCCTGTTTCCTTGAACTAGCACTGCCTGCAGTGCTACCTTGACTCCTGAGCTTTAGAAATTCTCTGTTCCTGAACCACCACTGCCTGCAGTGCTACCTTGACTCCTGAGCTTTAGTAATTCACCTGTTCCTGAACTAGCACTGCCTGCAGTGCTACCTTGACTCCTGAGCCTTAGCTCAATTCTTGTTCCTGCCCCAGCACTGCCTTCTATGCTTTTTCTTGCTTCCTGAACCTGCACTATTCTAGTATACCCTTCTAGCCTCCCCTTCTGTATATCCTTTTCCAGTCCCTGTCTTGCTTCCCATTTCCTTGGTTCCAGTTCGGTGTCTTTCTATTCTGCTGTCTTGCTTCTGTTACCTTGTATGTTTGTTACCTGCTTTCTGCCAAGTGTGCCCTGTGTTTTCCTTCCTTTCCTGTTAAGCACTCCTCTTTGCTAGCTCCTTGTCTATTGTGCTTGTGTTTAGTTCTACCCCTTTGCTGTTACTGCCTTGCGTGTTCCTGTTTGATCGCCAGGATCCGTGGGCACAGCTGACTACCTAGGTGGTGTTTCTTGTTCACTGTGAGTATTGTCTTTGAGTTACAGTTACATCACCATGGGTATAAGCTCCACAGACCCTGCCTTTGCATACATATCCTATATGTGGGTATTTTCAGTCAGTATCTGTAACAGCAATTGTGGGTGAGGAACTTACTGAGCTTCAGTCTTACCGTGTGGAGCTCCCGAGTGCTTTACCCCACATTCCCTTTATTGTTAATGTTGTATTATATATATGTCTTGCACGTTCGTTCTGGGTGTAGTTAGTCTGAATGCTAAATCACCTCTGAGGACCTGTTCTTTTTGAGTCTTACCTCTTATTCTCTTATACAGAGCTTCCTCTTTGGATTCCCTTTCTCCTTTGACTCGCTGTGTGATCTTGGGCAGCTCTGTACCTAGTATTCTGCCTACTTTGTCTTCCCTGGCACCAGTCGTTTCCAGAGTCCCCGACACATGCCAGTGTCCCGGGCTGAGTCCTGACAGAATGACCAACCCACATTTCCAGGGCCACTTGTGAGGTTTCTTTGCCTTCAGTTAGCTATCATTTTTCTGTTACATTTATGTGAAAATATTACAGGTGTGTCATGATGAGCGGTTTAAGAAAGAAACACACCAGGGCATCATTTACGTTTGTGCAGGGCAGTTCACTAGTGCCCAACAATGAGAGGCATTTAGTGTCTACTTCACAATTTGAGAATGTTCACCCTAGTCCTGAAACAATGAATCCTCTTATGAGGAATGGACATTTACGTTCTGAATATTTTACTCATTGGCTCTCAAACACCTCTTTGGCAGATCCTGACTTAATCTTCTGTTCTGATCCAGATTCAATGCCTGTGTCAGCATTTCAAAAGGAGAATGATACCTTACTCAGTTTGCTGAACAAGAATTCTGATTCTTGCATGTCTGCTATAAGTGGTTGTAAAATACAATGTTCAACCACACAACCAAAGAAAGAGCAGATGCATTATATAACCTTTGTTTTCCATACAAACGATATACCCCAGTCTTGTGACCCAGTGAAGATCACAGTCCATGATACTAAAGAGACAATGTTTAATGCTACATTCAAAGTAAACAATCAGACTAACAAAAGAGAGAAAACACCTGCTAGAACACAGACATCTAATAGCCAGTTTAAACAAAATCCAAGATTTAGTTCTGTTGCTTGTGAAGTTTCAAAGTCTACCGCTGTCCTTGTAGAAAAAGATCTACAATCTTCACAGGAGATTTTGGAATCGAAGATTTTGGAATTGCAACAAGAGAATAAAATGTTTCAGACTGTTAAAAAACTATAACCCAGAGTTCAAGTGGGAATCTAAAACCCTGGTACAAGACTACTTTTCAGCTTCTATGTTAGCCTCCTTAGAAATGGAGAATGAAACCTTGCGCACTATTTTGCGGTCCCCTCAGAGCTGGTCCAGTAATTCTGTAAATAATACTGTGGCTGATCACTCAGATTCCACTCAGAATAGCCATAGTACCATGTCTCAAAGTGCAGTTAAGGAAAGTATTTGTTTGAATTCAGAATTTTCTAACTCCTCTGTTTTGTCTTCTAGTGCTAAAGTACATCTAGGTGCTACATCTGAGATGTGGTCTGTAGTAACCACGCTCACAGTGGTTAGTAGATAAAAGGTATTTATTCATGAGTACATCTTCTTAGTTGTACAGCGACCTCCAGCTTCTTCAACTGACTCTCTTTCCTAGAACTACTCAGTGATGTCATTCTATTACATCACCAAGTTCTACAATAGAAGAAAGAAATCTCCACACATCTCCCTCCCTTACAAGGAAATTCAACAGAAATTTGATAAACTAAACATGCTAACAACGAAGAACAAAGTGAACTTAACATGAAACTAATGTAAGATTATCATTAAGCAATGGAGAGCAAAAGAAAACCACACATTAAAATTGAAATAACAAGACAATTATTCAGTTGAGTTTGGAATATTAACCTTGCACAGGCTACCCATGCTCCACTCTTTTCCAGAGTAACTACACAGTTCATCACTTTTACCACTCTTTGTGGCTTAGAAAATTTGCTCTCTGCTTTTTTGACAAATCCCATCCTTCTAGTGACCACCCAATCACCACAATTAATTCCAACAACCTTCACCCCCTTCCTTCTGTCATAATCATCCTTATTGCGTTCATGAGATTCTTTAACTCTTGCTGCAATCTGTTCACGATCCACCCAAACTTGATCTTTCTTTTGCAACCACACAGGAGACTCTTTAGTTGCAGGTTCTCTTCCTTTCAAAGCCACAAAAGGTGAAACACCCGTAACAGAGTGAGGAGTCACTCTATGAGCCCACATCATTTTGACTAATTCCTCCTTCCACAATAATCCATTAGCCAAAGACAATTGGATGTTGTCCATAATGATACGATTAACCCTCTCGACTAATCCATTTGCCTGTGGTCTAAATAGCGCCACCCTGTTATGCTTAATTCCTAATCCTGTAAGAAACTTTGTCATGAAAGTAGAAACCAGCTGGACACCATTGTCCGTGACCAAACTCTTAGGTATTCCTTCTTCCAAGAACAAATTTTTTAAAAATTCAATCACATTCTCAGACGTAATATGTTCCACAGATTTAACCACAAACCATTTACTGTGGTAATCCACCAAAACAATTAAAAATCTATTCTTGACACCTAATCTTTCAATGGGACCCAAAAAATCCATCGCCAACTTCTCCCATGGTCAATCAGGAACCCACACACACCCCAATGGAGGTTGACGGATCACTCTACACTTATCACTATTACTACATGCCAGACAATCTCTCACAATCTCTTCTACCTCTATCCATCTCAGGCCACCAAAAATGTTGCCTCAATCTCCTCTTGCACATGCTTCTCCCCAAGTGTCCTTCGTGTACAAGTTTAATCAACCTCCCTCTCAACATTCTAGGCGGAACAACACGGTTGCACCTCAAAACTTTATCCCCCTGAATACTCAACTGATCTTTCACTTTTACATATTGTTTCAATTCCTCACTTAAAGCCACAGCATTCTTCCACCCACTGCGTATAGCATCTTTGAGCTCTATGTACTCTCTTTCTGCACTCAAAGCTTCACTCCACTCTTCTTGTCTTAAAGCCAATTCTATATCACAAACAGTAGACAAAGAGTCCACCTCAATCATAAAAGAAGAATCCGCTTCCTCTTCCTCAACTGGCATACGCGACAAGCAATCGGCTATGACATTCCTTTCACCTTTGACAAAATCGATTGAAAAATTGAAATCCATCACTGACAACAACCATCGAGAAATCCGGGGAGTCACATTCCCTTCAAGACCCTTACCACCTTTAAAAATATGCAGCAAAGGCTTGTGGTCTGTTCTAAGAACGAAAGGCAATCCCCATAAATAGAATCTAAAATGATTCATCGCCCAACAACAACCCAAGGCTTCTTTTTCAATAGCAGAGTAAGATCTCTCTGCACCCTGTAGGCGACGCGATGCAAACCCAATCACTCTTTCTCCATCATCCATCCAACACAGCGCCCAACCCAACATTACTTGCATCAGTTGTCAACATAGTTCTCTTTTTAACATCGAAGTGAGCCAAAGTGGGCGCGCTAACTAGTGACGCCTTGACATTTTTAAATGCTGATTCACATGCCAAATTCCATTCAAATGATACACCTTTTTTCAACAACGCTCTCATAGGCTCAACAGTGTCGGAAAAATTGGATACAAACTTTGAACAATACTCGGCAAGACCAAGAAATGATTTCAACAATTCCTTATCAGTAGGCTGAGGAGCATTAACAATTGCCCTTACAATACTTTTTTTTGGTCTAATCCCATTGGCGGAAATCTCATGACCCAGATAATTTACTTGTTCCTTTCTCAGTTGACATTTCTCCTTTTTTATGGTTAATCCATGTTCAGCAATTCTTTTCAAAACTTCAAACAACAATTCATCATGATCCTTGAAGGATCTACCAACCACCATTATGTCATCCTGTAAACACAAAATTCCTCGCATTCCCTGAAATATGTCTTGCATAATTCTTTGGAACACCGCGGAGGCTGAAGCTAACCCAAACGGCATGCGACGGTAGCGGAAAGCCCCCAGCGGTGTGACAAAAGAAGTCAGGGGTCATGATTCCGGATGCAGATTCACTTGGTGATAAGCAGCAGACATGTCTAAAACGCTAAAAATCTTTCCACCCTTCATCACACTCAACATCTCCGCTATATTGGGGAGTGGTTGGCGATCCACCCATATGTTTTTATTTAAATCTCTCAAGTCTATACAGAGACGAATCTTATTTCCTTCCTTGGGGGCGACGACAATTGGGGCAAGCCATTCTGAAGATTCAATGGGCTCAATAATTTTACATTCCAGTAATTTGTCAAGCTCCTTTTGAAGCGGTTCACTCATTAGCAAAGGTATGGGCCTAACCTTGTGCACCACTGGACTAGCATTTTTCTTCAGAATGATGCGGTGAGTGAATTTCTTCAGCATACCTAATTCATCAGTCAAGACATGGGGAAATGGCACCATCAATTTCTTTCCCCAGTCAGAATCATCCTCTAAAGCAGGCAAATTACGTTCTTGCGTAGATTCTACAACCATCACCGGTTCTTTAGCATTTGGGTCAAGGATGATGTTAAGATCCTTTTGATGACGCCACCCTAAAAGATTGGATCCATCTTCTGTTACATACACTCTACCATTTACACTGTTATTCTTGAAAAATATATCCATCCATTCCATCCCCACAATGTTAATTCTTTTTCCACCGTAGCCTACTGCTTTTATATCAGGATGTTGTAAGTCTTTCATGTTTTTCTTTAACTCTTTCTCATAGGCCCCTGTCCTATCCCCACATTGAAAGCAAAAAACTTAGGGGTGATTATGGATAATAGGTTTTCTTTCTGTGACAACATAAACTCGGTGGTTTCGGCCTGTTTCCGTATCCTGAGAACTATAAGGAAAATTAAGTTTTTCCTTCCTGATAACAGCCTTAGGACAGTGGTCACAGCCGTCATGTCTCGAATCGACTATTGTAATAGTCTATACTTAAATGCTCAAAAACAGCATGTCAACAGGCTGCAAATTGTACAGAATGCCGCAGCCAGACTGATTACTAGTACCCCCAAATTTGCCTCTGTAAAGAACAAGTTGAGACAACTACATTGGCTCCCCGTGAAGTTAAGGGCACGTTTTAAGGCCCTCTGTGTAGCTTTTAAGGCCCTAAATGGAATTGGTCCTGACCATTTGAGATTAAAGTTCAGATGGTATGTTCCCGCTAGAAACCTTCGGTCCTTGGGATCTAAACAAGTTCTAGTTCCTCGGATCAAAAGAGCCAGCTGGGGGAATAGAAGCTTCATTACATGCACCTCTAAGGCATGGAATGAGCTCCCTTTCCACCTGAGGAACGCAGCGGATCTCCTTTCCTTTAGGAAAGGGTTGAAAACCTGGCTTTTTTTACAGTAATCTCTATTCTCAGTTGACCAGCAGGCATGCATCAGCGCCAGGACACCCTAGGGTAATCGTGCGCTATACAAGCTTAAATAACATAACATAACATAAACATCTTTAGATATTAACGTGAATAGACTACCTGAATCCACCAACACTTTGATTTGAGTATTACCAAAGGTGATTCCACAATGGGGTTTCTCAAGTTTCTCAATACTTTCCATTTGTATATCCTTATTCTCATTAATAATTATTTCACGATTGTGGTCAGGCATTCTACACTCATCCACAGATAGCATTAATTCCTCTCTTACCTCTCCCAGATTTTCTACTGTTTTAACACTCGGACTTTGTACTTTAAATCTGCACATTTTAGCTAAATGACCCTTCTTCCCGCATGACCTACACGTCATGTTTCTAGCCCCACACGCAAAACTAGAGGCAATGTGCCCAGGACAACCACATCTACTATAACATGTAATCTTTCTTTTTACAACTACACTAGGTACATTTTTTGAATTGGATGCACATGGAACATCTACTTTAGCAGTATTTTTTAGTCCAACCTCTTGTACATCCAGGGCAACAACCTCTTTTTCTGAAGATTTTACTGTTAATTTTCCCATGTCAATCTCCTTCATCCAAACAGCAGTATGTTCCAAGCTCCTGGCAATCTGTACAGCTTCTTCTAATGTAGGATCCAAGGACAAAAGTCTCTCTTTGACCTTTTTGTCTCTAGTACATCTCACAATTTGGTCACGAATTAAAGACTCCATTAAACCGTGAAATTCACATGTTACTGCCAAACCACGCAGTGTCGCTACATAAGTCATAATATCCTCGTCATGTGCTTGACAAAAAAATTTGTGTCTCTCAAAAACCACACTAAGTTTAGGTGTAAAATGTTTTTCCAGCATTTGCAGCGACATGTCATATACATTCACAGGTTGACCATTACCAATTCCCAAAGAAACTTCGGGAAGATCATCATATATTCTTCTTCCTTCCGTCCCTAAATGGTGTAACAAAATTGCTTGTCTCCTTAACGGTCCATATTTGTCACCACCAATTGCTAGCATATAAGTACTAAAAATGTTCTTCCACCTTTTCCAAGGAATACTTGGTTCCCCAGGAAGAGGTAAAAATGAAGGTGGAGCAGCCATACTTTAATCTGACATATCTGCAATAAAAAGATTAAAACAACAAACTACCACAATTAACTAAAAAAATAAGTTATAACAATAAATTAAAACAATTTAAAATAATTATCTAAAATAACTATCTAAAATAATTATCTAAAACAATTACACTGTAGTAATATGTTCCTTCACTTTGCTCGTGCAAAAAACAATTGTAGTGTAGTAGTATCTCCCTCGAATAGTAAAAGTTTCACTTTACCAATGTAGATCACAATAGTCCTCTTTCTATGCTCACGTCTACAGCAGAATGCGTGGCTGCACGTACTTGCATCAGACGTTAGCACAATCTCCTGTAAGCTGGCAGAACTCCCATGATGAGGAAAATGATCACGATCACACTGGTGAGATAACTATAATGAAATGATACTCCGAGCGTTAATTCACGCCTCCGGTTTTCACTGTTTTGTCAAATAATGAGATAGTATTTTGCGTGTTAACTCGCGCCTCCGATTTCCATAGCCTTGATTACTTTCAAAGCTTAATCCATCCACGACCTCGCGCATCAGCTTGCGCTTCTCAGACCTTTGTTTGCCTTCAAAGGTTAATTCGACTCACGACCTCACGCTTGACTTCACACGTCAGCTTTGTTTATATTCAAAGCTCAGTCTTTTTACAGCCTCGCGCTGGGCCTCGTGCGTTCTTGATAAAGAATGTTGGTCTCTCGTGAAATCGCTCGAGCAGTCAGCTCATTTAAAATCCAACTACAACTTGCCAAACATGAAAAAAAAATTAATAGTAGTCACTGAACTCGAGTTGGTTCTAAAACACACACGTTTAAATGAATGATGAATTAACGTTGTAATCCACACAAAAACATTTTTTTTTCACATTTACTTTTCAGTGGCAAAACGAGTAGTTTCTTCTTTAAGAGTTCACAGCAACGTAGGTTCACAGCAATGCTTGTACCATTAAACAGTAGCTAAAACTTCAGGATTTGCCCAAAACAACTTGTTCCTCTTCAGTAAGGCAAATAAAAACGATGGAATTACTCACAGTTCCAAAATTTAAAGATCATCAGCAGTACTCCTCGGTGAGCTGCTTTTCCAGGGGTGGAGGTCACTCATCAATCTGCCCCTGCGCAGAATCTCGTCACCAAAAATTGTAGTAACCACGCTCACAGTGGTTAGTAGATAAAAGGTATTTATTCATGAGTACATCTTCTTAGTTGTACAGCGACCTCCAGCTTCTTCAACTGACTCTCTTTCGTAGAACTACTCAGTGATGTCATTCTATAACATCACCAAGTTCTACAATAGAAGAAAGAAATCTCCACAGTGTCCCTCCAGTTTTGAGGAACCCAAATTCCAGGCAAGGCACAAAACATCTCTTTGCTTTCTTTTCCTGGTAGTGAGGTCAGTTCTATCTCAGAGATAACCCATAGACAGGCCATTGACATACACACAAAACCTGAACCATTGACCCACATAATCCCTGATGTGACAATGTCCTGTGACTCGGACCATGCTCTTGATTTAACTGCTGCAACTGAAGTCAACCTCCTCGCTGAGAAGAAACAAAATCCTGACCCCTTCTTTGCTGTTTTGCCTTCAAGCACACCACATATTGAAAAGTCAGGAAATAATATTACTATATGCTCCGATTCATCTGTAACACCTTGTAATGCAGAAGGAATTGAACAAATCTCCCAAGACCAAGAAGTCTCTGAACTATTTACTCTAAGAGATGTGAAGTGCCAAAAAGTAAAGAAAGTCTGATCAACAGAGACTCTAAGATAAGCAGTATTCTTAGCCATCCCGAAGAAAGCACTTCAGTGTGTTTTAATTAGCCAAGGAGCTGTGAAAATTTCACTATTGACAACAGGGAATCTACTGTTCACGGTCTATCGCCATTCCAAGAATTTAAAGTCTGTCATCCTTGTGTCTCTGCCATCAGCTTGTCTGCTTTCAGAGTCTCCAGAGTCCTCAGCCGGCCTGCTGCTTTCAGAGTCTCCAGAGTCCTCAGCCGGCCTGCTGCTTTCAGAGTCTCCAGAGTCCTCAGCCGGCATGCTGCTTTCAGAGTCTCCAGAGTCCTCAGCCGGCCTGCTGCCTCCTGAACTTCAGCCTTCCTGCCATCTGAGCCCGAGCCTGCAGCCTTCCTGCCATCAGAGCCCGAGCCTGCAGCATGCCTGCATTCAGACCCCAAGCCCTCAGCTCACCTGCCTACTAAGTCAGAGTCTCCAGCCTGTCTGACTTCAGCGCCAGAGCTTCCAGGCTGCATGCCTTCAGCGCCAGGGCTTCCAGGCTGCCTGCCTTCAGCGCCAGGGCTTCCAGGCTGCCTGCCTTCAGCGCCAGGGCTTCCAGGCTCCCTGCCTTCAGCGCCAGGGCTTCCAGGCTCCCTGCCTTCAGCGCCAGGGCTTCCAGGCTCCCTGCCTTCAGCGCCAGGGCTTCCAGGCTCCCTGCCTTCAGCGCCAGGGCTTTCAGGCTCCCTGCCTTCAGCGCCAGGGCTTTCAGGCTCCCTGCCTTCAGCACCAGAGAATCCAGTGTCCCTGCCTTCAGCACCAGGGCTTTCAGGCTCCCTGCCTTTAGCACCAGAGAATCCAGTGTCCCTGCCTTCAGCACCAGAGCTTCCAGGCTCCCTGCCTTCTGTCCTTGAGCCTCTATCTTGCCTACTTTTTGACCCTGTGCTTCCAGTTTGCCAGCCCTCAGAGGTCTCAGTACGTATACATTTAGAGACTGAATCTCCAGCATCAGAGACAAAACTCTCAACATGTAAGCCGCCAGGGCCAGGGTCTTCTGCATACCTGATTCCAAAGACTCCCGCATGTGAGTCTATTGTATGTTTTTCTTCAGGGCCAGAACTTCAGGTCTGCTTCCTGTCACCTCCTTCGTTTTCAGCCAGTTTGCCTTTGACCTCTGTGCCTCCTGTCAATACGTTATCTGCTTTTGACCCTACAGTAAATCTTCCTTTGTTTTCAGAGTGCTACTCTAGCCTGCCATCATCAGGACTTCAAACACATTTAATTCAGGCTTCTAAGCCCCTGTCACTAGCTTTGGACTCTTCAAGTTCTGCCTTCAATACTGCTGTCAATTTCCAGCCTATTATCCAACCCTCCAGAACATCACAGTTTTCCTGCAGTCCTCTTGTATCTTGCACTACATCTATGATGGAAATGGACTTACTTCTTAGGAGCAAAGGCTTTGAATCCAGTTTCAGATTCTGGGAGACGGTCTTTGGAGGGGGTGTACTGTCACGATTCACTCCCTGCATTCTCGTGCCCACCACCAGGGGGCTGAATTGTGGGGCTTTCCAGTGTTCTAATATGCTTCTAGACACTCCCCTGCATGCATATCCTGACTTCCAGGCATTTGGACACCATTTGGGAATTGACATCCATTCCCCATCCATGCCGGGTTTTGTGGAAGCCAGTCTGCTCATGCTGCAAACTACATTACCTATAATCCCCTGCTCACTGCTTTGTCTCCACCCCTGCAGGCCAAGGATAGGTGAAGGAATTCAGCTCACCTGTGGCTGGCTGCTGCTAGTCTGCTCACACCTGATGCATGTGATTACTGTGAGCTCTTTTAAGCCTCAGCTCCCTTCAGTCCAGTGTTGGTCATTGTAGCTGTTATCCGGTGAGACCAGTCCTTGTTCCTGAGCTTTTGCTATTCCTTGATTCCTGAGCTATAGCTATTCCTTGTGCCTGAATTAGCACTGCCTGCAGTGCTACCTTGACTCCTAAGCTTTAGTAATTCCCTTTTCCTGAACTAGCACTGCCTGCAGTGCTACCTTGACTCCTAAGCTTTAGTAATTCCCTTTTCCTGAACTAGCACTGCCTGCAGTGCTACCTTGACTCCTGAGCTTTAGTAATTCTCTGTTCCTGAACCAGCACTGCCTGCAGTGCTACCTTGACTCCTGAGCTTTAGTAATTCCCTTTTCCTGAACTAGCACTGCCTGCAGTGCTACCTTGACTCCTGAGCCTTAGCTCAATTTTTGTTCCTGCCCCAGCACAGCCTTCTATGCTACTTTGTTTTCTTGCTTCCTGAACCTGCACTATTCTAGTATACCCTTCTAGCCTCCCCTTCTGTATATCCTTTTCCAGTCCCTGCCTTTCTTCCCATTTCCTTGGTTCCAGTTCTAGTTTGCTGTCTTTCTATTCTGCTGTCTTGCTTCTGTAACCTTGTATGTTTGTTACCTGCTTTCTGCCAAGTGTGCCCTGTGTTTTCCTTCCTTTCATGTTAAACACTCCTCCTTGCTTATTGTGCTTGTGTTTAGTTCTACCCCTTTGCTGTTACTGCCTTGCGTGTTCCTGTTTGATCGCCAGGATCCGTGGGCACAGCTGACTACCTAGGTGGTGTTTCTTGTTCCCTGTGAGTATTGTCTTTGAGTTATAACATCACCATAGGTATAAGCTCCACAAACCCTGCCTTTGCATACATATCCTATATGTGGGTATTTTCAGTCAGTATCTGTAACAGCAATTGTGAGTGAGGAACTTACTGAGCTTCAGACTTACCGTGTGGAGCGCCTGAGTGCTTTACCCCACATTCCCTTTATTGTTAATGTTGTATTATATATATGTCTTGCACGTTCGTCCTGGGTGTAGTTAGACTGAATGCTAAATCACCTCTGAGGGCCTGTTCTTTCTGAGTCTTACCTCTCTTATTCTCTTATACAGAGCTTACTCTTTGGATTCCCTTTCTCCTTTGACTTGCTGTGTGATCTTGGGCAGCTCTGTACCTAGTATTCTGCCTACTTTGTCTTCCCTGGCACCAGTCGTTGCCAGAGTCCCTGACACATGCCAGTGTCCCGGACTGAGTCCTGACACCCAGATTGACCCGCAACTATACGGATCACCAGGTTGCGTACATTTACGCGTCTGTGTTTTGAAGCTATCATGTCAGCTTATATGGAACAAAGAGTATCTGTGTGTTCCTGTGTCCACTGTCTAACTGAAAAGTCAGGTTTTATCAAATCGTAGAAAGGTTTTACTCTTTCCGCGTAATCTAAAATGTATGTTCTGCCAAAGTTCAGGAATCCCAGGATTGATTGTACATTTTTTAATGATTTTGGAGGTTGGAGCAACACGCAATTTTTCTAAAAAGTTAGCTGCTAGACTTTTTCCTTCACTTGAAAGCACATATCCTAGAAAAAGGACATTAAGGTGGACAATCTTCAATTTTTCTTTTTTTTAATTTGTTTTTTTTAAGTTGAATTTATAAGCCTCAGAGGCAAATCCCAAAATGATGGTGTTTAGTCTGTTCAAGTGTTCCTCCAGGTCATCATCTGTCAGATAAATATCATCTACATAGGATAATGCCTCCTCATCCAGATTTTGAAGTAATTCAGTTACCCTAGCCGAAAACAACCCCGGGCTGTTCTTATACCCCTGGGGGAGTCAACAAAATTGACGCTGGGACCCTAGCGCTGAGAATGCTGTCAAATATCTGCTCTCAGGCGCTATATTTTGGCAAAAAAAATCCATTTGAGATATTTAGTGTTTTGTATTTTTTCCGCACATTGTTATTCATAATGCGACATTGGCTGACGGTATCTAACCGAATTAAATTCAAGGCATTATGCCTTATTTTCAAAGCCCTGCACGATGTAGGTCCTTGTTATTTAAAAAATTTGCTTTCATGGTATGTCCCAAATAGAGAACTTCGTTCTAAAAATACCTTGACAGTGCACTGCCCCAGGTTCAAGAGATTAAAATGGGGAGGCAGTTGTTTTACCACCGAAGCCCCTGCCCTGTGGAACAGTCTACCTATAAACATCAAGGCAGCACCAACATTGCTGGGTTTCAGGAAGCTAATAAAAACTTGGCTTTTTAATGGTTAGGTGTTTAGTCATTTCTCATCACCTAACTACCATCACTTTACTGCCATTCAAATAGCGCCAAGACACCTATGGGTATTCGAGCGCTTTAGAAACCTTTTAACATAACACTCTGTGCATTCTGTACTGCAAATGTTTTAGTGCAAGTGTTTAAATGTCTGTAATCCAACACTAGACGGTATGTGTTGTCCGGTTTTGATACGGGAAACAAAGGGTTATTCATTTGAGAGGTGCAAGTTTCAATCATTCTCTGGTATTCAAGTTGATCCAAGATCTCCCTGACCTGTCTTTTTAGCTTCTTGCCTTATTGGATACTGCCTTTGTGCAGTAGGAGTATTTTTCAATGGAATTATATGGTGGGTTGAATCCTCATCCCATCCAACATGGTTTTTGTATAATGCCGGGGCCTGGGCTACCGCCCACTCCAGCGCATATGTATATTTTAAATATTTGGGAACATGGTCGGAGAATGCTGGTAAATTACCGTTCCTCCCCCAGGGCAATCCATGACGAATGCTGGTGGACAATACTGTTCAGCTAACAAAATGTCATAGCCAAACATTAGGTTCTCCCAAAAGAGACCTCTAACTGTCCTGCAATTGTCCCCCTCCATTTGGAGTGTTATTTCATATAATTTGTGTGGGACACTTACCCTAGTATCAGGTGTTTCCACCGTGATATAATCATTCAAGTCCGCTGTCACCAGAAATTCCATCAAGTTCTGGCGAGCTATTTTTACTTTTGCCGCACTGTCTAGCATCGTCAGAGCCCATTCAGTAGTCGAGTCCTCAAAATTCTGGGCATGTCTGATCTTTAGACCTGCAACCTTCTTCTTTTTGAACTGTGGTTTTTGTTTTGGTTTATCTTCTTTTTTGGAAGTATATTCTTGAGTGTGTTGCTTGTCTCTGGACTTTGTACGCTCTTCTGGTCTGTCTGACCGTCCTTCTCTCTCGGAGTTTTTCGTTGAACCCTGAAAGGAACAAGAGGAACGTGTATCAGTATCCTGATACCTGTCAGGTTTCTTAATATTATCCCTATTCCTAATGTTGTAACTCCTTTCGGAGGGCTCCTGTGGAGGAGATCTACCTCTGGATTGAGTTCTGTTTTCTTTAACTTTTTGTTTTTTGTTATTGTCCCACTTCTTTTTAGAAGAAGCAGGTGTCTGCTTGAAGGTCTCCTTCTCGGGACAACCCATCAGTTGTGCTTTTAATGCTTTTCCACCCAAACTGTCCCTGCCTAATTCTGCATACGCAGTTTCTATTATTTTTGGTAGTTCGTGCTCCTGTTGTAAAGGACTGAACTCCCTTAGGCGTTGGCGGATAGCCACTGATGCTGCCTCCCCTTTAATATTTGCTAATATTATGGCTGATACCTGGGCATAGTTACCTAGTAACTTCATCCCCAAGTTCAGAGCAGGCTCTGCTCCGTACTCATTTTGTATTTGTCTTAATACATCTGGTATTACTGCTAGGGACGGAATACCATGAGTTCTGGTATATATGGCAGCGAAAACTGTACCCCAAGAGGTACAGTCCTCTGTGGTGTTATCCCCATGGGCAAGCAGATTGTCAGCATTCTGTGTTTTTCATAAGCGTTGGTATTTGGGAATACTGCTTCTAGCTGTGTTATTTTCTGAGCTATCCAGAATGGCATTTGTTCACGTTTTGCGGGCATTTTACCCATTACTGCGTGTAATGTTTGTGGTGTAATCTTAGTTGCTGTGTTTTGAATGTTAGTTGTATTTGTTGTTACCATTGCTGGCTGGACTGTAAGTCTCCTCATGACGAATTGCGTCATGTTTCTGTACAGTTTTATTAATTCTTTGTGAAGTATGAGTAAGTTTGGTCCTGGCATTGTTTCGATGTCAAGATGTGGTGTGTAGGCTGCTAATATTGGCCATGTTTCCCCTTCTCTTCCGAGCGGGCCGAGTCTCACTCTTCTTCTTGTATGGTGTAGGGCACCTTTAAACCAGTATAAATGTTCCTGGAACGTGAGCGGAACCTCAATGTCCTCATACGGACAATATTCCACTGGTGGTTCATCTTCTGTGTAAAAATGAAAAGGTTTTGTTCTTGCATTTGCTGCTGGGAATGTAAACCCACGAATAAAATACCTCTAATCTGTATGATTCGTGTGCCTCAATAATGAAAGCTACTATGCCACCCTTGGGTGTTAAACCATGCGCAAGCAGCTTCAGGGTGACTGCATTTCTAACATTTTCTGCAATCTGAATTGCATCTGCATTTTCCTCATCCGCTGAGAAATTTAGTTCTTGCACAACTCTATCCCCTTCAGTCTTTTTTTTTTTTTTTTAAAAAGGAGGAATAGCTTTTCAATGAAACTAAGATAAGGTGTGTTGCACAATTGTAGCAACACTGCGTCCTTCAAACTTGACTAACCAACAGCCAATAAATAGGATATTTTGCCAACTCAGCTGTGGCGGAGTTTTGCCCACCCACTCCAGACGTCTCTGGTGTTTTGTGAATAGGGCTTTCTGAGAATAACACGACTGAACTACTCCGATTCTGTTAAATAAGCACCCAACCAACGTTGGCGGCGCCATGTCGTGTAGTTCCTATAGAAAGTATACAGGATCTGCGCGTTTAGACAACATACACTGTAGGATTGGTGTCAGGCTGACTCTACACTCCCACCGGGTATGTTGGCCTCTGTACCGACTAGCTCACAGTGCCACTAGAAACTCCTCTTACCAAGGAGAGAATAGTTCCTGGCAACCATCGAACACGACAACCCTGATCCCTCAGGACCGTGGAAACAATATACTACCTTTCGCTCAGTCACTCGTGCTTACTTAGTCTGTCTCAGAGAAATACACAGAATAAACAGGCTGGGGGTTTTCAATAAGAATTTTATTGAACAGTTGTTATTCTGGTGTAAAATAGATGAGCTACAACAACTGTTAGGCAGTATAAGATATAAATGATTAGCAGTACTATAAAGGTAAATGGATGGTATAGCTCTACCATCTTACAATAATCATGAATACATCCGAGTATATAAAACACATGATAAAAAGATGAGTACTCCTACAATGTCTCCCTAACTAGATGTACCTAGCAAGTATGTAAGTGTTAAGCCAAGTATCCCTCTAGGATTTAATCAACCCCATTACCTGAAGTGAGAGACTGTGGGACCCAGTCCTGGTTTCGAGTTGGACACCCCGCAAGGGATGTTTTAGACCACTGCGAGCTGGAGTGTCTGCATGCAGGAACCTCAGCGTCTCTTGTCAGTGTGTCGGCCGGTAAGTCTCGGTCTCCTTGGTCTTATCTTAGCAAGATGTGATGTGTGTATATATACACACACACATAGGTCTCACCAGGGGTCCTACCTTGCTATGTTACTGTGTCGGCATAAGAGTGACATTGGGCATCAACTTTGTACATAGACTGCTGTGCTTCCAAGAATCCTCATGCATAATGTATGAGATTTCGAACTAGGGAAAACCCGCGTTCTCAATGCAGTGTAGTATCTAGGTAAAAGGTCAGTCCCTGTAAACCGAGACAAGTGTAATGTAGGGAAGAATATAGGTGAAGGGTAATGAAGTTACCGAGGCCTATATTAGGGTACCTATATGGAATATAACAGGACTCCTTTGTCTTCTTCAGTGACATCTTTCTTGAAGTCCTCCATTGTGGTCTACAGCGGTTTCCGACGTCACTTGACACCTATGCACCCTGCTTCCCTGGTGTAGGTATCCTGGGCCCGGGGGTATCCACGGGTGGGGTGACTCTCCAACCTTCCATCCCTCACAGGGTTTCTTCAGGGTACGTTGGGAAGGGTCCTTCTTAAAATTGCAATTTACCTATTGACTACCATTGATCACGCAGTCGTGTTCCCACTCTGCACACGACCTCTGTGGAGTTCCTAGATACTCACATTGGGTGGTTCCTTGGGTCCCCCGCTCTTCTACGTCCTCTGGGTCCATTCTTGACTTGAGTCATGGTTCGCATTTCACTATTTTAGTATATGGTTTGATCTCCCCCTGGAGACCACTGTGTATTTGTGCTACTTACGTGCTCTATTTCCCAAGTATTGTTTCTACCTCTGGGTAGGAGATAGTACAAATGTGTGAGTGTTTGTAATAGATTACATATTTTATAACTACACTGTGTGATTCTTTTTCACTTAACCTATACCATAAGATTAAGTACTGGTAAAAACAAGCTGCTTTACACTCCTTCTGGACTAAGCCTGAAGGCTGCTCTCCACAGCTACCACTTAGAGAGCTTTCTAAAGTTGTCTAATACCACTAAAATCACCATGAGGGTAGTTTATTATTATTTTATTAAGGAGTTTTATATAGCGGTGGCCAGACCCGAGGGTATCCGAGCGCTTTACAACAGTTATAATACAGGAATCCCAGAATAAGGCATAGGTATACATGTTGGATTCGGAAGTCCTGGCGTGTAGTGCAACATTGAGGCAGGGCAGTCCTGAGAGCCTCGCAGAGTGCACATTGTCTTGTGCGGAGCCATTTTCAGGGAGGGGGGGAGCGGGGAGGGGCGAAGTGGTGCTAGGAGGAGGTAGATTATGGTGACAAAGTGTCATGGTGCTGCGGAATGCAGGTATGTGCCTTTCAGTGCTGGTTAACTGTTCGGGAAGGCACGGTTGAGGAAGAGGTCTTTTAGGAGTTTTTTTTAATTTTACAAAGGACGGGATAGTCCTAATGTCTGCTGGGATGGAGTTCCATATTTTAGGTGCGTTTCCAGCGAAGGATCGTGCAGCGGTTTTCTGTTTGCGTGTTTTCATAGGAATGACTAGTCTGAATGAGTGCAGGGTGCTACACTTACGTAAGTGAGCACCATATACTAAGCCAGCCTCTCACAACGGGGGTATGAAAATAGGCATCCTGCAAGTCCAGCACTACCATCCAGTCTCCCGGGTCCAGGGCAGACGGGACCTGAGCAAGGGTGAGCATCTTGAACTCCTTTTTGAGGAAGTAGTTGAGGGCTGTGAGGTCGAGGATATGACGAAGGCCTCTGTCCTTCTTTGGGACCAGAAAATAGCTGGAGTAACAACCACAGCCTATTTCTGGCCCGGGAACCCTCTCTATAGCTCCCTTGGCCAAGAGAGTTTTGACTTCCTCGCAGAGTAGGGCAAGGTGATCGTCAGTCGATTGTACACTGGAGGCATGGATGGAGGGGTAGCCTCAAAGGGGAGGGAGTAGCCCCTTGGACTATTTACAACAACCACCTGTCCGAGGTGATGTTTTGCCAGTGGTGGAGATGATGGCCTTTTCTGCTGACTGCCGTGAATGATCCCGACGGATCGGACTAGGAGGGTTTTGCAGTGAAGGAGGAGATTGTGGCTTGGCTCGACTTCTGGCCTCCCGAACCACAGGGTCAGGGTGAACTACGGCCCGCAGAGGTTGCTGAACTTGCGGGGCCCTCTGGCTGGAATACAGTTGGCGCAGTTGGAAGCCCCTTCCGTAGCCACCAAAGGAGCGTGTACTTGAAACGCTCAAGGGCGGCATCTGCTTCATCTCCGAAGAGATGGGAGCCATGAAAGGCCATGTCCATTAGATTAGCTTGGACATCCCCAGAAAAACCAGACATCCTCAGCCAGGCATGGCGACGTATGGCCATCGCCATGGAAATCGCTATGCCCAGCGAGTCTGTCCTGTCCAAGCGACATCGGATGGCAAACTTTGCTGCATCTCTCCGGTCTGAAATGGCTTGGGAGAGTAAAACCCAGTCCTCCTCCGAGACTCTGGGCAGCACCTGTGCAACTGTGTCTCCTTTCTAATCAGAATTATGGCCCAAAAGACATGCGGTGTTCACAGACCGCAATGCTAGACAGGTGGAAGAAAACATTTTCTTCCCAAAGATTTCCAGTCTCTTGGATTCCCAGTCCAGAGGAGCGGAAGGGAACGCGCCAGTGGAAGCTTAAACCACGTTTAGACTTCTTGTGGTGCCTCTTACCCGACTTCGATGAGTTCAGCAGTTCTCCGACCTTCCTTTCGACCGAGATCGGCGAGGCGACCTCCGTGGTGCCGGACGCCGGGCCACGAGCAGCTTAAGGGACCGCTCCCTCAAACCCTTCGGCGCAATGGCCCGGCAATCGTAGCACGACTTTGTGTCGTGGTCGCACGCCAGGCACCAGAGGCACAGTAAGTGAGAGGTCCGTGACCGACATGGCACGGTGACAGGCGCCGCTTGGTTTGAACCCCGAGGTCTTCTTGCGAGACATCCCTAGCACACCGAAAAGAGTAGGTAACAAGTCAAAAAAAAAGTCTGTCAAAAAATGACAGGTGGTAAGCTCTCTTCCACGGATCTGCGCTGGCTGGTGTGGAAAAAAAGAACTGACGTCAGCACACTGGAGTGGCGGTTATATTGACAACGCAGACCTCAAGGCGACGAACACGACGCGAACGACGTCATGCGGAGTCGATCGACGCCATCTACCGGCACACAGGGGTACTGCTACAAAAAATCTTCCGGATCCAGCCTGACGCCTGGAAGTTCAAAGGTAAGGAATCTGCGGCTAGATGTCTATATCAGATATAAAGTATACAAATTTACAGGGACATTTTCTAGCATGTCTATCAAAGAAATTCTACCAAAGCAGCTTTCATCAATTCAGAATGTTAGCTGTAAACTACTCGCAAATGCGAACCTTAGTATGGAGGCTTTACTATGTCAAAACTCCTGCCGTATGTTGAGGAAAAAATTAATAGAGCTCTTTTGCATGGTACAGTAGCAGAGGTAGAAAACGTTTGTGATGATGTGCAGTTTCGTTTCTTTGGTCCTGAAGAGGAGTGTAAAGGAAAATGAAGACTTGGTATCTGCAGGTGTTGAGGAACAGGAGACAGGTATTACTATTGATAACTTTCAAGAAGAGATTAGAAAGTTTAACACAATCTCTTCAGAGAAACCAGATTGTGTTTGTGTATGTTGTCAATGCACTCACTACAAAAGTTAAACTCATTATGTTACCGTGTCAACAAAAACTGAACTAGATAACACAGGTAAGTGGTGAGAATTTGCATCTTATTTGTAGAGGAATGCTTGGATTGTTCCACAAGACAAATTATATGTAAGCACTTTTATAATAAGTTGGAGAACAATAAAATGCCAGCTAGAGCAGTCCACAAGTTAGAATTAGTTCCAATCCCTCAAGAACTAGAAGATTTAAATGTTTATGAATCAATTCTAATACAGTCTATACATCCAAGCTATAGTCCATATGGAGCCAAAGACAAGGACGTTACCTCCAACAGAGTTACAGAAAGGTCTTAAAGGTAAAATTGTGTATTTGCCATATTAGATTTCAAGCAGAATATTGGAACTGTAGAGGTGCAGGAAGAAGCACTTATATTCTAGTCATTGGTGTCCTTACAAACAGCAAAATAATATGACAAGAACTGGTAAATGTTAGTAAAGTAAAAAAGCAACATTATATCTGGTACAAAATATTTATTATAAAGATGTAGATGTTCTTCAAACTTTAGCATGTATGGAGGATGACAATAAAAGAGCTCAGATTGAAAAGGTGGATTGATCTCGATCAGAAGAAATTTATGAACACTACAGTATCCACCCTCTGCATTCTAAAGAGATTAATGGTGATTTAATTGATCTCTTTCAAATGAAAGAAGCAAGAGGAGCTCCCTTGAGTGTCTGGGAGAAAGGTTTAGAAGCTCGATGTTTTCCCCATCTCTTCCCCTCAGAATGGGTGGTAGATATGATGACCAGCCTGTACAGATACCAGCAGCTAAGTTCAGATCAACTAGACTATACTCGGAGGATCCTACATTTCGCCAGTGTATTCCCTATATATGTCACCTTTTATTTGAGAACGACTTGTCAGGCCTATCTTATGCACTAAACCACATTCTCTAGACAGGAGTGAATCTGCAAAATATCACTGCAAGGGAATTTGTGGACAAAGTTGAAGGAAAAGATGAGAACCTGGATTACAACTTGATTAATTTGATGCCGTGCCAATGTGGCACCAATGAATATTGGTATCGTCGTCACGGTGAGCTGAAATGCATGTTGATAAACCTCGGAGCACCCACTCGGTTTCTAACACTCAGTTGTGCTGAGTGTTCTTGGGTTGACCTTGAATTCCTGCGAGAAGCAAACTCACATTTAAAGACATCAATCTGAAGACACCAGGAGAACTTGATATTTTAACAACCGGTTTCAAGCGATGATGGCTTTCATCTGTAACAAAACTAATCCTCCTCTTGGCCAAGTAACTGATTTCTTTTGGCGCAAAGAGTGCCAAGCTATAGGTTATGGGTAAAAGATGCCCCAAAATTTGGAACAGACAATGATGAGTCGGTCTGGTCTTTTATACAACAGTAAGTAACATGTGCCATCTCAAAAGACGGTGCAGACAAGGGCTTGAGACAAGTTCTCCGGTTTCAAACTTCGATGTGGAAAGTACGGTCATCAAAAATACAGATGCAAAGGAAAATTTTAAACGAGTTACTTACCTTCGGTAACGATGTATCTGGTAGAGACACAGTCTAGCCGCAGATTCCTTAACTTAGAATATCCCCAGGCGTCAGACTGGATCCGGAGAATTGTTTGCAGCAGCACCTCTGCGCGCCGGTGGGCAGCGCCGCATCACTCCGCCCTGACGTCATCCACGGACATGACGTCAGCGGAGCCATACAAGTCCCTCCCGGCGCGCTGACGTCCGTTTTCTTTGGAGAAACCTTTCCGCGCCACAACGCGGAGCCACCACCAAAAACTGTGAGAGTATGGGAACAATGTGCGAAAAAGATGAAAAATCAGAAAGAATCTAATGGTGAGAAGCATCACTATAAATGACAGTGACAAGCACTGTATACTGAAAGCAATTGAAGGAAAAGAGCAGAGCACCGCTCTGAGAAACAGCCCCGCAAAAGCGAAGACTATGCCCTCCCCCGAGGCAAAATGACATGAAAAAAAATGTCAAGGCAGACGACAGGAAGCCTGCAATCTCAAGATCTAACCGTGAAGCGCAACAAGACCGGAACCACATAGGTAATGGCGATCTACCACAGGTCGGCAACACCAGGAATGCCGTATCCCCTGTAAGAGATCTATGGACTGAAGAACAGTCAAATAGACCCCAAACCAATTGACTGTAGTGGGGACAAGAGACCCCAAAGCAATGGAGAAGGTGGGAGGAAAGAAGAACATTAGTAGGCCCCACACTGGAAGAACCAGGGTGTAGGGATGTAGAAGGATACATGAACCCACCGCCCAATCACGAGAATGGGTGGAGCAGAACAAGTAAAACAGAATGAATCATCCTACTGAGGAGGGAGGTGAAAGACGCCACCCCGCAGGAAGACAAAAGCCACCCAGAAGGAGGCGAGTGCATAAAACCCAACCTGAAAAGGTCCTCGCAGAGCGGGGAGGATGGGCGGGCGTTAAGGAATCTGCGGCTAGACTGTGTCTCTACCAGATACATCGTTACCGAAGGTAAGTAACTCGTTCATCTGATAGACATCTAGCCGCAGATTCCTTAACTTAGAATAGATACCAAAGCCATACCCCATAGGAGGCGGGTCTGCGACTGAACCCCACCAAGTTCCAAAGAGAACCCAGTCGTCAACAAGTTGACCAAACACAGTGGGGGCAGCAATGCCAGTGTGGCCAACACCAGACCAGTAAGCTCTGTAAGGAGCGAAAAACAATGGGAGGCAAAGGCATCACAAGCCGCCCAGGGGCGGCATGAAAACCCTCTGGTTTATACAGGGTTGAAAGGGAGCACAGAACCAGAATGTCAGTGCAGAATGTGAGGGTCTATAACTTCTGCAAAAGAAGGTGAACTGATTATAGGAGCCGATGGATCCGCAAGATCCGATGGATCTGCAAAAGACAAAGACCCAGAGAGAGGACAGACGGTATGACCGAGTTAGAGCTTACAGGTCGAGCATGCACAACAGTGGAAGAAGCCCTGTTGCAAGCGTACCAGCTAGGAAACCTGAACAGTAGCGGTAGGATTCTAACAATGTCCAGAAAGAGCCTGTGTTACCAGAGACACAAGACCTGCCATTGCGCAATCGCCCCTTCACAAAAAGACATGTGAGAGGCAGACGTCAACAAGCAGAATGACATATAACCATGACTACAAGAAGAGACATGCATGCGGGGGACAGAAGTACACATGGGCATCCGTGTGTACAGCTGGAACCACACTACGTAAAAGGAATTGCCCAATGGAACGCAGCAAGGCCCAGATGCGAAAGATGCATCAGCAAGTAGTCAACCGGCGAAAGGGATCCAGCAAGCTGGACACACACAGAAGGCTTGCTCCCAAGAGAAGGCCGAGAGCAAGGCCACGGACACCGCAGCAAGGAAACCCTAGCAAGCGTGACCCTTGGTTGTGTGTAGAGCGCAGGACCGAATATACATCAAGAAAGGACACCCTGAAGGATGCGTTTCTTAAAAGAATACAAGAGTGCACCATAGGTACCAACAGCTATGTTGCAGCAGAACCGGACAGAACAATGTCCAGATCCGTAATCGACATCAGCCACCCAGCAGGGAGGCGCCACGGTCCCCCGCGAGACAGGCTGGGCGACTGAGCAGTACAAGAAAGAGTCAGTAGTAAACGGACATAGAGTAACAGGAAATTGTAAAGAGATGTACATACAAGACAGTCCTGAAGAGAACACTTCCACAGAGAGCAGCAGCAGCAGCCCGAAATAGAAGTGTGACAAACTCCTGCGTGGAAAGCAGCAGGGGAAGAGGAAACTCTTGCTTGGGAAGTGCCCAGAAAAGTAGGGCACAAAGCAATGTACAGTATTGGCGGACGTGGCGAGGATGCCACCGTCTAAAGACAAAGTCCAGACAGGTCTGAACTACGAGAAAGTACCACCCATCCCAGAGAGAGGGGAGAAGAAACCAGTCATCGCAGAAGCGTAGGGAAAGCGTAAGCCCCCCCGTGACAGCGAACATACCAGGGAGCATTCACCTGACGCGCATAGAACACAGAAAAATCGTGCCGCGTCAGCCCTGCGTGCCTGGGGGCAGCGCCAAAAGGCTCCGCCGTGAGGTCGTCCATGGGCAGGACGACTGTGCCGGAATGGAACAGAACAAGGCGGTCCAAGGGAGAATGGCTGACAATAAGGGCAGCCATTATAGACAAGGATGGCGAAGCTGAAAAGACACTCCTGGAAGAGGCAGGCGAGGCAGAACCTCGAGAAAGTGAGCACCTACAGATGGAGGGGAGTGCCACGGACCAACCACAGACCCACACGGGTAGGCAATAGAGCGATGCCAACCTGTGGGCCGCAAGAAGGAAAAGGAAGGGTCCACAACAGCAGAAAGAGACCACAGTCTGATCCGCAGGACAACTCCTTTGAAGAAGACTACACAGGAGCCTACCAAGCCTTCTGTGTAAGGAAGACAGCTATACAATAGCCAACGAATACCCCACATAGGGTAAGCCTCGACCCCCAGCTAGGGGCACCTCTTGAGCATTAACTCAGACAGAGGAGTCAAAAGAAGGCCGAATCAGCTGACCAGCTGCACTAAATAGAGCAAAAAACGGCAGGAAGCCGTACAGGCCGTCTGGGTATTTTGTCATGAACCCAGGGCCCAGAACAAGCAGAGACAACACTGAACCAGAAAACAAAAGTCCACAAAAGGACTAGAAAACACAAAGTCATGGGAGCCCAGACATGAGGCGGTTGACTGCTGAGTCCGCATGACTGTCAAAAAGGGAGACGCCATCAAATGGCAAATCCCGAAGACTCTCCCGAACATTGTCAGGGAAACTCTCATCGCGCAGCCAGGCATGGCGACGCAGAGCAACGGACCTGCCCATCGCCCGACCCACAGAGTCAGTGGTGTCCATAGCCGACCGAATGGTAAATTGTGCCATTTCTCGGCCATCATGAAGGAGACGATCCAGGTCAGCACGGGGACCCTCTGGAAGAGAGGGAAGAAGACGCTCGACCGAGTCCCAAAGGGCAAAAGTAGCCCGTGCAAACACGCAAGGCGTGTTCAGAGCACGGATGCCCGAACTAGTGGACGCAAAAAATTTGATGGCCACATGCCTCCAACCAACGAGACTCCCTAGTGAGGAGGTAGCAACGGGAGAGTAGAGGAAGGCTGCGAGGTGAAAGCCGCCTGGACCACCCGGCCGTGAGCCCTAGGATGAAGGGACAAACAGACAGGGTCATCTGGAGCCGGGCGATGCCGACGTGCGATGGCCCGATCCACAGGGTCTCCCGAGGAGGGCCGTGCCCACGTGCTAAGAAGGGTGTCAAATAACAACCCGCCAAAAGGCAGCAAGGGCTCCACCTCCACAGCATCCTGGTGGAGGAGATCCAATAATGGATCAGAAGGCAAGGAGACTGAGGGGGGTTGCAGGTGTAAAATAGTTGTAGCCCTGCGAACAGCCCTCGCAAATGCCGCGCTAGCCTCTGTAGCCATTCTAGGTGGCGATAACAAACCATCTGTAGGGGACGGTTGAAGACTAACGCGTCCCCCAGAAAGGAGAGACGCCGCAGCCGGAGGCCGAGCAAAGGGCCACTGGCCAGGGGGCAGCGGAGCTGGAGAGCGTGGAAACAACCCTGGGTGCTCCGGGTCCTCATCCTCTTCAGACAGAGGAACAACAGGGACCGGCGCCGGCAATCACCAAGGGTGACTCGGCCTGGCGTCGGACCGGCGTCGACTCGCCCTCTACTGAGGCCTGCGGGGAGGAAGGATGTCGACAAGGAGTCGAGCTCCGTGCTGCAGCCGCATCCGACGTCGGCACAGGGAGCCCCAAAGGGCTATGCGGAGACGGGGCAGAAGGGCTCGACGTCTGACTGGGATGCCCCTCCGGGCCGTGTCCAGACATCGCAGCGACTCCGGAACCGGAGTCGAGGAACTCGGCCGAGGGCGAATCCGCCGGCGAGGACCCGACCTGAGTCCCTACCCCCTTTGTGGGGCCCGAGGGCACGCCAGGGAGAGGGGGTGACCCAAAGATGGAGTGAAGAGCCTTGGAATAGGCTTCCATCTGGGCCCGAGTCGCCCAACACCCGGAAAGGGCGGGCATAAGGGGACAGACTCCTGGGCGCCCGCTAAGGACCGGGAGCAGCGGGCCCCGTCGTCACGTTTATGTGAGGTTGACGACCTCCGTGACTTGTGCTTACCTGCGACAGGCGAACGACGTCCGTGGGAACGACTCCGTGACTGGACCCGAACAGGAGCCCCAGCTCGAGATGGAGATCGGCGGCGCGAAGGCTCAGAGCGGGACATCCGGGCGGTCAACAACTTCATCCGGCGCTCCCGCAGGGACTTCGGCTTCAGCTGCCGGCAGGCGTCACACTCCTCGGAGTCGTGATGCTCTCCTAGGCACCACATACAGATCGCGTGCGGATCCGTCGCTGACATCTGCCGCGTACAGGTCTCACACGCCTTGAAACCCGAAGGCATCGCACACTGTTCCCGGACGCCAAAGGCGTCGAGAAGGCCTGAAACAACAGGCCAGAGGAACCGCTTACTCCTGGATCCGCGTTGGGACGCGGAAAAGAAGGAAACTGACGTCAGCGCGCCAGGGGGGACTTATATGGCTCCGCTGACGTCATGTCTGTGGACGTCAGGGCGGAGCCGCCCCCCGGCGCGCAGAGGTGCTGCTGCAAAAAATTCTCCAGATCCAGTCTGACGCCTGGGGATATTCTAAGTTAAGGAATCTGCGACTAGATGTCTCTATCAGATGTTTTGGATTCCCACGGCCAGTTATCCCTGAAGGAAGTCAACAGCTTTTTGTCTGCAGTCAGACATACCCTGACACGGAAATCACCAAAAAATACATACAACCTGAGAAGATCAGACACTTCCAAGTATATCAATGACTACAACCCTGTGATTCTGAAGATGTGGAATGAAAATATGGATCTACAATTTGTTGCAGACAACTCCATCGCTGTTGCTTGCTACATGACTTCATTTATAACACAGTCAAAAAAGACAGACGAAAGATGTCGTCTGAGATTTCTGCAGTCTTACCACGATATTGTACAGCTTCAGCTTGAAAATGCTTTCCCACAGAGAAATAGGTTCTTATGAGTGCTCAGAAAGGTTGACCTTGGCTAGTCTCTTCTCCAAGTAAAAAGGAATTGTGTGGGTAAGCCTAAGTCTTGCAAGCAGTCGAAATAGAGTACTAAAGTCTTTCCCAGAAATACAGTATCTCGCAGAATTAGATCCAGAAAGTAGCGATATTGTAAAAACTAACATGCTGGATACATACTAGTCCTCATCTTGAAAACATGTGCTTCTATGAAGTACTTCAGCAGTACACATATAGAAGTAATGTAACAGAAAAAACAGAAGAAAGATATGGAGTACTTGGATGTGATGGTTGTTTGGTCAGACCCAACAAAAGAAATGTAATTAACCACTGAAAGCTTAGTTGCCAAACCCCAGAGAGAAGAGTTTTTCTACTTGCCAATTTTGCAGTTGTTCAAGTCATATGCGTGCAGAATCGGAATTACTTGGACACTATGACTGTTACAAAGACTCTTTCAACATGTGAAAGAGACCATTGAGTGCTCAGTCTTTCCAACCTACCTGCAAATGTTGAAAGATGACATTATACAGGAAGAAACCATTGCTACTGAGCTAGCCAAGGAGAGTTCACAAGGCAACCAAAGTTCTGCACCATCGAGTCAAGAACCAATTATTCAAAATGAAGCAGCTATAGCTATGAATAAGGTGAAGACTGCAATGCAGCAAGCCAGAGAGGAAACTGTGGATTTCGAAAACTAAGTAGAACAACTGAACAATGAGCAAAAAGACATTTACAATGATGTTAAAGGTAAAATAGAGCATGGATTTCTCCACGAGAGGAAACAGTTTGATGTTTTTCGTACAAACCAATATTACCATACATTAGTGGTCAAGCTGGCACTAGAAAAAGTCTCCTAATTAAAGTTCTGAATGGTTATCTACAGAAGACTACAGAAACAAATTTGGCATGTGTAGTAACAGCACCAACAGGATTAGCTGCACAGAACATTAAGGGTATTACTTTACATCACCTACTAATGCTACCAGTTGAACGTTAATAAACTGGAATATCAAAAACTATCTGGGGAAGCTTGCCATGAGGTATCAAGAGTATTGAAGAAACTGAATCTTTTAATCATTGATGAGGTCAGAATGGTACCAACTTAATGCTTGCTTTCATATACTTAAGAATGCAGCAGATTTTAAGAACAAACTATGATGTGCTCTTTGGAGGAAAGCATTTAATTGTATTTGGTGACCTACTGCAACTCACTCCCGTAAAAGGACAACCTGTTTTCAAAACACGTGTGCATAATGAAACAAGAAATTCTCTGGGCAGTATTAGCAATGTAAATATTTGGTTACACTTTGAATACAAGGAACTAGTGAAAAATATGCATCAAGCATCTGATGTAAATTATACTGAAGGACATTAGAATAGGAGTTCTAACAAAAGTGGATAAACGTGCTTTAGAAAATCATCTTATCAAGAAGCGTTCCATCAAATAACACAGGCAGCTTAACTAATGCACAATTTCTTTGAAGAACAGAAGTCTATAGTTTGTTTAATGCTAACACTTCAAGAGTGCTCCAACTTTAATGAACAATTACTACAACTGGAGAAAGAAGATATTTTGGAAATTACAGCTATTGATAAAGTGGATCAGGGAGTCACAATACTACTCACAGATAACACACAAGCAGAATTTCAAGCTTTGGAAATGTCAGTCTCTAAAAAACTGCAGGATTAAAAAAGGATTTTATGTATCAGCAAAAATTGTCCAGTAATTTTGCGCCGTAATTTAGATGTAGAGGAAGGGTTAGTAAATGGTACAATAGGCAAAGTTATTGACTTATTAATTTAGTTTAATTTCCCAAACCGGGATGAGGTTGAATACTTTGCTTCACGCCATCAATCTGATCAAATTTTATAGCAGATAGGCCGCTGTGTTGTACGTTTTTTGCTAGTGAAAGACTTATGTTACACCGCCAGCAGTTCCCACTGTCTCCAGCTTATGCTGTAATAGTCCATAAATCTCAAGGTTTAAGTGTAGATGCAGGTTTTGTTAGTATCGGAAGTACTATATTTAAGGAAGGAATGTCATATGTAGCATTGTCACGAGTTAGAACATTGTCTGGTTTGTTTTTGATGAAAAGGTTAGTGCTGATGCAAGCTGTGTAAGAGAATACAATCAGTTAAGAAGTGTATAAGCTCCTCATTTAGGACAATACCCTGTTTATGAGAAACAGATAATCTGTCCAAAACTGAAGATTACAAAAGAGTGTACAGAAACTGAAGGAAAAAAAAAAAAAAGGGCACAAGGACAATCTAGAAACTGTTAAGAAGAGAAAACTGGAAAATGACAGAGATATTGTAGGTTACCATTTGGAAAACAGTTCAGGCTATGCAAAGGTTGTTCTGAATGCAGTGTTTCGTTTACCACATCTAGTCAACCAAATTAAACAAAAACCAGATAAGAGATTGTGTTCTGCACTGTATCACTTGCTCCAGCATTTATTGACTGACTGAATGCTGACGCATTCTGCTTCAGGTATTCAAGATCTTTTAGATATATGTAACGGATCAGTAATGTTTACTCCCAACAGTCAACAAGACGCACAATAATTTATAACGGTTGTTTGGAGTTTTAGAACAAGAAAATGTAAATTTTGATGATTTATTCGTACTGACATACACATGGAACCATGACTGAAGATTGTGATTATTCCTCTACCACTCAAATTCTGAGCGTTTTCTCTATTTAACATTACCAGATTCCAAAACTGTGCCTTTTGACAAATTGTTGAAGAATGATAACCAAAATATGTCCTGCCCAAACTGCATATCAGATGTTATTTCTACATTAATCCTAAGAAGAACTGGGAAATACCTTACAGTAAAGCTACAACGATGCAGAGCAGATGGTTCCAAATTGGAAACTCCAATTACTAACTTCAGAACTGGACAAATATCAATTTCGGGTAGAACTTTAACTACTTCAGCTATCATCTTTCACAAAGGAATTAATACAATCTCTGGGCACTACACTATCTATTTAAAGAGTGAAACTGGATGGACGGAATGTAATGACATCAACCTTAAATTCAAACCAAAACTGCCTTTCAAATTACCAAACTCTAATCTTTTTCCTCAACCAAAGTTTTAAGGAGGAATTGTGGATAAAAAAAAATGGTGTACGGTGTTTCTTCTACATGATTCATCAGTCTTTTAGACATTATTTGGCCTACAGGGGTAATGTCTTTATAATCTTCTTCAAAATTAATCAGTTGTTTTGTTTCACAAAGGAGTTAATATCACATATAAATGCTACTGTGTAATTGAAGTCAGAAACTGAATAGACATAATACAATTACAGCAGCTTTAAATTCAAAGTAAAAACTGCCTTTGTAACTATAAAATTACAACTTTTGTTTCTTCAACCAAACTTCTATGTATTTGTGGAATTAAAACTACACTATGGGATGTTGTCTATATGGATCACCATTATTTAAACATTATTTGGCCTACCAGGGGTGATGTTTTCAGAAGGATCTCTAAAACTGATCAGTACTTTGTATTTATTTGTAATATTGTACCAGATATAATAATTTAGGAAATATTTGTAACTTAGGTTTGTTTATATTACTGATTTAAGTGTAGAAAAAGCAATTAATTAAAGAATTGTAGTGAGTGCAATGCATAGCTTCACTTAATTATAGTGTTGCACTGTGCATGTATGGTTTGTTTTTTACAATCCATTGATTGTTTTCCCCCAGCTGTTCGAAGATGATGCTTCATACAGACCACTGTTCATGGTGAAGTATGAAAGCGAAGAACAGCAAAAAAGGGAAAATTATATTTTCACTACGTTGTAATCAAATGTTACAGTACAAGTAATGTATGTTGATGTGATTCTACAATAATGATAATCAAATACTAACATATCTTTATGTTCTTTTTCCATACCAGGTGCTGTTGAACGTAATTGATGTCTCAAAACATTCTTCCAACCACTGACATTTTGCTTATACATAACCATGGAAAGTTTTTTTAATTGCAAAGTGCTAAAGTGTAAGTGTAAAATTCCATAGACATTCACACAGCCACCCACTCACACACCTACTCACTCTCCAATACAGCCACTCAGTCACCCATACAGCTACTCACATACCCATTAACACATCCGTACAGCAACACACCCACTCAACCACCCACCCAGACACCCACTCATTCACCCATAGTGCAAGTCATCCACCCTCTGTCATTCAGAGAAGCACTGACACCCATTCACTCATCCATAGAGCTAGACACCCACTCAGTCATCCATACAGCCAATCACTCATTTAATCATCCATATAACTACTAACACTACCACTCATCCACACTACTCACGCGCCCTCTCACCAACTCATACATCCACTCACACTAGGAGCCACTGACCCATAGTCACTCACAGTAATCCTGTCATCCATACGGCCACTCACACAGCTACTCACTGACCCATACAGTCACTGACACTAGCTCACACTCACCCATACAGCCATTTATACACACACTCACTCATACAAACACTCGCATCCATTTACTCACTTATACAGCCACTACTACTAGCAGTCACTCACCCATACACCTACTCTCACACACATGTATTCACCTATTCAGCCACTCACACCCACTCACTCACCCAGATAGCCACTCACACACCCTCTCACTCACACCCACTCACCCATACAGCTGCTCATACAGGCACTAACTTAACCATACATCCACTACCACAACCACTCACTCTCCCATATATCCACTCACACACCCATTCACATACCCATACAGTCACTGACAGAACCATTCACTGAGTCATACAGCTACTAACAGACACTCACACATACAGCAGATAACACAGCCACTCACTTGCCCATACAGCCACTTAACTCACCCTTACAGGCAATCAGACACCCATCTCTTGCATAGAGCCACTCACAGCTACTTACACACCCATTCACTCACACGCAACAACTAACATAACTACCTATACAGCAAGTTACAGTCAAATGTCAAGAAAAACAATGGCGGACTTCTAAATTTGCACCTCACGCTAGTTCGTGTGTATTGTCCCTGCGCAATCAACCCCAGCGCCAGCCGTTGCGTGACGCCTCTGTGTACCAGATCCAAGATTGATTTCATCGAAATGGGGGTGCGCCAGGTAATGAAGTCCAGTAGTCAGTGGGTAGTATCAAAAAAACGTTCTTTATTTCTAATTCACAAATCAGTTCAATAATACGAAAAGCTCAGCCAATGCGTTTCATTCCCTCAAGGGGAACTTCATCAGGGCTTCTATGTCAGTTCAGAATGCGTTCAGAGGCTCAAATGGTCGGTGCGAAGGTTCAAATCCAATGTGCTGTGCTCAAACTCTCCAATGTATTTACAGAATTAGTCAGGCATGCATGTAGACACCTTATATGTCAAATAGAAAATATTCAAGTGATCAGTAACAAAGTTCAATCCAGTTTATTGCGCTGGGGCTCTCCGGAGTGTTAGCAGGCATAATAAGGCCTGCATGGGGAGACCGATATATACGTTCGTCCGGTCGACACTCCGTACGTCACAGTCACTTACAAAACCATTCACTCAACCACACATCCACTCCTAGAGCCACTCACTCCTATATGGCCACTCACTCAAGCAAACAGCCACTGACACAGGCACTAACTGATCCATACAGCCACTCACAAAGGCATTGAGTCACCCATACAGCCACTCTCACATAGAGCCACTCACACACCCATTCACTCACCCACACAACCACTAACATAACCAGTCACTCACCTATACAGCAAGTCACAGTCTCTCACTCTCACAGTCTCTCACTCACACAGTCACTGACACACCCACGTACTCACCCATAAAGCCACTCACACATCCAGTCACTGACACAGCCACTGACTCATTTATACAGCTAACTCGCACCCACTCACACATACAGCTACTCACACAGCAAATCGTTCACCCATAGAGCTACTTACACACCCATTCACTCACACAGGCACATCTACAGGCACTCACTTACCTATAGAGCCACTCGCACAACCATTCACTCACCCACATGGCCACTCACCTAGTCACTCACCCATACAGTTCCTACCATAACCATTCACTCACCCATACAACCACTCACTTTCCATATGGTCAGTCACACTGAGTTACTCCACATACAGCCACTTACACAGGTAATCACTCACCCATACAGTCGCTCACTCAACCATACGTCAACTCAGAAATGCTCACTCTCCTACATGGCTACTCACAAAGCCACTCACTCAAGCAAACAGCAACTCACATAGGCACCAACTGATCCATACAGCCACTCACACAGGCACTCAGTCACCCCTGCAGCCAATAATACACTCAGTCATACACTTATACAACCACTCCTGTTTATATATACACAGACATATACTTAATCATTTTAATAATGAAAGGCGGTTCTGACAAGAACCTTTTTCTTGAACTGGTTTTTACATTTTTTGTTTTCTAACATTTTGTATTTTTTGGGGTATTTTTAATCAACAAAATGGCAACAAGGGGCAGAAAAAGTGGAAGAAACAGCACAAAAATAGTGCACAAAGTAGGAGAAATTGAAGAAATTAACATTTGTGTTGCTTTGCAGCTTCAATGATGGTGTTGATCGACTGCTCACCAGCTGTGAGCATAGTGCCACAATCAAGGCAATATGTGCTAACACGGGTTAACTTAGGGGCAATTTGAGAAAGATGCGTTTCAACCTCACTGGGCACTCTCTCCTCAAAGACAGATGGTACAGTGAAAGATGTTGACGGCCCCTTTCTTTCTCCTTGTGTACCCTCTTCAAACTGTTGGAATGATAAGTTTACAAATGGTACAACACTGACGTTGTACCGCAAGTATATTTCTTGCTGGTGCGTCTTGAGAGGGTCTTTCTACAAAGTACATTTGACAAACTTCACAAAAGTCTTTGACTCTCCAGAGGGAATTATAAAAAATTCCCATGTAATATTTTGTTTTTTGGGCGCAGGTCCTTCATTGTCAGGATCATGCTATTCCACCTCCTCCTCTCCCTGGTCTTCTGGCTGCAGTGGCACCTCCTGCCTTTTGGAAAAAGTCCCAAAGCTCTAATTATAGTACTGTACTGAAATAACAGGACAGCGCCAATCAATGTTCCAAAAAAGAATGGAATATTCAAGAACAGAGAAATGGGTGGGGACTTCCTCTGAAGATTAATAAAAAAATCTCTTCAATGATATCTCTGTTTCCTGGTCACATGTTCTGTACAGATACCGACGTCATTGCGACTACCGACATCGTCGCAAAAATGGTAAATACAATTTAAAAGTGGTTTACTTTCAAAATTATTACAAATAAAGTTCAAACAGTGTATTAGTAAGCAGCGATTGTCAAAGATTGTTTAAAATGTGTGTGTATGTGTTTTTCACTTTTTGAAAAACACGGTCTTTGCGAATTTTCTGCGAAACCGGGACATACGTATCGCTATATTTCACAACGAGTTTGTGGCGATCAAAAAAAGTAATTTTTTAAAAAAACACAGTAAATAATGCATTAAACAAATGACAAGCAGTGAGACAGAGAAATAACATAAGTCGTCTATTATGCTGGTGTATTATATGATATGCTGTACAGTTTTCCACAATGACAGAATAGTAACTATTTTCCCAGTACAAAGTAAAGTAGACGAGTACACAATTTCCCAAAAACTGTAGACTCTTAAAAATTATTTGACATAAAGTAAACCCACTCACAGCCCTACTCAGAGTCAACCGCCCACTCACAAACCCACACTGGGACTCACACACCCACTCATAGTGGGTATATGAGTCCCTGTGTCAAAGACAGATTCAACCACTGAGAGACTCACACACTCACTCAGACTTATGCACCCACTCACTCCCACTGAGACATGCACCCCTCTCAGACCCACTCAAAGAGTTATGCACCCACTCAAAGATCCAGAGACACTCATACACCTATTCACAAATCCACTCATGCACCCAGTCATGAACCCACTTACTCACACACCCACTCACTGACCCACTTACACACACTCACTGATGCACTCAGACTCACGCACCCACTCACATATCCACTCAGAGACTGATGCACTCAGTGACAGACCCACTGAGTCATACAACCATTCACAAACTCACTCAGACATTTATGCACCTACTTGTGCACCTACTCAATCACAGACTCACTCACACAGTCACAGACTCACTCACTCACTCACCCAGTCAGACGCATACAGCCACTCACAGGCCCACTCAGACACACCCACTGAGACACTAATGTAGTCACTCACACACACTCAAACGTTACAGGTAAGAGATAGAAATTAAAATACTTTAGAAATTCAGTGAAAAAACCAAAGGTTACTGAAACATAGTTGGGAAATAGAATTTAAACAAGCATTGGCATAGCCAATAGGTCTCGCCTTTGGGACCTTATGTGTTTAGCCATGCAACAGTTGGTTGTTGCACCAAGGATATTGTGCTGCATAACTAAATACTTATAAGGTCCCAAAAGCGAGACCTATTGGCTATGCCAATGCTTGTTTACATTACTGCGGGCAGTCCTGCCTGAAGCACGGAGGTGATCACAGCTAGTAATCTTACATATAGTGGCCACTAATGCAATCACATCTGATGTGGTTACTAATACATCTCTAATTATATTAGTAGCTTGGGAGGATTGTCATTGAGCACAAGTAGCTCTTATCACAGAAAAGGTTGGAAACCCCTGACCTAGATATTGCAGCAGGTGGCTTTGTGCCTGCATCCCAGAAATAGCCAGATGGCCGCCTGTGAATATGGTGGACAACCAAGATGTGGTGGCAAAAGGCTGTTCCTACACATTAGATATTTTTACACCTTGTACAGTCCCTGTTCCTCAAATATGGTTTCAGTGGGTCCTTTCTCTGAACACCGTATATGCATGCAGTGTTATGTTCTCCCACGCTAGCTATGGTAGCTACCACTCTGCCTCTGTCCCCAGGTGGCTAAACGGAGCTTTGCCCAGCAGCCCAGCTATGACTCCCCGGGACACTTTGTCTACACATGATATACATCTGTGCATAGATCCACCACTGCTCCTAGGGCATGGCTTTATAATGCTGCCTGCGCCGATATGGCCATGATTCAGGTCTGGCTTGGCTTCTGCACCCCCTGTATGGCTGTGTCGACACCACAGAGATGCCCACATAAATATTGCTGTTGATGAGCACTTAAGCACCTGGCTTTCCATGCACCCTAGATGTGGCCCATCAGAGCACGTCTGCTTGGTTGAGCATAGAGAGGGCATCCTACACATGAGTGTAAACTGCTGTGTAACAGCACTCCAGAAATATTTGCACCATGATCTGCCCTGGTATTCCAGATACAGCTGTGCAAGCCTCTACCTATACACCTACTATGATACCACATAAGGCAGTGATACTCAAAGTGCAGCGCTCCTGACCTTTACATGCGGGCTCCGGTCAACGGTGGCACTGGTCTGCTGTTTACTTGACTCAGCAACATTAACAAAAATGCTAAGGATTTATTTAATGGTTAATTGAAGTTAAAGAAAGGAAGTAACTAGGGTGCCCTGCACCGCTAAACTTTAAAAACACCTTCAGTTTTTAAAGACGTCTTGCAGCAAAAGTGTTAAAGTATTATAAAGTCTTTTCAAAATTCAAAAAGTGTTCTTCATTAAGATGCAGAACCATTTCACCTTAGTAAATCAGATTATATCAAGGCGTTGAGAAGTATTTTTTTTAAAGTGATAATTTTCAAACATGAATTTAAAAATATTCAGTTATCCCCCCGCCCCACCCTAACAACAATGTCAATAGTGAAATAAGAAGCAGGTCAGTTGCTATGTTAACTGGGTTTCTATCATACATGAACATTATAGTTTATTAAATCGAACACAGAACGTTTGTGTAACACATCCTGAAGTCATGTTTGTGTTAATGAAGAAAAAAGGAGGTAAAATGAAATAAAACAATTGCCTAGGATCACACAATTTGGTTAGGGGAAGAAGCAGTGATTAATCATGAGCTTTTAGTTTAACAGTGTGCAATTCAGACTGTAGATGTATATGCTTCACTTCCCCCTCCCCCACCATGCCACAATGCCCACCCTTGTCCCCTCTCCCCGACCACCACCCTACTGGCATCAACGTGGCCCTTGGTCACATCTCGGACCAAACGTTGTGACCCCAGGGAAAATAATTGTGAGTACCCATGACATAGGGCCTTCTCCTTAATCACAAACATGGCAGCCTCAGGTTCGGCCCCTGCATTATGGATACAACTGCACGTGTCCCCCTCGAACCACAGCCGCAACAGCACTCCACGCGGCATGTCACTGGATGCAACATATGGCCGATCTGCGCACCGGAAATAGCCCCACAAATGTTCTGGCATTGATCAGTGACTGTGGTGGTGGCGGTGAGTTGTGCGAGCAGAGAGTAGTTGATCTGTGATGCTGAAAGCATACATGCCAATAGACCCGATCCAGGCGGGAGACTCCCGCTTTTTTAAGCAAACAAAACGTCTTTATTCTAGCTGTCTCCCGCCTCAAATGGCTTATATTGTTTTAAGATTATTGTATACACTTGTCTTAATGGAATTCCAAAGAGGGCCTTTTATGGTCGTATCTTGACCGAAAGAAAAGCACATTGATTGATTAACTTCTGCTTCAGTAGAAGTGGGGAAAGTACACCCCCCCCCCCCGATTTTTTGTTAAATCTCCCATTTTGAAATAGTTGGCATGTATGTGCAAGCAAGGGGTATATCAGTGAGTGAAGACCGATCCGTGAGTGAGGTAGGGTGCAGCGAGTAGTGACTCTCAGGCAAACAGCAAAATACCCCAGATATAATACAAATCTTCACTGTCCTGGCAAAGGCCAATAAGCAATTAACAGCGCCAACATCTCCCTGTAATGGATACAGAGGTCACCAAGGTTTCTTCAAAAGGCTAACAGTGTGGGGGGCGGGGTGCGTTGTTGACTACATTATGTGATTTAGTTGATGAGCCGTCTCTGTCTCAGCCTCCCTGAAGTCCTGCCTTTAAAGTTGGGGTTTCCCTATTGAGGTGCGCAGGCCCAAAGATAAGATCTGCCAGAGGCGGGAGCCCGAGGCTGCGCGCGGGCTGAGGAGGGAAGGCGCGGAGGAGGGAAAAGTGCTCGTCAGAGAGGGAAGTGAAAAGGGCGGGGGAGCGGGCAGAAAACGAAGCGCGGAGAAAAGAGAGTAGCAGTAAAACATGAAATGGAAATAATAGACGTAAGGAAAAATAAAATGATAAGATAGAAAGAGGTGTAGAGAAAATGAACAGTGTAAATGCCAAAGAGAGAAGGTGACAGAGAACAGGCGTAATAAACAAGATAAAAGGAGAGATGCGGCAGAGGGCAAATGAAGAGGGCATGAATGAAAGAACCGGAGAGAACAGAAATACACAGCAATATAAAGAATGAATACGAGTTTAATAATCATGGTGCAGTTAATTAAAACCATACACGATTAAAGTAGTATAATGCCCAGAGAAAAACTAGCCCTGAGTGGTGTGTGTGGGCGCGCACGCTATAAGGGAACAAGCGCGGCCGTGAAAGCGACGCGGCTGTGAAATTGAAAGGCCACGCTAATTAAAAAAACAAAAAAACATATGGCCCCTGCGCCTGTTTCCCTTGCGGGAGCGAGCAGGGGCACCATCTGTTTGAAAGTTAATTACAAACAGATGTCACCAAAGCTCGCTTCCACAAGGGAATCGCCAAATGTGCACGCGTTGCCATTGAAAGCAATGCAAAGCGTGCACGTTTTTGGGCGAAAAAGCGAATAGATTCCTAAAGGTCTCCTCCTATGCAGCGCATGCGCGCTGCATAGGCGAGACCTAAAAACTGTAGAATTCACTGAAAAAACCAAAGGTTACAGGGACGTTATAGTTAGGCTCACATTTCATTCATACAAAGCTATAGAAATTCAGCAGTTCTAGTTACCCAGGCTAACTAACGTACGCCCTTGCAATGCACTGCTTATGACCTCACATATTACATCACTTATGGCATGGTCAGTGACATCACTGATGACATCAGCCACAGAACCACAAACCGACAGACACCCACTCAACCTCTGACACCCACTCACACACCCATAAACCCACTCATACAGCCACTCGTTCATCCATAGAGCCACTCACACACCCACTCACTCATACAGCCACTCAGTTGCTCACTCACGCATACAGCTACTCATACAACCAGTCACTTACCCATACAGCCACTCATACAGACATCCATTCATACAGACACTCACACAGCCACACACTCACCAATACAGCTACTGACATCATTATTCACCTATACAGCCAGTCACACAACCACTCACTCACCCATAAAGCCTCTCAACAGAGCCACTCACTCACCCATACAACCACTCACTCACACCCACCCACTTGCATACCCATTCACACATCCATACAACCACTCACACAGACACTTAATCACCCATACAACCAATCTCAGACACTCACTCTTCCATGGCCACTCACACACCAACTCACTTAACCAAATACTCACTGAAACAGCCACTCATTCACCGATATAGCCACGTACCCACCCAATCGCTCACACATAAGGCCATTCAGATACCCAGTCACTCACACACAGTCACTGGAACACCCACTCACCCACCCATACAGCCACTCACACCCACTCACTGACCAATACAGCCACTAAGTCACTGACCCAGCTACCAACACACCCACTTATACACCCATACAGCCACTCGCACACCTGTACAGTCACTCTCACACACACACACACACGGATACACACAGCGACTCACAAACTATGTTAAAAAAAAGGGGTCACTCATTAGTAGGACACAAAGTATACTACGTTAACTTTTGTGGTACTTTAGTATATATGTTTAACATACAAAAACTTTTAGAGTTATTGTTAGCTCAGGTAACTATAACTGCTGAATTTCTCTGGTTTTGTAAGAGTTAAATGGTTTTGCATGAGTGAAATGTGAGCCTAACTAGAATGTCCCTGTAACCATTGGTGTTTTCAGTGATATATATATATATATATATATATATACACACACACTATATATATATATATATATATATATATATATACATATACAAATACATACACTTATTGATAAAATATGCTTTGTGGTACTGCATTTTTACCAATATGGTATGAATGAGGTATGAATGTAAAAGTTGAATAATATCTTATTAGGTTGGCAATTACCAAGGGGAATTTTTTGTGATGTGATTTAAATAATCCTGTCCTCTTGGGTTGAGGGGTACTCTAGTTTATTTGCTTAGATTAAAGCCACATTGTGCCTACAAGGATGTAAGAGTTCAGTCTAATATTTGCTGTTTAAAAAATGCCCTTTATTTGCTGGGTAAGTGTGGCAAAGATTTTTAAAGAATGTCTCAATAAGCCTTGTTGTAAGTCAAGTAATTGCTAGCTAGCATAAATTAAATGTTTCCAGTTTGCAAATGTATACAGTATAAGTTATTTTGGTATTTGATAAGATTTTCTGATCAATTATCTATCTTAAACATGAAAAGCACCTGTAAACACCCCTTCTGCCTCCAATGGCCTACCTTATCACATGGTCCAAAGGACCAGATATCAGGCGTACAAGAGTATCTGGCTTACGAGATACCTCATTCACAATGATTGAGTGTGAAAGGTTTGTCAGTTTAGTAACACTATGAGCTAGGTAAAATGTGACCTTTTTCTATTAATTTCTCACTTGTAGTTATGATAATTATATTCTACGTTTTCACCGTTATCTTCTTTAGTATAATTCCGGTTCTAGGTTTCACTTTTCTTAAAGCTCAGAGAAATACAGCAATATCACGTCCACCAATAGGTGTACAGCTCAGTTAAATAGCAAATGTCTAAATACTTTTACAAGAGTCCCCCACTCCCAGTGTCCCTTGAGTTTTTTTGTAATTTTTTTTTATAGCATATTCTTATGTTCCTATTATGAGATACGAAGTGGCCCTGGCTCTCTTCTCGTTTCTCTATTACAACCATAAAAATATCTTTATAGCTCTTTGAAACCTAATAATAAAAAGACATCCATGACTAGGTCTACACATAAGAAAACTGCTTTTCAGAAAAACAGGACTCAAGTGTTTAAAATAAACAAGCATTGGTAATGCATCGGTTTCGCCTATGTAATAAATAAAGAGTTGTTTTCATCAATCACCATCCGGGAGAAGGAAAGAGCTCCCTGACAGATAATACGGAAGTGGAGAGGATGGGGCACAGCGGCCAGAGCTGTTGACTTGAGAGCTGGGGATCCCAGTTCGAGTCTCGGTGGCGCTGCGCAACATCCTGTGATTCTATGCAAATCACTTAATCTCTCCGGGTGATACACTGTTATATAAATGTGCTGCAATAGTAAAAAGCAAAACTTTATGAAAATATAGTTCCACCAAAGCGGATGTTAACAGTATTTCGGTGGCGGGAAACTGATAAGAGAAGCAGACGAGGAACAAGCATTGGTAAACGCAGGAAAATGTTACAGCCAACAGAAATGGGGGAAAGGTAAGTGGCACGCATGTGAACCAATGAGAAGCCAGGAAAAAGAGGAAGCGGGATGCAAGACCCTTTTAAGTTCATATTAAAAACAATAGATTTCTCAAGCACAGAGCAAGTGCTGTGCAGGCGAAACCTAAAAAGGATGGATAAGTTCTACAAGCATTGGTTTAGAACACAGCAGCAACATTCTGCACCAGATGTCAAATGATTTAGTTCATCGCTGAACCAAGATACTACTCCTCACCCATAATCCCCAAAGATCATGCAAATGCCACATGATACATTTAACAAAACACCACAATGTAACACAAGCAATCTGGCTATCATCTTCAATAGTATCACTTTTTAAAATTCTCAGTTTTAGCTATATAAATGTATATCCATCTATATATATTTATATATCTATCCAGCTATAGATCTATATATATATATATATACAAACATACACACACATTAGATAAGTATATATTAACTGAAAAAACCAATGGTAAAAGTGACATAGTTCGGCCTGGTAATAGCTTAATTTACATTAAAAAAATTCACTGACAACAAATGTTAGTGACTATATACTTACGTGGAAATATCAGTTTAAATGTAAAATAGTAAACTAAAAAACAAAAACACTGAAATTCACCATTTAGGGTAAACTGATGTAACTAACTCCTACCCTTGCCACATACTGCTCACAACTTCACATATTACATCGCTCATGACATGCTCTAGGACATCACTTATAATATCACTGATGACAACTGAAATTACACTGTCCACGGTGGGGGCACACGTTATAGTTTCTTCAGTTAACTAACTTGTGAATTTTAGTGGGGGGTTTTTTATTTTATTTTTTAGTTTAAAAGAACAAGTTACTTACCTTCGGTAATGCTCTTCCTGGCAGAGACTATCTAGCCACAGATTTCTCACCTTTTGAATATTCCCAAGGCTTTAGACTGGATCCAGAAACTTTTCAGCAGTACCTCAGCGCACCGAAATGTGGTGACCTGCAGCTCTGTACTGACGCCGTTTCTCTCCAGAAATGACATGCATGGCCTATATAGACGCATCTCCAGTGAGATGTCAGTTGCTTTCAAGACTTTCTGCGCCCCAGACATAGCTGCTCTAAAGCAAATTGGTAGGGAGTGTGCAGATTCCTAGACTTGAGATCTTATTAATGGCTAGAGTTCAATCACAGAATGGGGAGGATGGGAGGGTTGGAGAGGAATCTGCGGCTCAACAGTCTCTACCAGAAAAAGCATTACTGAAGGTATGTAACTTGTTCTTCTGATAGAACTTCTAAACACAGATTCCTCACCTTTAGAAAAATACCAAAGCAATACCTATTCAGAGGTGAGTGGGTGAATGGATTAAACCCAAAAACTCCTGCAGGACCAAGTGGGCAAATGCTCTGGCCAGCGAACCAGACTGTCCAAGCAATATTGCTTTGTGAACGTATGGAGGTACGCCCACATAGCCACCTGACAAATGTCTAGGATACGACCTCCACATACCAATTCAGTGGTCGCAGTTTTTGCCCTAGTACAATGATCACACAGACCTTCCACAGGCTGTTTTTTTTTTGTCACTGCGGAGTCCGATCCAGCGGCCGATAGTTCTCTTCTGCACTACCTTGCATGTTCACTCCAATGAACCCAACAAAGTGCTGATCATCCACTCAGTGGTTTTTGGTACGATCTATGTAGCAGCTCAGCGATTTCTTAGGGTTCAAATGATGAAGTCACTCCTACTCCTTAGAGTGGTGAGGAGTAGCACACAATGCCAGCATGGGTTGCCCAACATAGACCAGTGTCACAACGTTCGTCAGGAAGCATGCCTGTGTACGTAGAACCAGTTTGGGAAAAAAAGTGTAAGGTGGATTGACAAAAAGAGCCTGAAGCTCACTCACGCCGTGCAGAGTTGATGGCAATAAGGAACATAGTCTTGATAGTAGGGAGCCGTAAAGGACAGCTGTGAAGCAGCTCAAACGGAGTGCAGGTAAGTCAGGACTAGATTAAGGTCCCATTGGGGCATAATTAAAGGAGAAGGGGGGGACAAGTGTTGCAGCCCTTTAAAAAAATCGCATCATTGTGGACTTTAACAACGAGGGCTGATCTGGAAACCATAGAAGGCCAAAATATAACTTAACTGTACACTAAGCAAAGTCTTGTCAGGCAAGAGACCGAACAAACACCAGAACGTCAGATAACTTACTCTAAAGACGTTTGGAAGGTGGGGCGGTAAGCTGGGTGGCACACAGTCCTTGGCCACAGGGGCGGGTGGGCTCCATGGCCAATACAGCGAAAAGAGAGATGGAACTGTTGTGGTTAGCGAGGTGGGGTAGAAAGGCCCAGAGAGCAAGCAGTAGACCTGCTCTTCTTAAAACGCTTGACAGACAAATCAGCTTTACAACTGAACAGGAAAGTCCCATCTAAGGGCATGTCCATCAGGGAGAACTGGACACCACTGGAGAAGCCAGTTGATTGCACCCATGCATGACGACGAATGTCAATGCTGGTGCCTATGACCCGCCCGATGGAATCAGTGGTGTCCAAGTCAAAACGTGAACTTAGCAGCATCACAACCATCTTGAATTGTGAGAGAGAGCACTGGGCGAAGGTCTTCAGGCACACTAGAAGGGACTTTTGCCACAGAATCCCAAAGGGCATGTGAGTAATGTCCCAACAGCTGGGGTTAACAGATCGAAGGGTCAAACTAGTAGAAGAAAAGACATGTTCGCCGAATGTTTCCACTCACTTACATTCCCTATCAGAGAAGTGGTGGGCACTGTGCTGGAATTCAGTGGCATCTCCTCCGCCAAGGCGGAGAAGCGTCGCCCCACTGCTTTATGCAGTGTAAAAAAAGGAAAAATAAAATAACTTATTATTGCACTCCCTATGGGAGCATGAGTGATTGGCCAACAGTCATGAACACATAGCATGTTCTCCATGCAGGCTGCATCACAGCCTGCGTGGAGAACATGCCCACCCCTCCAGCCCCTGGCTGGTGACGGTGCTCAGACCAATCACAACACTGCATTGCAGAGTTGTGATTTGCTGCGGGGAGCGTGGGAGCCCTGGTGCTTCCTGTTTCCCCCAAGAAGCCAGGAAGAGGACACAGGAGAGGCGGCGGCAGCAGGCCAGTCGGCCGTCCGGTTAGTGATTTTATTTTTCACTACCCCACCCCGCCCCACTGCCGCTTCCAGGTAGCAGCCGCCACTGCTGGGGTTAGAACAGATGGTTAAAGCCTGCACCACTAGGCTTTCTGACGAAGGGTGCTGCAAAAAAAAAAAAAAAAGCCAAGGCGCAAGGGTGGCTTGCAATCCGTCTATTGACAGGTGCGCACCCGACAATGTATCCATTAGTGCCTCATTAAAGAGAAGAGGGGGCTCAGAAGATGTTTGCACTGGTTGGAGTACTCCCGTCAAGACATTGGTTTTAATTCATCGGTGTAGGAAGGAAAATGCTACTTACCCAGTATGCATCTGTTCTTGGCATGTAGAGCTGTAGAATCTCATGCTTATGCATAGATCGCCATCTAGTGTTGGGACCTGATGTTTGCACTTTGTTTCTCTTCGAAGAAGTCTTCCTAGTCACGAGGTAGGTGACTCCTCCTTTCGGTGATAGTGCGCATGGTCATCGACTCCATCTTCAGATTGTTTTCCCGCAGAGGGTGAGAGAATGGAGTAGTAGTAAAGAATAGAGATGTTCATGTGTATGTATGAATAGTAACAAGAGAACTACAGCAGCTACAGGAAACCGGGGAGGTGGGTGGGCGCATGAGATTCTACAGCTCTACATGCCAAGAACAGATGCATACTGGGTAAGTAGCATTTTCCGTTCGAGGCATGTGAGCTGTAGATCACATGCTTAAGCATAGACTATACAGCAGTCTCCCCTAAGCAGTGGCTATCCTGTAACTGATGGAGTTGTCTGAAACAGCGTTTTAAGTACTGCTTGGCCCACATTAGCTTGTTGTCTTGCTAACACCTCTACACAATAATGCTTGTTGAATGAGTGTGGTGTGGACCATGTTGCAGCTTTGCAGATGTCAGTAATAGGGATGTTTCCTAAGAAAGCCATAGTAGCCCCTAGCTTACGAGTGGAATGTGCTCTAGGGGGTACTGTTAGAGTCCTTTTGGCTTTTGCATAGCAAATCCGAATACATTTAACGATCCACCTAGCAATACCTGATTTGGATATAGGATTGCCCTTGTGAGGTGGTGCAAAAGCGACAAAGAGTTGTTTGGTCTTACGAAAAGATTTGGTTCTTTCAGTGTAATACAACAGCGCTCTTCTAACATCTAAGGTGTGTAGAGCTCGTTCTGCAATGGAGTCAGGTTGAGGGAAGAAAACCGGTAATTCAACCGACTGATTTATGTGAAATGCAGATACTACCTTAGGTAGGAATTTGGGATTGGTACGAAGAACCACTTTATCTTTGTGTAGCTGGAAAAAAGGTTCTTCTATGGTTAGTGCCTGAAGTTCACCCACTCCCCTCAATGAAGTGATTGCAATGAGGAAAGCTGTTTTCCAAGTAAGGAACTGTAGTTCACATTTGTGCATGGGTTCAAATGGTGGGCCCATTAACCATGTGAGGACTATATTGAGATTCCAGACTGGGGCAGGTGGAAGTCTTGGTGGTATAACTCTTTTTAGTCCTTCCATAAATGCTTTGATTATAGGCACTCTAAAGAGGGAGAAATGTTGCCTATTTTGGAGATAGGCTGCAATTGCAGCGAGATGCAGTCTGATGGATGTATAGGCCAATGATGACTGCTGCAAATGTAACAGGTAGCAGATAATGTTCTGTATGGAAGCATCAAGAGGGTTGATGTTATTGCAATAGATAACAAATAGTTTCCATTTGGCTGCGTAGCAGGCTCTTGTGGTAGGCCTTCTGGCCTCCTTAATAATGTTCATACAGCCTGGTGGAAGGTTCAGATAACCAAACTGACTTCAGGAGCCAGATCGCGAGGTTCAATTGTTTGGGATCTGGGTGTTTGATTTCTCCATGGCTCTGTGTGAGGAGACTGGGAGTTAAATGTAATTTTTGATGTGGCACCAAAGAGAGTTCCAACAGGGTTGTGAACCAGGGTTGACGTGCCCATGTTGGAGCTACTAGGATTAGTGTGAGAGATGTTTGCCTGAGTTTCCGAACCACTAATGGAATGAGTGGGAGAGGCGGAAAAGCGTAAGCAAATATCCCTGACCAGTTCATCCATAGTGCATTTCCTTTGGATAACGGGTGTGGATACCTGGAGGCGAAGCTTTGGCATTTTGCGTTTTGGGGTGTTGCAAACAGATCTATGTGAGGGACTCCCCAAGCTTGGAAGTAGGGGTGGAGAACTTGAGGGTGAAGTTCCCATTCGTGTATTTGATACCTCTGCTTGCTGAGGAGGTCCGCAATCTGGTTGTTGACTCCTGGGAGGTGTTCCGCTAGGAGATAGATATTGTGGTGAATAGCCCACTTCCAGATGGCTTGGGCTAAGTGGGACAGTTGGAGAGAGTGTCCCCCCCCCCCTGTTTCTGTATGTAATGCATAGCGGTCATGTTGTCTGTTCGAACTAAGACAGCTTTGCCGGACAGGTGATCTTGAAAGGCTTTGAGAGCTAGAAAGATTGCCATCAGCTCTAAATGATTGATGTGGAGCAACCTTTGTTGGTGGATCCACAGACCTTGCACTGTGTGTTGTTGAAGATGAGCTCCCCAGCCAGTTAGGGACGCGTCTGCTGTTAATACCGTCTGTGGAACCGGGTCTATGAACGGCCGTCCTTTTGACAAATTTTGTGTGTTCCACCACTGCAGAGAGCGATGAGTACAGCCGCTTACCAACACTAGATCGGTTATTAGACCCTGTGACTGGTTCCACTGACTGGCTAAGCATTCTTGAAGTGGACGCATGTGTAGCCTGGCATGGGGAACAATCATGATGCAAGATGCCATCATTCCTAACAGTTGCATAAAAACGCGAGCTGGAAGTGACTGATTGGCCTGAAACTGGCGAATTAACGCCTGAATGTTTCGAATTCTGAATGCGTTGGGAAACGCCAGAGCACTTTGAGTATCTAAGGTGGCTCCTAGATAGTTTTGAGTTTTGGCGGGCTGAAGATGTGATTTTAACACATTGACTGTAAACCCCAGTTGGTGAAGTAACTGAATGGTTACGGAAGTGTGCTTGCGACATTGTTTATACGTGCTGGCTTTGATGAGCCAATCGTCCAGGTATGGGAAGACATGGATGCTTTGTCTTCTCAGATGGGCAGCTACTACCGCCAGACACTTTGTGAAGACTCTGGAGGCAGTGGTGACTCCAAATGGGAGTACCTTGAATTGGTAATGTTGACCTGCTACTCCAAACCTGGGAAATTTGCGGTGAGCAGGGTGGATTGGAATATGAAAGTAGGCGTCCTTTAAGTCTAGAGTAGACAAAGTCGTCCTTTTGCAAAAGAGGTAGTACCTGTTGAAGTGTTACCATGTGGAAATGGTCTGTCTGTATGTAAAAATTTAGTTCTCCGAGATCTAATATTGGTCTGAGAGAGCCATCCTTTTTGGGAATTATGAAGTAAAAGGAATACACGCTTGACCCTTGTTGTTGTGGTGGCACGGGCTCTATGGCTCCTTTTAGTAGTAGGGATTGTACCTCTTGTTTGAGGAGGTGTAGGTGATCCTGTGAACGTTTGTGTGACTTTGGAGGAATGTTTGGAGGAGTGTTGATTAACTCCAGGCAATAACCAGAATGGATAATTTGAAGAACCCATTTGTCTGTTGTTATTGACTGCCATTTTGGTAGGAAATGTGACAGTCTTCCCCCAACAGGTGTTAGATGGTCGGGGGGGAAGTGTGGGCAAGTCACTCCTTTGTATTGGAGGGAGAGGTGCGTGTGCTAGAACCTCTACCTCCTCTGTAACCCCCTCTGAAGTAATTTTTAGAGCCGGAGGGTTGATTATTGCCCTTGTAAGTGGATGCAGTTTCCGTGGAAATGTTTTTGGACCGTGCTCTATAGATGGAGCGCCGAAAGGAACCACGGCCTTGTATAGATTGAAGGGCTCCCATCGATTTAGCCACTTCGGTATCTTTCTTCATCTTCTCCAGAGAAGAATCTACTACTGGCCCAAAGAGATGCTCTTTATCAAAGGGTTTGTTCAATATGGAGGTTTGCACCTCAGGTTTGAAACCAGATATGCACAGCCATGCGTGTCTTCGTAAAAGTACACTAGTGTTCACTGCTCTAGCAGATGTGTCAGCAGCATCTAGGGAGCACCTGATTTGGTTGTTTGAAATCAATTGTCCATCCTATATTAGGTCTTGCGCTTTAGATTTATGTTCTTGGGGTAGAAATTGCATGAGTTGTTCCATTTCATCCCAATGCGCACGGTCGTATCTTGCCAGTAACGCCTGTGTATTAGCTATGCGCCAGAAGTTAGCTGCCTGAGAGGCTACCCTTTTACCTGAAGCATCGAGAAGCTTTGATCCCTTATCTGGGGGTGGAGCATCTCCAGTAGTTTGGGAGTTTGCCCTTTTACGTGCATTGGAGACTACCAACGAGTCTAAGGGTAACTGTCCTCTTATGTACACTGGATCAGATGGTGCAGGCTTATATTTTTTATCCACCCTAGGGGTAAGGATACGCGCCCTGACCGGATCCTTAAATACGTCATCTACATGCCTGATCATTCCATTTAGCATGGGTAACGTGTAGATTTTTGTGTACTGTTGAGTGTCTCAAAGAGGAAATAGTCTTCAAGGGATTCTTTGTGGAGCTGCACCCCATGGTAATTGGCAGCCCTGCCTAGTAACTCGATATAACCTACACTGTCGTCTGGTGGAGAGGGTCTAGTAGGATATAGGTCAGGGTCATTGTCCGTGGGCGAGTCAGTGTTGTAGTCGTCCCAGTCGTCTGTAGGTCCCGGTTGGCCATCATCATTATCATCATCATCATCATCCCCATCCCAGTCACCTTGGTTGTCAGGTGTATATGGTGGTGAGTGCTCAGGTGAAGTTGGTACAGGTAGAGACTGAGGAGAAGGTGGTGATGGAAGAGGAGGAGGGGAAGGGTTAGTTCCAACAGTTCTCTTCTTTAATGGAATGTGATATTCCTCTTCAGTATCAGTCCTCCTCTTTAAGGTCACCTTGGTGGTAATATGTCCAGTTTTAGGATGTATGTAAAGCACCTTCTGTTTTGGGTCCGGTTTGTCGAGCGGATCGTGTAAACGGTGCTTTTTTGGTGATTTTGGGGTATCGGTCAGTTTCAGCGGCGAAGTTTTCGGTGCCGGCGGATTAGGGGTTGGTGTCTTCGTATCCGAAGTGTTTTTCGGTGCCAAGTGGTGAGGTTCGGTTCTGGACTTGGGCTTCGATCCCGAATGCTTTGGTTCGGTGCCTGACTTGGAGTTGGGCTTCTCGGAGCCGGAAGGCTTTTTGGAGGGCTTTGGTGCCGAGCCTGAAGGCGGGGCGTCGGAAGCCTGTTCTCGGTGCCGACCGGGGCCTTTGCTGTACCTACCGAGTTTATTATCAGTTTACTTACAATAGCGATGAAGAAAAATTTCTTCTTCTTTCAAGGGCATTATTACGTACAGACAAAGGGTGTGGCGATGGGGGCAGCCTTCGCCCCTGATCTGGCGATTATTTACATGGATAATTTTGAGAGATCGTTTATCTTCAACAAGAATCCCTTCCAACACCGGGTCAATTTGTGGAAAAGGTATATAGACGACATATTGATGATCTGGACTGGAGACACGACGGAGTTAACCCGCTTTCATGACTGGCTAAACCTATGTGACCAGGATATCAAATTCACAATACAATCAGATGCTTATGAAATAGCATTCCTGGACATCAAAATTTGTTGTGAGAATAAGGAGCTTTACACCAAACTGTACCGCAAGCCATCAGAACGCAACTCCCTCATTAGGTATAACAGCCACCACCCGCGGGGTTTGAGAGACAATTTACCGGTGGGGCAGTTCTTACGGATCCGGAGGAACTGCTCCAAAAGGGTAGACTATATGGCAGAATCTGATGATCTGAGTACTCGTTTGATAACGAGGGGATATCAAGAAGAATGGTGAAGAGAGCTCAGAAAAGGGCCTGGTTCAGCCCACGTGAAGATTTACTGACTCCGAGGGAGAAAAAAGACATATCGCTACAAAAGCTAATCTGTGTTACTACTTTCTCGACTAGAAGCAATGCCATAAAAAAGGTTATTAACAAGCATTGGAAACTAGTGTCGGATGACATTGGCCAACCTACGCCACCCATGCACTCTTTTAAAAAAGCAAAGAGTATCAAGGATCATGTGGTCCACTCTTTCTTGGAAACTGAAAAAGTGCCCACGATTCAATCACTCTGGAATCTGCCACCGATTAAGGGACATTACAAATGTGGGCATTGCAAAGCATGCCACACTACGATTCAAACTAAGATTTTCATCCACAAACACTCGACTGCCCTACAATCCTTCACAAATTGCAACACCATGAATGTCATCTATGGTATCATTTGTCCTTGTGGATTACTATATGTGGGCCAGACAGCAGAAAATCAAGGCCAGAATACTTCAACATCAAAGTAGGATACGGTGCTCGGTCCAAGGGGCACCATTAGTTGAACATTTTGCTATAAAGGGACATAACCCCGACCAGCTACAGTGGCTGGTTATAGAGAAAGCTGACCTAGAGGGGGCAACATTGCATCAATCTTAAACACACGTGAATCCAAATGGATGGTGCGTTTGGACACCATTACCAATGGACTCAATGAATTGGATATTAGCAATGCCCAATTGGCATGTTTAACTAATGAATGATCTGAACTTATGGACATATACCCTACATGGATGGTCCCTTCCATAGCCAACATTTGTACACCAGCACCTTGTGGGCCTAGCTTGGCCCTTCAAACTTCCGATGTAATTATGTAATGTCCTAATATGAGGAAGACATCTTCCCTAGTCTTCATAAGTACTCCAGTATCTTTTTCAATGCCTTTTTATTGGTATTGGCATACACAAGGAATGACGTCGGGCCTAGGGATTTGACACGCCTGTTCAGAGACAATGACTTTATATATTTATTTACATTAAGTTGTGACATTTTTCCGCAATGGGGGGAAGTACCACCTTTCTATAGGTACATACTTCTAGGTCACAGATATTGAATTTGCAGACATCCCTATTATTGCTTGATTGTGATTTATGAGCAAGTCATTATTTCAATTATGTACAGTTGGGTTACAATGATGTTTATTATAGATCTTCCCCATGGCATTATGTTTACATGCGCTGTAATTACAATGTATGAATATTAGGATTTGACACAGATGTTATGTCACTTGCTTGCGTTTTAATAACATGGCATTATGTTTACATGCGCTTCAATTACAATGTATGAATATTAGGATTTGACACGGATGTTATGTCACTTGCTTGCGCTTTAATAACTTTATATCTGTGATGCTTTTTTGGACATGATGGTCCTTTTCACAGAATATGTAAAATTTTGAACGATATTGTCCATTTATCGGTTTATTTGAGTTAACATACACGAGACCTTTGATAGCTGAGTCTTTCTTCACGTTCAGTTGCTCCACTTCCAACACAGGCATCTAGCGTCAGCACCACCTTGAACGTCACGCGGCTATTAGCCTTTCCCGCATAACGGCTCTATTTAATGGAGCGGCATAACCGGCGATACTTTGGTCACATCTCAGGGTGAACCATGGATTAATCACGGTGAGTGCGCTCGCATAACATGTCCGAGAATGCGTTCGTTTAATTTAGGCGTTTCTGTTTTTAGTTAGCTCGAATACGTTCCAATCTTTATAGCACTTTCCTTTCAGATAGTTAGCATTTGTTGCCATTGGTCGGCTTTCAGCCTGAATAGTAATACACATCTGTGAATGTGTGGTTTCTATTCAGGCACTTTTGCTTCGGTGAGATTGAGCACGTCCCATATGATCCCGGTTTCACTTTTAAAGTACTATTTCTCTTGCGAGCGAGACGGTTTCATTCAGGCACTTTATACATCAGTCAGATTCAGCACGTCCCATATGATATCGCGTTCACTTTTTCTTGATGAGATGAGAGTAGACGGTTCTTAGCCCGAGAATGTTATAGTCTCGGCGTCTGCCTTTTGTGACACCCTCCTTCGCCAGAGTGAGTACGTTTTTTAAACAGTAACGCGCCTCTCTGGATTAGTCATATTTTTCAATTATGACACTCGGCGTCACTGTATAGCACATATTAACCTTACCCGGGTTGACTTTCTAACGCTTTCATGTCGGCTCTCCCGTTGTCTGCGCTGCCGTTTTTAGATCCATCCGGCCAGTGAATGTAATTTTTTTGCACCTATATCCTTATTTAAATTGGGTCCTGAACTTAGCATTGTTTTTATGTTTTATTTCCTCAAATTAGGTTCACAGATTCCATAGATTAATTCAGGAAACTGCTCCGACTTCTATGATATGGGATTCAAACCACAGATTTTTGGATTTAATGCCTATCGAGTATAACCTTCATGGTCAAGATCTATAGGATCTATTGTAACTTTTGAGTAAGTTCTCTACTTTATTAGCTAATTCTTTTCTTGTCTAAACCTCTTAGCTTTCAGGGCTTACTGACAGACACCTTAATTTTGCAGGTGTTTCTCACTCTCTTCTTTGCATGTTTATCGTGGAGACACGGAGCCCGTACGACCTGACAACATTCAATTTTGTGAGGTCTCCTCTTTTTCATTCACGGTAAATATAGTGACTAGTACTCTTTTATGTCACTGTCTTACTTTACTTGGAAATGGATATGATGATCCATTCTTTTATTCTTCTCGTAGGTGCCCTGCCCTTTCCACTTTCACATCAGTCCTGAGGAAGACCCCGCCAGTAAGGGTTAGAAGAACCTACACTCATACAGGGGTCGAAACGTCGACACTTTAATTGATGCCAGTTCCTTCAACAGTACTTTTTTTACTGTGAACTCTTGAGTTACATGGCGTTGGAATTTATTGTACTCAGATGTTATGTACCATGATTTAAGTTTTGTGGCATTGAATTAGATATGCCCGCCAATATGTTTGTGATATGCCTCACAATTTGTTTGTGATATTCATCACCATTAATATTTCACTTATTTCACTACCTCACTTGAATCACTTTCCTTCCCTTTTCACTTATTTATCTGGGCACTTCAATGATGATTTTTAAATGTTTTTTGCTCTTAAATGTGGTTCTTACAAATTGTAAGTAATGTTCAGTGTGATTAAATAACATTGTAGCATCAGTTTAGTTTCTTCTTGATTTGGAATATTTTTGTATGTTTTCCATTGACACGGTTTTGATGTCATAATACTGGGACTACCGTACTTTATACTGACCGGGGCCTTAGGGCGCGGGTTGGTCCGGAGCCTTCTTTTTAACTGGTTGACTTGGGAGTCGGGGCGAAGAAGGGACTGTACTTACAGTACGTTGTCCATGCGGGATGTCCTCATCCTGGTCGGAGCCCACCTCCGAAACAGAGATCGGATCCTGCTCCTCCTCGGCCCCGATAGCGTCGCTGGCTTCTTCCAATTCAGGTCGCGAAGAGGTCCGGAATGGAGCCTGTGCGTTGGCTCTGCATGTCGCGTCGTCGAGCCCGACGATCCCGAAGCGTCTTCTTGGAGCGGAACACCTTATACGCGTCGCAGTCCTGTTCTTTGTGTTCTGGTGACAAACACAGGTTGCACACTTCGTGCAAGTTGGTGCGCGGGTATTTCGTGTGGCACCGAGGGCAGTATTTAAAGGGAGTTCGTTCCATCGACCAAGTCGAATGGAGGCGGTTAGGCCCAGCGGCCTACCACGAGTTTTCTGATCGAAAGAGGGTTCTTTCGAAACAAACACGATACGCGAAGATTGGAATACGCGATCGGAAACAATACTGTCGAGGGTGAGTGTTTTTACGCACAGAGGGAAACCGGAGGATCGGTGTCGAACCAGAGTGCAGCGAGTAACATCCGAACCCGATGGCGGAAAAAAACAATCTGAAGATGGAGTCGATGACCATGCGCACTATCACCGAAAGGAGGAGTCACCAACCTCGTGAATAGGAAGACTTCTTCGAAGAAAAACAAAGTGCAGACATCTGGGCCCAACACTAGATGGCGATCTATGCATGTGATCTACAGCTCACATGCCTCGAACATGGATTTCTCTGTGGCTGGCCAAGGGAGAGAATCGAGGCCACTAGCCTCCTGCAAGTCCTCGTACCAATTATCTTGGTAGGGCTTAGCAAATTCATCAACCGGGTCACAGTCATTTTCAGACTGAGTTCCAAAAAGGCAATGGAGAAAGTTGTCAAGCCTTTGGCAATCCAAGTGGGGAAAGTAGTGCCTCAGGTACGATGTCGTACCAGCATCAGAGTGGACAATTGGAGCTGCTTCTTCAGGCGACGTCAGCAACAGCTTTTATGTAGCAGGGGCCGGTGTGGGTTGGCGTGCCAGCAGCGGAGTCTAAACAAAAGCCGGAGGCAAGAATAGTGTGGAGAGTCCAGCTGGTGCAGAGGGTGAACTTGCCTGTGGTATTCCAGGTGGAAGGTCTCTCGGTTCTTTGGGGCCCAAAGCCGCGACAAGGCCACAGATCCGGAGCATGGCTGTACGAAACTCTACAATCTGCTACTGTGTGGCTGAATTCCCGGAATACTTGGGTTGTGCTTGAACCAGCTGTAAAGCCATCTTTAGGAGCAAAAACAAGAAGGGTGGTGCCGCCCCTGCTTCTATTCAGGCGAATGATAGTGGCACGAGCGAGCAGAACTCCGCTTCGACTTCGTTGCGCTCCAAGTTCTCAAGTAAACATAGGAAACACAAGATGACCGACCTCTGGAGCAGCTCTGTCAATTCTGGGAACGGGACCTTGGATACAGAGCAGGACTTGGAACGGTCTAATCTTGGAGTTTTCTTATGCTTGGCAACGTAAACGTTTGCCTTGGGTTCCCCGATTGCCTTTGGGTTCATTAACACGCACTCACTGAAGGACTAGGAGTTGTGGCTCGACCCCAGGCACAACAGGCAAACCTGATGGGGACCGGTCACATACATTTGTTTCCAATAGTCACTACAGGGTTTGAAACGTCTTGTTGTAAGTGGCAACATTTGGTGAAAATATAGAGGAAAATATCTCAGAGATGAGCTCGGGATGGACGTCGGGTGGCTTGGAAAGAAAGGAACTAAAGTCAGCATGCAGGAGTGGCGCCTATATTGGCCCCGCATGTCATTTCCGGAGCGGAACGGCGTCAGTGCCGAGCCGCAGGGCGCCACCTTCCAGGGCGCACAGAGGTACTGCTGAAAAGTTTACGGATCTGGTCTGACACCTGGGGAATATTCAAAAGATGAGGAATCTGCAGCTAGAAATCTCTACCAGAATGCTACGTTAAAACTGACATTTTCACCTAACTGTAATGTCACTTTAACCATTTTCTTTTTTTTGTTTCAATATAAGCATACATCCACACACAAATGCATATGTATGCCTGGGTTTGTTAGCATGTAACACACAAAATGCTCCCTACAGTAATTACGATAGTGGTTTACAACTGTCTGAATAGAATTCTATAGCATGAAGATATATCATATCGACAGACTGCCAGTGGTAGAGTTTTGGAGCAACTCCTAGATTGGGAGCAGCGTAGTGATGCAAAAAAAAAAAAAAAGTCAGTGCTCAACATCCAAGTACTACTTGAATTTGAGTTGGTCAACTTCGTGCTGCACTGGCAACAACACAAAAGATACCTGCAATGCTCAGAGTATCTGGTGGTATTTGCAGTGTGTTGTAGCAAGAACCCGGTTGGTCAGGTCATAGCCTTTATTTTTCCACTTTTCTCTTGAGGTTCCGAATAAACATTGTGGAATACTAAAGCATATAATCTAGTGAGCATGTCTTCTTTTGGTGGAACATCCTACGTGCCACAAAAAGCCTATTTCTGAGAAATGGAGCAAATGCCTTCATACTTTCTGATTTATTAAGCCATATAAAGCACAAAATAGAACATTAAAGTGCCCTGAAAAGGCTTTCAATTCCTGCATTTTAACTGTATAATAATGCATCAGATGACTAAACGTGTGCACGTTTGGGAGACAAAGATTTATGCCAGAGAATCCACCAAATGTGCTTATTATCAGACTAGTAAAGTGCAAGTGATGTAGAATGTGCACAATACTTCATTTTGGAGGGTCCAGGCACCTTAACAAGTTTGTAACTGATCTAATTTTACCCAACAGTACCAAGGCTAGACTTGCTTGAACTCGCAGGAGAATCAAACTTGACATTCAAAACCTCATATCTTGCCAAAGGTGTTCAAAATCGTTGTGCTAGCTTTTATAAAGTAAGGTCCATATTTAGAATCCCACCACAGAAAAACTGTGCTCTGATCAGTGGGAACAGCACACTGTATATTTCTTGCTCTAACAATTTACAGTTCAGGTGTTTCAAAGCTTACCAGTGCCTGATGTTAAATTCTAAGCACACATTAACCTACAAGTAATAAAGAGGTAGATCCATCTGCACAACTTGTGAAAAGCAGCAGTAAGTTTGAGCACTGGTGCTACGAGTGAAAAGATGACCAAGGAAGTGTGGCTGGCTAAGACAAAACTAGTGGCACACATCACATCAGCTTTACATTCTGTCCGCATTATCTGTTCAAATTATAATATTAAAAGCAAGGACTAGGTGTGCAATTGCACATAAGGAAATTTAAAATCACCGCTAAATCCAGCAACTACCCATAAATTAAGAAGAATCCAATTTAATGAGTTTCTTCCTTGCAGCTTTGGATGCCCAAGTATACAGCTGATAATATGAAACGGCCAAAAGAACAATGACAGACTGATACAAATGGTACTGCAGTTAAAAAATAATTAAAACAAAAATAAATTGGAACAAAAACAACCTCCCCTCCCAAGCTCCAGAAGAAAATACTCTTCCTTGAAACAACAGTTTCTGGAAAATGTCCATCCACCAAAACGAGAAGGAAAAAGTGCAGATGACCTTGTATTGCCTCCATCTAAAGGTCATGTTAGCTTCTCCATGTCATACCTTTAGAGGTATAACGTAATATGTCCACCAAAAGGTGCTGGTGCCATGGCTCTGATCACTAGAGCAATCTGAACTCCAGGTTAACACTGAGCACTTAGAGCAGGAACCAACTACCTGTGTAACGAAGGGGAAAGAATGCAAAAAAAATCCGGGCTGTGATGAAAAATTAGCACATATCTATGTTCATGGGGGCGGTAGTGGGTTGCATGGAGAAAAGGGTGGGGGGAGGATTTCTATACAGTAAATAGTCACATGGGGTTTATGTTACAAGTGACGGCGAGTTGTGAAGAGTCTCTTTCCAGCTCCACTGCTGCTCCAGCCCAGGGAGGGCAAAGGGAACGATGGGGCAAAGAGGAGGCAGGACACAGTTGTGCATGCAGGGTCAGAAGCAGCAGACTGGGTTCGCTCAAATCAGTCCTCGTCTTTTCTTGTAGTCTTCCAAGTTCAGTGACCTCCGAGGAGCGCCGTCCTTTGACTGTGGTGCTTTGGAGGATATGGACAGGGATTTGGATTCTAACGAGACAAAAAGACGACAAATTTACACATTTGCTAACACTCTATGCTTGAATACTTTCAAAAATGCACCATGTTTTTGGTGACCCTACCAGCTTGCCCACTAACACCACCATTAAAAACACAAATAATTTACCTGGAACTAGTTTTGTGCTACAAATACCTTCAATATTCCTGGAAGTGGGACATCCGAGTGAAAGACAAGTACTAATGTGCCTGTTTCTTTTGGTTTGTCACGATAACTAGAAATCAATATGTTAACAGGTGAAGTCTTAAAACCGTGCTGGAAAGAGGTTTTTTTTTTTATGAGAATAAGTCTAAGGCAGGGGGTTTATATGTTTTAAAACAACTGTGTTCTTTTAAAAACTTCTATAAAAAGGGTAGCTGTAAAGCCTTCATTTTAGAAGCTCTGTGGGCGTGAAACATGAAATAGTCTCAAGAAAAGTAACTTTAAAAGTTGCGCATTTTGTTGTTCTTTTGTGTAGGAATTCAAAGGAATGCTCTGCAAGAACACAAAAATAAACTTCACTTTAAGAGGTGAAGCTAAAAAAAGCTGGAAGGCCAAGTTGCTTAACTATGTTAATCTTTCTAGCACATACTCTATTTGCTCTCCAGATTACTCACTTTTTAAATCTATTTTGAACATCCCCAGGAGCCAGACTGGATCTGGAAATTTTGCAATAGCTCTCCTGCACCAGTGGGTGGCCCTATGCTCCACGTCAGTATACGGTACCACCCCTGATGTGATGTCACCAAGGCCTTATAACACCACCTGGCACACTGATGTCAGTACTTCATCCATTTTTCTGAGCCCTTGGAGGCAGAGATGAGGTTAATATCAATTATACAGTGGACATGAAGTGCTGCAATTTTATATGCTGGTGTGCTGGTCGGATCACCACCTGATATCTATGACCCTCACGGGGGTTGAGCCCTTTCAGAAGATGGCTCAATACCCCTCCTTCAGGCGCCCGTGGCACAAACTAAAGATCGAACAATTCCATGCTCTTCTGTCCACAAATGCCCTTAACCTACCTGATGAGCCGGATAAGGCCGACAAAACACTGTCGGACTGGATCCGACAGCCACTGGATGTGCTCATCCCAGCTAGGTGGTCCAAGTGCTGCAACACCAAGTCCAGTCCATGGTACAGCGACAAGCTTGCCAGCATGCGTAAAATCTGCAAAAGGTTGGAACGGGTGTGGAGACGCGACTATGACTCTTTCTCCAAGGGGTTGTATCAGGCAGCTATCAAGGATTACCATAGGGCCATCCAGTCAGAGCAGGCAGCCTATTACGCAGCTGAGATCAAGGGCAGTAAAAACCCCACTAAATGTACCTTTGGTATACTCAAAGATCTTAAACAGGCAGGGCTACCCCCTACACCCCGTATTACATCTGACGGGCAATGTGAGGCTCTGGCCACCTTTTTCGTGGAAAAGGTGGAAAATATCTACCATTCTTTCTCACCAGTTCCTTCAGCTTTGGACCCAGCACTTAGTCCCTGTACCACCTACACTCTTGCGTCCTTTCCTTCTATCTCTCAGGACGAGCTGCGTGTGCTTTGCAGCAAGGTGAAATCAGGCTCTCCTGCCGACCCCCTTAAACCGGAGCATTTTCTGAACTCCTTACCCATGCTCCTGTCTCCTCTGTGTCAGGTGATCAATCTGTCTTTGTCCAGAGCAGTTGTCCCTAGAGCATGGAAGCAAGCGAGGGTGATTCCCCTGCTAAAAAAGCCTTCCCTAGACCCAACCAAATTGGAGAATTTGTGTCCCATTTCTCTCCTCCCATGGATATCTAAGATTGCTGAGTCCCATGTCAACTCCATTCTGACAGGCTATCTGGAAGACAACAATATCTTGGACATCTCTCAGAATGGCTTTCGCCCTGGCCACAGCACAGAGTCAGCCCTCCTAGCAGTGACTGAATATCTGAGGGCCGCACTGGATGAGGGACGCACGTCGGCACTGATTTTATTAGACCTCAGTGCCGCGTTTGACACGGTCTCTCACCAGATTCTGCTGCAACGGTTGGAGGAAGCGGGGATCTCGGGCTTAGCCCTTGACTGGTTTGCCTCCTTCCTCTCTGAGAGGACCTTTCAGGTATCGGCTCCCCCATTTTCCTCTGGGACCCATGATATTCATCAGGGGGTGCCACAGGGCTCAGCATTGAGCCCTACGCTGTTCAACTTGTATGTCCAACCTTTGGCAGCGGTGGCCAGGAATAGAGGGCTGACTCTGGTTTCATACGCCGACGATACTCAGTTGGTAGTGGCACTTTCTGGCAACTCTGCGCAGGACGCCTGTATGTTCCGGAGCAATCTCACGGCCATCTCTGAGTGGATGTCCGCCAACTGTCTGCAGCTTAACGCAAGCAAGACTGAAATCCTGCTGGTTGGGCGTGACGGTGAGCTGTGGAGTGAACATTGGTGGCCCACTACCCTGGACTGTGTCCCCACCCCCAAACAGATAGTAAAGAATCTGGGTGTCTGGGTGGACTCCGCTCTTAGTTTTCAGGCCCAAACCAAGAAAGTGGCAGGGACCTGCATGGGTATTCTACGTGGGCTCAAACCACTGCTAGGTTATTTTGACCCGTCCACTCGGCAGGTTATCATTCAGGCTGCCATCCTGTCGAGATTGGATTATGCCAATTCACTTTATTTGGGTTCCAACAAGTCAGAAATCTTAAGATTGCAGAGAGTCCAGAATGCGGCGGCCAGAATCCTCCTTGGCCTGCCGAGGAATTGCTCCACCTCTGTTGCCATCCGCCGACTACACTGGTTGCCGGTGGCCAGACGTGTGGAATTCAAATCTTTATGTATTGCTTTTAAGATTTTGAAATCCTCCTCCCCAGCCATTTTGGCCACCCTGCTCTCGCCCTACACTCCTTCCCGCCAACTTCGCTCAATGGGCCAAAATTTGGCGGTAGTTCCGAGGGTGAGGAGAATACGGGCCGGGGGCCGTGCTTTCTGCACATTGGCGGCCAAACTTTGGAACTCTCTCCCACTGTCCATTCGTAGCTTAAACAACTATTTGGCATTCCCGTAAGGCCACCAAGACGTATCTCTTCCCTTCACTGTAGGTCTTTTCCTTTTGGTGGTCCTCTCCTTTTGACTGTTCTAGCGCCGGGACGCTCCTTTGCTGGAGCAGCTGTGCGCTCTATAAGCTCTATAACATAACATAACATATGGAACCTTATTTAAGTGGCAATGTTGACCATTCCTCAGAATGGGGAGGTGTTTGGGATCGGTGAGGGATCTGCAGATAGATAAGAGTATCCACCAGAAGGAAAATGTTACCCTTTAAGCATCTGTTTGTGGCATGCAGTGCTGTGGATTCACATGCTTTGCGTACTCCTGCCTTCTAGTATTGGGCTTGGACATGAGCAAGTTGTTTTCCTTCAAACATGTCTTCGAGTCACGAGGTATAGTAACTCCACCTATTGCTGGTAATGCACATGGGCATCCGCTCCATTGTAAAATTGTTATTTTCCCAAACGGCGGGTGAGGATGTAGTTGGAGCAAAGAGATGCAGAAGATGACCATGCGAAGAAAGGAGGAAAGTTATCTGCAACATCAAAAGACTTCTGGGGAGGAGGGTGGACACGTGAATCTATAATGCTACATGCCAGGAACGAACAAGTTACTTACCTTTGGTAACGCCTTATCTGGTAGAGACTATCTAGCCACAGATTTCTTACCTTAGAACTATCTGGAAAATTTTCTGTGAGCAGTACCCCTGCGTGCCGGTAAATGCAGTCGTTCGACTCCACATGGCGGCGTCGACAATGTCCATGCCTGACTATATAGGCAAAACTCTAGCACGCTGACGTAAATTTCCTTTGCACGCCAGGAGCAAGAGCCACAAAGAATACTGACCACTGGTGTGTAAAACTAGGGCCCTGAAAAGGGAAAAGCCCGGTCCCAAGAACTCCATTTGTGGGGAGGATAGGTGGGTTGATAAGGAATCTGCGGCTAGACAGAGGCTCTACCAGATAAGGTGTTAACAAAGGTAAGTAACTTGTTCATCTGATAGAGACTTCTAGCTATGGATTCCTTACCTTAGAATAGATACTCAAGCAATGCCTTCCCGGAGGGGGGTCTGCGACCTTGATTTAAAACAGAAAGTCCTGCAGGACCAAATGGGCAAAGTCCCCACACAATGGACCTGACTTTTTAGGCAGGAATGTTTGCTGAACGTGTGCAGCGAGGCCCACATTGCTGCCTGACAGATATCTAGGACTGGAATTCCATGCGCTAACGCAGTGGTCGCAGCATTTGCTCTGGTGGAATGGGTATGTAAACCCTCAGGGGGTTGCTTCTTGGCAAATGTGTAGCAGATTTTAATGCAGAGCACGATCCATTGAGCGATGGGCCATTTCTGCACGGCCTTCCCTTTCTTGGCCATGACATACCCCACCAAGAGTTGATGTCCACCCGGAAAGGTTTTGTGCGGTCAAGGTAGAACGTCCATGCTCTTTTTGGGTCCAGCCGGTGGATTCTCTTATCTTCCTTAGAGGGGTGAGGCGGAGGGTAAAAGGTAGGCAAAGTGATGGACTGGCCTACGTGGAACAGGTGACTACCTGCGGCAAGAAGGATGCTAGAGTCCGAAGGAACAGTTTGTCGGGGAAAAACAAAATGTAGGGAGGCTGAGAGGACAATGCCTGTAGCTCACTGACACTCCAGGCAGATGCAACTGCCACCAGGAAGGCCATCTTGATGGTGAGGAGCCTAAGAGAATGACGGTGCTCAAAGTGGGTGCATATTATGAAATTAAGAACCAAGTTAAGGTCCCATTGAGGCATAACAAAAGGAGCTGGGGGAAACGTGCTGTAGACCTATTTACTGTAACATACAACAATGTCTCACAAGGGTGTCAATTGGAGGTCAATTGCAATTAGCACAATTACTTGCTGAGAAATAAATCAAGAAGGGGAGACCAGAGACAAAATTCTTTGCAATATAAGTTGTATTGGTGAATTTACATATTTGACAAACTATTAGGAGGGCGCACAGGGTCGCATTCAGTGGGTGGGGAACCACGGCTGCTCGTAGGTAGACTTAGAATCAGGCTAGTTGCGTGGCAGGACGTATCTCGAGGCCGGCAGAAGTCAGGCTGATGTTTGGGACCCCTACTCCGTCCTGCACAACCACACTTGGCAGAGCCTTTAATTGCCCTGGTTCCTGCCCATCCTGGACTTTTGACAGTGCGCCCCCCTGCCACTGCCATATAAATTATCGTAACCTGGTCCTGATGATGGCCTAACATCCCTACAGGCCGAAACGCCGTCGACTTTTACAGCGGAATTCTCGGCGCCCCTCTCAAGGATACCCCACTTTCATGACCTCAGTATTCATTATCATTTATTGTTTGGTTATCCTTACTCTGTACAATTTTAAACTTTACTTGTTCTTCGTTGCGCCCTTCACCATCGCTGTACATACCACATCACGTGTCACTCGCGCCGTCACAATCCTTCACGAGCACTTGTGCACAGTATCCAACAGGTTACATGTCATTCAATGTAACGCAGTGCAACCTTTCCATATGTTTGATCATATGAAGTTTAATATGTCAAATATGTAAATTCACCAATACAACTCATATTGCAAAGAATTTTGTCTCCCTGGTTCTCCCCTTCTTGATTTATTTCTCAGCAAGTAATTGTGCTATTTGTAATTGACCTCCAATTGACACCCTAGTGAGACATTGTTGTATGTTACAGATGTTTGCCCTAGTCTCCTTAGGGTTTATGTGCTACCTCCTGTAGTCTGATACTGTAGACCTATTTACAACAGGGGATTTGAAATGAGAAGGCTGATCTGGCATCAGCAGAAAAGTGGAGATGGCAGATAAATAACCTTTCAACGGGCCCAAGGCAGAGCCCAGCTGGGTTGTGGTTAAGATAAAAGAACCTGGGAAAGGGGAGCAGATAAGGGATCAACCTGTTTCTCGGCACACCATGCCACAAATGTATTCCAACAGCCGGCGTATACTGTTTTTGTGGAGAGATGCCGAGCTGCCAAGATAACATCACCAACTTCGGGAGGAAGGTGAAAAGTTGTCAACTGTCACAGCTTAATCTCCACGCATGGAGGCAGAGAGTTAACAGGTTTGGGTGGAAAACTCTCTCCTGTTGCTGTGATAGAAGATCCTCCCGAAGGGGCAGCCTGATCGGTGTGCCGGCAGCCATGTTTAACAGCTTGGAATACCAAACTCTTGAAGCCCAATCCAGAGGCACAAAGATAACTAGGGCCCAGTTGTTCCTGATCTTGAGAAATCTGGGCAGGAATTGTATGAGCGGAAAGGCGTACAGGAGGCCTGAGCTCCACTCAAGATGAAAAGGGTCTCCGAGCGAAAACCACCTTGGAAACTCCAGCATGCAAAACTGCTGACATTTCGCATTCTCTGCAGTGGCGAACAGATCTAACAAAGGCTCTCCCCACTGTTGAAAGAGACCTTGGGCCATTACCAGATGGAGATGCTATTCATGATCCACTAGGCATCTTCGGCTGAGTTCATCCGCCCTTGCGCTCAGAGAGCCCGCCAGGTGTTGAACCACCAGGGATAAGCCCTGACGTCCAACCATGTCCAGAGACGAAGGGCCTCTCAACAAAAGGACCATGACCCAATCCTGCCCAGTTTGTTGCAGTACCACATGGCAGTGGTGTTGTTCATGAACTGCACTAGCCTTCCCTTGGAGGGTAAAAAGGCTTTCAATGTCAACCGGATCGCTCAGAGCTCCAATAAGTTGATGTGGAGTCCAGATTCCATTGGAGATTAGAGGCCTCCGATCTCCACCTCTCCTAGATGGCAGACCCATACCAGGAGTGACGCATCTGTCACTACTGTCAGATCTTGTTGGGGAAGGGAGAGGGGTCTGCGGCTGATCCAATCGAGGTTCGTTAACCACCACTGCAGTTCTTTTGCAGTACCCTCTGAGATGTGGACCATGTCAGAGATTCCCGATACTGCGCCCACTGGAATTTAAGGTCCTACAGCAAAGCTTGAATATGCCAACGGGCATGTATCACAAGCAGGATGTAGGAAGCCATAAGACCCAGCAGCCTCAGAGTTAGTCTCACAGAAACCCAGGATAGAGGATGAAACATCAGTATCCTAGCCTGAATACCCAGGAATTGCTGTTAGGGAGGATAAACCAGAAACTGCACTGTGTCCAGAACAGCTCCAATGAAATGGAGTGTCTGAGAAGGGTGTGACTATGGCACCTTTATAGTGAACCCCAGCGAGTGCAGGAGGTCCGCCGTAGTCTGGAGATGGAAGACTACCACCTGAGACGAGCCTGCCTTTAACAGCCAGTCATTGAGATAGGGGAAGACTGGCACCCCTGACTGGCTTAGTTCCTGGTGGCATCGAGGAGGATGAAGGTCTGCACGGCCTCTGCCCTTAGATCTGCCAGAGTCTCTGAATTGCTGCAGAAACAGGTTCAACTGCTGGACTGGCTGGAGAGGCTGGTGTGGACAAAATGGCAAACCTTTTGAGTAACCACAAAACTTGCAGTACTGCTTGTGGTAAACACCGGAAGGGAACACCAACCCCAAAGAAGACGCCTGCTTTAAACCTCTTGAGGGTTGAGTCAGCCTTGCTGCTAAAGAGGCAAAACCCATATAAAGGCATGTCCATTAAACTTGCCTGGACATTCATTGAGTAGCCTGTTGAGCGAAGTCAAGTGCGTCTACCAAGTGTCACAGAAGACCCTATGATCCTCTGCAAAAAGGCCCGTTCAGAGGATCTGCTTCGCAGCATCCTGTCCATCCAGGACAACCTCTGGGAAGTTGTCTTTTAAATGGTCCGGGTGGCAATATAAGTCATCCACATGGGCATATTTGTCCAGCAAGCTGGTTGTGTTTGCGGACCTAAGAACCAAACTTTTAGCTGAGAATTTTTTTTTCCTCATTAACGCCAATTTTGGATTCCCTGTTGGCAGGCAAAGGAGGGAAAGAGCCCTGCTTTTGGTTAGTAGATGACATATCCTGTGCCACCAGGCTTTCTGATGAAGAATGCACAGACAACCAATCTAGGCACCAGGGTGCCAATCAATAGTCATGGGTTATTGGTCTGTTCATTTACAGTACCGAAGTAGGCTTGGCCCAGGCTGTCTTGATTGGTTACATAAGCGACTTGTTAAATGAAAGCAAAGGTCTTGAGGATGAAGAGGCTGGTCGGAGGACCTCTGTTAAAATAGCACATTTGGTTTCCTCCATCGGAAGAGACAATTCTAGAAGCTCAGCAACGAAATGGTTACTTACCAGTAGGAGTAGTTTTGCAGCTTGAAGAATTTTCTGGATTCACATGCTGTGCATCATTACGCCATCTAGTGGTTGGGTCCGGAATTGTCTTTGTTTTTTTATTTTTTTCCTCTGGTTTTGGTCGCTGTCGACCACCATTTGGTGCCAGGTACGTCCCCTGTGTGACGTCAGACGGTATCCTGGAGGTCGACATGCATGGTGGCCATCTTCGGGTTCTTTTTTCTGTTTTTCTTATGTTTTTGAAAAATACTGATGTAGTCCTTTGCTTCCCACCTGTTTGTTTTCCTTATAGGGGAGGCCGGGTGGGTCGCATATGAATCCAGAAAATTCTTCAAGCTGCAAAACTACTCCTACTGGTAAGTAACCATTTCGTTTTGCAGCGTGAATCCTTTTCTGGATTCACATGCTGTGCATCAGATTATGTAGCGGTTTCTCCCGTATTTGGGAAGCTGTGGTGAAAGGAAGTCCTTGCAAACAGGTGTTGAAGCACCCTCTGTCCAATTTGAGCTTCCTTATTCATTTGTATATCCACACAATAATGCTATGTAAAGGTGTGTGGTGATGCCCATGTTGCAGCTGCGCAAATGGAATCAATGGGTACATTGGCCATAAATGACAGCGTTGCGCCTTTCTTTCTAGTGGAGTGAGCTGTTGGTCGCATTGTTAGTTCCTTTTTTGCGTTGGCATAACATAATTGGATAGCTTGTACTATCCATCTTGCAATAGTTGGTTTTGTTAGAGCTGATCCTGTGTTGGTATGTGCGTAAGCAACAAACAATTGCTTTGCTTTCCTGATCTGTTCCGTTTTCTGCAAATAATACAGTAAAGCCCTCCTTAAATCCAGGGTATGGAGGCTTCTCTCTGCTTTAGTTTTGGGCTCTTGAAGAAAACTGGCAGGAGAATGTTTTGATTTAAGTGATACTTAGATACCACTTTTGGCAAAAACTGTGGGTTAGTCTTTAAGATTACTTTATCCTTGTGGATATGTAAGTAGGGTTCTTGTATAGTTAATGCTTGCAGTTCACTTACTCTTCGTAGTGATGTTATAGCAATGAGAAAGGCTGTTTTGAGAGTAATATGTTTGAGGTCCGCTGCATGCATGGGCTCAAAGGGTTTGGTCATCATTTGAGAAAGTACTGTATTTAAGCTCCATGTTGGTACAGGAGCAGCTCTTGGTGGAGCTATTCTTTTTGCTCCTTCTAAGAACCTTTTGATGACTGGTCTTGTAAAAAAGCTTTTGCATGATTTTCCTCTTGTGTTTGCCACTATGGCAGCAAGGTGCACTTTAAGGCTGGAAAAGTTGATGTTGCTGTCCAAGAGGTAAGTAAGGTATGTAATAACTGTTTCTTGTGTATCGATAGAATTAGTGTTGTTGTTAGCGGTGCACCATGTGGTATACCGCTTCCATTTTGTTGTATAGCATTTTCTTGTTGACTGTGTTCTTGCTTCTTTCAGAATTTCTATGGTTCTGAGCGGTAGATTGAGATGCCCAAATTCTATGTATTCAGGCGCCAGGCTGCTAGTTGTAGCGTTGCTGGTTTCGGGTGAAAAATTGGGCCCTGTTGCATTGTCAGCAGGTCTTTTTCTGCTTTGATCCTGACCATTTCTCCTTTCGATAGTTCTACGAGAGTTGAGTACCATGTTTGCCTTGGCCAATGAGGAGCAATGAGAATCATATTTGTTCCTGGTTCCTTTGCTTTTTGTAGCACTCTTTGCATCAGGGGTATTGGTGGAAAGGCGTAAACAAATGTCTGTGACCAATTGAGTGAAAGTGCATTTCCCTTTGACAGGTGGTGTGGAAACCTCGAGGCAAAGCTTTGGCATTTCTTGTTCTGCATTGTTGCAAACAGGTCCAACACTGGTGTTCCCCAGATGTTGAATAGATACTGTAGTCTGTTTCAACTCCCATTCGTGGGAGCAGTTGTTTTGTCTGCTGTAATGTTGTCTACCCCTGGTAGATGTATTGTCTGTAGATTGATTTTTTGGGGTATCGCCCAATGCCAGATTTCCTGTGCAAGTTTGCTCAGGAGAAAGGACCTTGTTCCAACCCGTTCGTTCAGGTAGTTGTATTGTCTGTTTGTATTAAGATGGTTTTCCCCTGAATATGTTTCTGGAATGCTTTGAGTGCCAGAAAACTGTTTTCATCTCCAAAAAATTGATATGTTTTGTGGAGTCCTGTTCACTCCACTGACCATGAACTTTCAGCTGGTTGAAATGTGCACCCCACCCGTTGAGGGATGCATCCGTGGTGACTGTCACAGATGGAGTTGGTTCCCTGAAAGGTCTCCCCTGTGCTATGTTGTTGGATGCCCACCATTGTATCTCTGCTTGCACCCTTTGTGTAACAACCACTAGATCCTCCCAACTCCCTGTGGCTTGTGACCAGCTGTTGGTGAGCCATTCTTGAAACGGGCGCATGTGTAGGCGAGCGTGAGGGATGAGTGGCATACATGATGCCATCATGCCCATTAGTTTCATTACTTTCACCTCTGGTAGAGGGCGGTTTCGTGATGGATAGCTTGTATTCTGGCTTGTGTGGGATAAGCCTTGGCGTTTGCTGTATTCAGTCTTGCTCCCAGGAAGGTTTTTTCTCTTTCTGGTGTTGTAGAAGATTTCTTGTGGTTTATTGAGAAACCCAAGATTTGTAGTGTTTGAATTGTTTTTTTAACATGATTGTGACATGTTTGCTTCATGCGTCCCCTTATTAGCCAGTCGTCTAAGTAGGGGTAGACGTGGATTGTCTCTCTTCTCAGGTGTGCCGCCACTGCGGCTAGACACTTCGTGAACACCCGTGGAGCAGATTTTATGCCGAACGGGAGTACCTTGAATTGGTAGTGTGTTCCGCTGTGTAGGAATCTTAGGTACTTTCTGTGCCTTTCATTCATAGGGATATGTAAGTAGGCGTCCTTGAGATCTATTGTTGCCAAGTAATCTCCCTTTTGAATCTGTGGGATTATTTCTTGAAGCTTACACATTTTGAAGTGTTGTGTTAGTATGAACTTGTTTATGAATCTTAAGTCCATGATTGGCCTTAGAGTCTGGTCCTGTTTGGGTACTATGAAGTATGGAGAGTAGTTTCCTTTGTACCACTCTTGTGTTGGTACCTTTTCTATTGCCCGTTTTTCATATAGTTCTTTGATTTCTGCGTTGAGCAGTGTTTGTTCTGATCTGGTTAATTTTCTTGTTTTGGGAGGATTTGCAAGTGGTGTCTTTGTGAGCTCTATGCAATATCCATATTGTACCAAATGTAATATCCAATTGTCTGTTGTGATCCTTTTCCATTGTCTGTGGAAAAAGGATGTTCTTCCCCCCACTGGTGTTTTGTGTGGGCCCATTTCCATGATAAAGTCAGTTAGACCAGTTTCCTTTTCCTCTAGAGGATTGGCCTCTTCCTCTGCCATTCCCTCTTCCTCGAAAGGGCTGCTTCTGCTGTTGTTGCCAACCTTGGTAGCTAGACTGTTGACCCATCTGTTGGTTTGGGTTCTGTCCCTGAGATTGTTGAGGCATCTGCTGTCCTTGACTAAAGCTGCCTCTACCTGTGGTTTTTCTGTTAGAGAACCCTCCTCTTTTAAAAGAACCTCTTTGCTGTAGGGCCCCCATTGCCCTTGCTGTTTTATTGTCTTTTTTAATTTGCTGAAGGGATTCATCCACTTCCTTGCCAAACAGAGCTTCTCTGTTGAATGGTCTGTTGATAATTGATGTCTGAACTTCTTGTTTAAAGCCAGAAATTCTGAACCAGGCATGCCTTCTGAGGATGGTTCCTGTGCACATTTGCCTGCTTGCAGTATCTGCTGCATCTAGGGCTGACTTTAGGCAGGTGTTAGCCATATTTTTCCCTTCTTGGACAATAGATTTTGCCCTCTTTTTGTCCTCTTCGGGGAGTTTGTTCAGCAACTCTTCTCAATCAATCAGGGGTTTGTTAAAGCGCGACTACTCACCCGTAAGGGTCTCAAGGCGCTGGGGGGGGGGGGGGTGCAGGTTCCATCCATCAAGGAGGGGGTCTGTCGAAAAGCCAGGTTTTGAGGTTTCTTGCGAAGATGGGGAGCGATGTTGTCTGTCTGAGGTGGAGCATCCCACTGTTGGTTCATCCCACTGTTGGTGGCCATATCTGTTTAACAGGGCATTAGAGTTGGCAATGCGCCACTGTGTTGCTGCCTCTTTCTCCATTCTCCTCCCCACCATGTCCATCCTCTTACTTTCCTTTTCAGGTGGTGGCCCTATATTGGAGACTGCATTGGCTCTCCTCCTGGCTGTGGTGACAATAATAGAGTCAGGTACTGTACTTCCCTGAATATATTTTGGGTCTTTTGAGGAGGGTTTGTACTTTTTCTCTACTCTGGGGGTTACCCCCTTGTTTGAAGCTGGTTCTTTGAATGCTTCTTTGCCTTGGTCCAGGATACTTGGCAGCATAGGCAGGTATTGTGTTCCTCTTGAAGCTGGTGCCAGTGTTTCTAGCAAGAAACATGTGTCCCCTTTTTCCTCCTCTAAGGGTACTCCAACTTGATTTGCTGCCCTTTTGACAATGTCATTGTAGACAGCTATGTCATCTGGAGGCGAAGCTTTCGAAGGGTAGCTGCAAATCTCTTCCGGGCTCTCTGTGTCGAGGTCATTCCACTCCTCCTCCAAATTTTTCGGAGTTTTCCTCCTCTTCAGGTATGTCTCCGTATTCCTCGGGTTCTTCGCCTCGAGGTTCTGGTGTCAGCGGAGAGTCGAAGATCCCTTCTTCCTCTCCTTCGGCGTTTTCTGCCTCTTCGGCGTCCACGTTCTCTGGTTCGGCAGCCGGTGTTTTCGGGATTCAAAAATCCTTCAGTGAGGCATCGAAGTCCTTCTTTTGTAGGAGCGCTGCCATTTCTTCCTCGAGTCATCTCCTGTTCTTTTCGACCTCGAGGGCCCTCTCGGCATCGGTGGCCGGAGATTTTCTTTTCTTTCCGACATTGGTCTTCGGCGGTGTAGTGGCCTTTTTTGTGGGTTCGGTGTCGACCCTTTGTTTCGGCGTCTTCAGCGATTTTCTCTCCTCGGTAACCTTCGGTTGGGTTCCGTGGGGTTCTTTCAATCGCGGCTGACCTTCGATCGCCTTTTTGCTCGGCGTCGGGGCTGCCTTGTGCGCCTTATGTTCGTGGCCCTTTGGTTCCGACGGATCTTTATGGTGTCTTACCTTCTCTGTCTTCTTTTTCGGATCCTTAGCCTTTTTCTCGGCATGGATTTTTTCTGAGTCCCCCTCTAGGACCTCGACGTCCGATCCCTCGTGCGTCGACTCCGCTGGTGCTCCATGTTCCTCCTCGTCGCTCGAAAAACTCAGGTCTCTCAGAGAGGTTTTCTTCTTTGTTGGCGACATAGTGGCGTAGTGGGCCTGTCTTTGACTTCGGCGTGTCCTTAGCGTTTTCGAGATGACACGGCTGTGGGCCAAGCAGTTCTGAGGAACCTCTTCCAATGAGTGGTGAGCTTTCCTTTGCATCCCTCCTTCCTACTTTTCAGCTTTTACACATTTTATCTTGTTTCTGAATTCATTTGCTATTACCCTGTGTATTGCATGGTCAGTTGTAACTATCTTTCTGCATATTATTCATGTAGAAATACGTTTTAAACATTTATCGAAAGGTTATGCTTCATTACAAAATGTGTATATTTACTGCCAGCTACTCTGATTCTAAGCATGGGAATCTATGAAAGCTCCAATACTGGAGTAAGAAAACAAGTTACTTACCTGTAACTTTGGTTCTCCAGTATTGGAAGCTTTCATAGATTCCCATGCGACCCACCCTCCTCCCCTGGGAAAGCTCAGCCTCTTTCTGCGTGATTATTTCACAACGTATACGAAAATCTGAGGAGCTGAGGTTCTTTCACCAAGGTTCTAGAGGGTGAGGCTGCTCTGATTGGTTGCCTGTTCTTTTTGGTCTCTTTTACAAAAAGACATGGTCTGGTTGCAAAATGAGTTCAGGCCTAGGCCTGTTTCTCTTTTGTAATGGTTATTTACTACTATTTTATTTTTACCGAGACTCCCATCTCGACGACGGGGAATGATTCTAAGCATGGGAATCTATGAAAGCTTCCAATACTGGAGTAACAAGCTGAGACCATGTGCCGATTCCTAACACGGATCATTTTAGATTGTAAAGAGGCCACTCCACAGAACAAGGAGGTGGGAGGGCGGTGAGGAATGTGCAGTTAGGCTATCAACTTGTTCACGGTAAATCCCAATAAAATGAGGATTTCGGCCATCGTTCAGATGTGGCCTTTGACTGACCGTGGCAAGCTGGCCTTCAGCAACCAGTTGACGAGGTAGAAGAATACACATACTACAGACCTCCGAGGATATGCAGCATACACCACCAACAATTTTGTTAACACTTAAGGAGACAAAGGAAGGCCAAATGGGAGCACAGTAAATTGAAAGTGCTTCTGGCCTAACTTGAACTGCAGGTAACATATGTGGGACTACAGGGCAGCTGTATGGAAATGTTTGGAGAACTGCTGCACCTGCTGGATTGAATGGTGTCTATCGGTGCCGTGGCTTTGAAAGAACTGGGTTGGCTGTTACAGTACAGAGCTAACTTTGGCTGTAAGCTAGCCCCTTGGAATAGTCTAGGAACTTTTTGTATTAGTGAGAGAATTGTTTAGCTGGCGTCAATATCTCCACAGAACATGCTGTGGCACGTTTCCTTGATTCATCAGCATTCTCTCCAAATAGACTAAAAACGCTGAATGGCATATCCAATAGGGAAGCCTGTATGTCTTTGGAAAACTAAATGGTTACTTTCCGTTAGTAGTAGTTTTGCAGCGTGATGAGTTTTCTGGATTCACATGCTGTGCATTATTCCGCCATCTAGTGGCTGGGTCAGGAAACTTCTTGTTAGCCCTCTTTCTCTCTCTTTTTTTTTGCTCTCTGGCCATTATCTGTGTCCATTTGGTGCTATGTCCATCCTACTGTGACATCAGACGCGACCCAGAAGCCTCTGTGCATGGTCGCCATCTTCAGACTCATTTTTCCCCTTTGGAGGCTCCATGTGTACTCACAGGCCTGATCTTCTATCTTTTGGTATTGTAGCATCCTTCCCTCCATGTCCCACCTCATTTCCTGGGGAGGTGGAGGTTCGCATGTGAATTCAGAAAATTCTTCAAGCTGCAAAACTACTCCTACTGATAAGTAACCATTTTGTTTTGCAGCATGAATCCTTTTCTGCATTCACATGCTGTGCATTGATTTGTAGTGGTATTTTGGGTCACTCTTGGAGGTGGTGTTAAAATGAGGTTGACCTTGCGAACAGATGCTTCAGTACCCTTTGTCCCACCTGTGCCTCCTTGTTTATTTGGATGACAAACAGTGTTTTTGTGAACATTTAGACTGATGACCATGTGGCAGCCATGCATGTCGTTTATGGGCACATTTTCTAAAAAGACCAGGGTGGATCCTTTCTTCCTTGTGGAGTGTGCTTTTGGTTTCTTTTCCAGGCATATTTCTGTCTTCCGATAACAGAACTGAATGCTTTTTACTATCCACCTTGCGAAGGTCCTCTTCGCTACAAGTGGGCCCATATTAGGGTTTGCGAATGAAATGAAGAACGGACTCCACTTTCTGAACTCCTTTGTCCTGTTTAGGCAATACATTGCAGCACTATGCACGTCTAGCTTATGCAGCGTTCTCTCTGCTTGTGTTCTTGGCTTTTGGAAGAACCCCGGTAACTGGATAGCTTAGTTCACGTGGAACTGTGATATGATCTTTGGGAGGAAACGTGGGTTGGTCCTCATAGTCACCCTATCCTTGTGTATTTGCAGATATGGTTCTTCGGTGGTTAGTGCTTGCAGCGTGCTCACCCTGCGCGGCGATGTGACTGTGATTAGGAAGGCAGTCTCGCAGGTCAGGAACCGCAGTTCTTCCTTTTGAATTGGTTTCATAAATTGAGATAATACCAAGTTGAGATTCCACATTGGCGTCAGTGCCAATGTGGGTGGATCTATTCTCTTTGCCCCTTCCAGGCATCTCTTGATAACTGGTGTTGTAAAGAAGCTCCTTCCTATGTGGCCATGTGTGTAGGCTGCTACTTCAGCCAAGTGCACTTTTAACAAGGTGTACTTCAGTTCGCTATCTAGCAGATGGGTGAGATACCGGAACACTATAGTGTACTCAGTTCTGCTGAGGAGCTGCACTATGTCTTTGCACGACAAAGTATCTAAACCATTTCGCCGTGTAGCATTTCCTTGTGCTAGGCAGTCTCGCTTGCTTTAGAACGTCCATTGAACATTTTGGGAGATTTAAGTGTCCAAACTCTATGTCTGTAGGAGCCAGGCAACTAGAGTTAGGCTGTCTACTTCTGGCCGAAAGACCTTGCCTCCCTGGAAGGAGAGGTTGCCGTGTTTTCTGGCAAACTTTTTTACATTTCCATGGTCCATTTGCATCAGGTCTTGCTAGCTGTGGAGCAATTAGGATCATTGTCATCTGCGACTAGTTGCACTTGCTTATCACGAACGTTCTGAGGGGAATTGGTGGAAAAGCGTACGCAAATTTCCCTGACCATCAACTGTGTGTCTTTTGTAGTCTGTCAATACGGCATTCCCTTGGGAGAGGCTTTGTGGGTGTCTGGGTGCGAAGTCTCAGCATTTTGCGTTCTCTTGGGTTACAAATAGGTCGTTCTCTGGTGTGCTCCACTGCTGGAAGACCTTTTGGAGCACTTTGCCGTTTAGTTCCCAGTCGTGTGATACGGATGCTGGTCTGCTTAGTCTGTCTGGCTCTCCACTTTCTACACCCGGCAGGTGTATTGTTATCAGGTCTATTCCTCTCTAAATGGCCCATCTCCAAATCTCTTTGGCTAGTTTTGACAGCACAAGATCTTTTCCCTTCTTGTTTGTTCACATTCAACGCTGTGGTTGTGTTGTCCATCTAAATATCCACTGTCTTCCCAGTCATAAGTGTCTTAAAGGCTTTTAGGGCCAGCAAAACTATTTTTAGTTCGGGAACAGTGTTCTGCTGGATTTCTTCTTCCGCTCTCCATATTCCTTGAATCTTAACTCTGCCATGCATGCTCCCCAGGCCATGTGGGATGTAATCGTGGTGATGGTCACTGTCGGGGTTGGTTGTATGAAGGTCCTGCCCACAGTTATGTTGTCTTCGTTCCACCATGTCAACACCTCCTGTATTTTTTGTGTTACAGCCACTAGATCTTCCCAACTCTCAGCCACCTTTGACCACTGGTGTTGGATCAACTCTTGCAGTGGCTTCATGTGTAGCTTTGCATGTGGGATCAGCGGAATGCATGAGGCTGTAATGGCCATCTTCTTTCCCAAAGTTCACGGTCAGAGACTGACCCTTGTGGTATCGGCGAGCCTGGTATGTTATTGCCTGAATACTCGAGGGTAGGAAAGGCTCTCGCCATCACTGTGTTGATTCTTGCTCACAGGAAGATCTTTTCTCTCTCTGGCATTGTTGAGGATTTCTGAAGGTTGATTGTGAAACCTAGTCTGTGGAGAGTGTCCATAACTGTCCTGGTGTCCTTTTTGCACTGTACATAGGAGTTTGACTTGATTAGCCAATCATCTCGGTATAGGTCCACATGTATTCCCTTTCATCTTAGGTAGGCCGCGACTGTTGCTAGACATTTTGTGAATACTATGGGTGTTGATTTGATCCCAAAAAGGAGCACCCTGAATTGGTAGTGTGTGTCTTGTCAACTAAGAACCAGAGGGATTTTTTGTGTTTGTGGTTCATGGGGATGTGTAGATAAGCATCTAATCGGTCTATGACTGTCAGATAGTCCCTTTCCTGCAGTTGCGGGATCACCTCTTGCAGTGTAGTAATTTTGAACTTTTGTGTCTTTATGAACTTATTTAAGACGAGAAAGTCCAGTATTTGTCTTAGCGACTTGTCCGGTTTTGGGACGAGAAAGTATGCAGAGTATTTTCCTGATTACTGCTGCGGGGATCCTCTCTATTACCCTCTGTAGTAGTTCCTGAACATTGCTTTGCAGGAAGTGCCTGTCCTCCTCTTGATGTAGACTTTTCTTTGGTTTTACTTCAGGTGACATCATTACCAGTTATATGCAGTAACCATGCTGATGATGTTTAGGATCCATTGTCGGTCGTGACCCCCCCTCCACTCCCAGAGGAAGGACTTCAACATGCACTCCACTGGTCTTAGCTGGTGGGATGTCTGGTAAGTTGAATCATTTGCTGGAGGAGCTTCCTCCTCTGGAAAGTTGCCCCCTTCCTCTGGCTCTGCCCTGAAAGGGCTGTCATCACTGTGCTGGGAATTACCACTGCTGTTGAACACCTTGGTGTTAAGCTGGCTGCTGGAAGGATGGCTGGGTGGGGCTCGCCTTGAAAGCTTCTTGCTGGTGCTGCTCCCCTCCTTGGCTGCCCACGGAACTGCAATACCCCCATGGTCTTTACAGTGTCATTATCCTTCTTAATTTGCTGCAGTGAGTTGTCGACAGTGGATCCAAAAAGGGTGTCTCCTGAGAAGGCTGCGTTTATGATGTGCACCTGAACTTAATTTCTAAATCCAGACACCAGCAGCCAGGTGTGTCTCCTCATAGATATTCCAGTTACCTACTGGCTGTATCCGTCGCACTCAAAGCCGATTTCAGGCATGTGTTGGCTATTGTTTTGCCTTCTTGTATCAACGCAGCTCCCTTCTTTTGATACTGCTCAGGGAGGTGTTTCAGGAGTTCTCCAACCTCCTAGCCGTTTAGGAGCACGTTGGGCATCTTCCACTGTGTCGCAGCCCCCCTTTTCACCTTATTGGTCAACCATCTCCACTCTCTTGCTTTATTTCTCTGGAGGGGATCCGGTGGATGTTGGGACATTCGCCCTCTTTCCTGCCATGGCCACAATGATGGAATCCTCCACTGCATTGCCCTTGATCCAGATAGGATATTCTGAGGACTGTTTATATTTCTTCATACTCAATATTACCACCTTGCAGGATGCTGGCTCTCTAAAGGCTTTCCTCCCTTGATCTAATGCTTGGCAGCATGGGGAGGTATGGGTTTTTGCTCTGGGATGGTAGTGTCTCTGGGAGGAAACAAGCTTGTGTCCTCTCTCTAACTGTACCCCGTACTTATCTACCACCCTCTTCACTACAGAGTTATACATCGTGATGTTGACAGGTGGCGTAGGTCTCGAGGTGTATATGTGTCAACAGCCTCTTCTAGTGAGTCTGTTTCGAGGTCCTGCCACTGGTTCCTTACCCCTCTCTGCGTCCTGAAAATTCCCCAGGCCATACGTATCCTCCTCATAGAGGAACATCTGTGTCTTCTCTTCTAGTGGTTCGGGAGTAGTTGGTGTCTCGAGCTCGCCCTGCTAGTCTTTCTGCCAGCTCTTTAGCTTTGGTGGCCTCAAGGTGATTTTGAATTCTTTCACAGAAGCCTCAAAATTCTTCTACTGCTGCCATTTTGGCTTCGAGCTTCCTCTTCTTTCTCTCAATTTTGAGGGCCAGCTCCTTAGCATCAAGAGGCTTCGACACCCTTTTCTTCAACTCGATGGCCCTCTCCTTCTCTCTTACGCCTTTCGACGTCAAAGGCTTCTCTGAGGCGCAACCTCCATAGGTGTCCATCTTTTGGGACCCATGGGGTTTTTCTTTGCATTTCCGCTTTCCTTCAGTCACCAAGTGCTTTGACACCAAGGCAGTGTTAGATGGCTTCGAATCCAAAGTCCTCAGCTCGGCCCCAGAAGGTTTCTTCTATGTCACCTGTTGTTTTCAATGTTCCCCATCCCTGGGTTTCTTTGTCGGCTGTTTTGCCTAGACTTTGCCAATCTCTTCCACCTCAAGGTCAGGTCATTCTGTCAGGGCCACTTCTGCCTCCTCAGCGTGGTCCTCGTCATCACTCGACAGGCAGAGGTCCCTAAGCAATGGGCTGCCTTCATCTCCCTGGTTCTCTGGTGTTCATGCCGCTGCATCTCTCTCGCTCTCAAGGTTTTAGGTCTAATCTTGGAGTACGCTTCACAACTCCTTCTGACGTGGTCCTCCGGTAGGCAGAGGTTACAACCCCGTGACTTTTCGGTGGCACGTGGAGCAGAAACTAAAGGGAGCGTCCTCCAATTCCCTTTGTGGCTTTCTCACCCTTTCCATGCATTCTCCAACTGCGTGGTCGATGACTTAAGTGATCTTTAGCTTTCTCTCCATGCTTCAATGATCCGACGTACCAATGTCCCCACTCAAAAAAATATATCATATTTCCAGATCACAGCTTTGTGTAGTCCCATCAACTTGAACATGGACGTGAAACAACTAGTTAATCTTCTGAGACTAACAAACTAATTTTTAAAGAACATTTCTGGTCCAAAACACTAGAAGGCAGAATAGTGCATAGCATCTGACTCTACAACAGGTTCACACTGCGAAACATGATAATAGTTATCCATGAAATCTGAGCTAACAGGTGCTCCCTCCCCATACCACTTGAATAGCAGGTATAACTCACCTGAGCTGGGAACTTGCAAGTCTATTTTTACATCGAAGTCGTGCACTTTAAAAAGGTCCTCCGAGAGGTCACTATTGGATTTAGAATTCAAATCTTTATCCTTGCCTGGACCCTGAAAATAAGAAAAATACGGTCAGTGGATTTGTGAAAATGCCCGACATCAGTCTACCTAGGATAGAAATTAAGGTAAAGGTAACCTTCACTGACTCTTTTACTCCTAGTCTGTAGGTCCTCCTTATTAAACCTTTCAGTAGGCCTTCACATATTAGCAGGGACAGAAATTACTCTTTAGAGGGGTAGTCATGATAAATCTGAGAATAGGGCAGTATACGGACTAAGATTAAAGAAGGCACTTTAAAGTTAACTATCCTACACTACAATCCACTTTGTACCTATTCTTAAACAAGCTCTGGTAATACCAATAGGTCTGGCTTTTAAATGTAGGTGCCTCCTAAGTCAGTGACAGGATTCAGCGTTCAATAAATCATCATACGAGCACACAATCACTCATCTTAGCACTCAGGCACGCATTCATTCACCCACTAACTAATTTTTGCATTCATCCATTTGAACAACCACAAGACGCTCACACAAACTCAACGACTAATGCAAAATAAATTAAAAGACTAAAAGTGGAAAAAACAAACATGCGGCCACCTAAACAAGGCAAGCAGGATTTGCAATAACAAATAAACACAGAAGCAAGTGGCCGTTTTACAATTGTATTGTACATGGTGTTTCATTGTTTTGATGTCCCAGCATGGCAGTCACAATTAGAACCAATATGTTAGCCATCTTGGAATAGTAAAGCAGTGAAACTATAAACAATACCATTCCATGATGGTGGCCAGAGCTAAAAGCTGTGGCCTTGAAGGATGCAGTGCACTGCATGTGGAAATGAATGGCAAGCTGTAGGAAAGTGCCCCTTTTTAGGTCTCGCCTAGGCAGCGCTTGCGCTGTCTCGTTGAGACATGCAGTATACACTATAGCGTGGAAGCTTCGTGAAAGCTCCGCCCACTCTCCGCCCATCATTTTCATTGGCTTGTGTCTTAAATGCTGCCTTCCGATTGGTTGTAGGCTTGTTAGTCCCTCCTTATGATGGACATGTCTTCATTTGTGTCCTTCCACGGCTACTGGCCCCTTTACTGCACAGACTACTTTCTTCCCGTGCCTCCACCCCCTTCCTCCTGCAATTCTGATGCCTTCTCACGCCCCCCTCATTGCATTGCCAATGCTTGTTTTATTTGTCTCTCCCTAAGATCTCCGTTTATTTATGATTAATACAGCCCACCCTAGGCTCGAACCCTGTTCTCCAGCTCCAAAGTCGGCAGCGTTATATGTTGAGCCACCTCCTCCCTTCGATTCTCTGCACCGTTTGTTTCAGATGCTACATTTGACCGTGTTTTTTAAAATTTTATCTGTCTTGCCCCTCCACGTGTGTTGTGTTTTTTTTTTGTCTCTCCCCACCCCCATCCGAGATCGCTGTCTATTTATTTATTTATGATTAGGTGATACAGCCCACGCTGAGGCTCGAACCCTGCTCTCCAGCTCCAAAGTCGGCAGCTTTATATGTTAAGCCACCTCCTCGCTTCAAGACAAGCCCCTTAAAGGGGTTTATCTTTGTCTCCCTCACCGAGTCACCCTCCCACCATGCACCCACCCTTAACCCCTTCCTCCCTCTCGCTTTCCCAGAGCTCCCCCGTAAGTGCATAGGAAGCAGTGCACAGGCCTCTCACGCCCAAGTGTGTGCGGGGCTCCCGTGCACCGAGGAGAGCCCCACACACCGGACAAAGGAAGACGGAGCTTCCCTGATTGCTCCGACGCCGGAGAGTTCGGGGGAGTAAGGGCCAGCGAGAAGGCCACTTCCCTGAACTGTGGAAAGAGTGCTTCAAATGTACATTGACCATTTGCAGTATAAGATGTGTAATGTAAATCAAATGGCAGTTTAAGCCAATTCAACGCTGCCCTTTGTGACTTTCATTCACAAATGCCAGGGTTGTCAGTCCAAGAAGGCGCCTGCACGCTCTCGGAGTCTCTAGTCCCACCCTCCGCCCTGCACTGCGAGGCGCCGGGGCTGACTTCATGGCCGGGGCGGGGATCGGCGGCTCGGCGTTGCCTCTTGAAAGCAAGAAGCTGAGGGCAAGAAACAAAGTTTTGCGGTCTCGTTTCCCCCCCCCCCCCCCCTCGTCTCGAGCGCTCCGCAGCCGGCGGTTTCAATGCTGGCCCTAGCACATAGCTGCCAAGGTTTCAGATTGCTATGAGTGACATTTTCATAATTTCCCCTATGGTTCAGGGGAAAATGGACAACTTTGCATTTGGCAGTGAAGGGGTCTGGGGTGTGCTGTGGAGATGGCACACTTTTCTGAGCCTTGTCCCCCGGCATGCTCTGCGCCCGCAGCCGTTGTTCCAGGATGTACAGCTTCTCCCCGCCCAGGTTAATGAAGAAAAGGGGCAGCGTTCGTAAGGACATGGTGGTTTCGGTGGCTCTATTGGCGTAGACAGACAAGCAACCGGATTGACTTGGAGATGGGGATTCTTGCAGAAGGCAGGGCTTAGTACGGGGTCTTCCTGACAGGGCCTCTTGCTCTTAGACGGCACATTACAGTTGCCAGGCCTACACAGACAGCAAAGATCAATCAGCTCCCCCGTCCTCCTTCAAACCCGTGACATGCAGCAGCATGTAAATGTGAAAATGTCTGGAGTGATATATTCACGGGCACATAAAGCAGCATATTGGATGCAGGTTTAAGATAGAAAATGGCTACAGCTCTGTAGTCAATTCCTAAACAGTTATCCTTGTCTCACAAATCGTGCCAACTTAGTTTTCTGGACGAATAATACAACATTAGAATTACACACATGGTTATGTGGCAGGGTCAATTTGCAGAATAAGGTACACTGTCACTGCACAGCCACCGTGTTTTCAATGTGCGTAATATGGGTCACATTTTTGTGTTTTTGGGGTTAGATTTACTGTGTGACGTTTTGAGTGACACTCAAAATCAGTTATTTTGTGCATTGCGGTAAATGAATTGTGCCATTATGGACCTAGTACAGCTAAAATTGCCTCGATTAAATGGGAAAACAGAATTCATTTCTGCAGGGTCGGCTTTAGGGTGTTGCACCGCCACCTGGCGCTCACCCGGGTGCTGTGTTTAAAAATTGCCTGGGCGTTAAAAGTACGCGAGTTTTCAACATAAGTATAAAGAAAAGTTGTTGATTAATGTTCCTGCTGGAGAGAGCCCAGTTTTGTCTGGTTGCAGTTTTAACTCATAATAAAAGTAGCGCAGAGGGTTATTGTGCCTGCTGCAAAGAATATGAACCATGCAGATGTGGAGTCCTGATTCTCTCCTGATTGATAGATGGCAGGGGAAAGGGGCCAAAGGATGGCAACCGTTTTAATTTTTTTTTGTGCCGTCTCACCTGGCAACATTACGCAGGCACCAATGAGAAGAGTTACTTGTCTTACTTAGGGCCTCACATCCTGTTTGGAATTGGTCCGGGTCCCACGTGAGACAGAGAGGCCTGGAGTGATGCTCTAAGCAGCATCATTAATTACGAGGGAGGAGCCGGGGGCCAGTCGGCAAAGGATGTCTACGGCAGCATCTGTTTCTGCTGGCCCGTCCAGTAACAGAGATGTACCACTAGGCGGTGCAGCCCAGATCCAATGTTTTCCTGCCTCATCACAGTGCCACCAGTTCTGCAACAGGGAGCATCTCCTTATTCAGTCAGCAGCAGTGAGTTGAGACAGACGCACAAGTTACTAACTTGTGTAACGATATATCTGTAAGAGACAGTAGTTAGTGATAGATTCCTTACCTTAGAATATCCCCAGGCGTCAGGCTGGATCCGGAAAAGTTTTGCGTAGCAGTACCCTTGCGCGTCGGTAGGCGGCGTCGTGCGGCTCCGCGTCCGTCGTCGGCGTCGTGATCGCCGGGATGACGTCGCGGGCAGTGCTCAGACGCCGCCCCTGCGCGCTGACGTCAGTTCTGTACACGACTTTCCGCGCCAGGAACGCAGAGCCATGCAAGAAGCTGACACAGGTGTCTGAAAAATACTAGGGCCCTGAAAGGGATGTCCTTAACCCTAGAAATCAGTTCGCAGAACGGGGAGGATGGGTGGGGCGGTAAGGAATCTATCACTAACTACTGTCTCTTACAGATATATCGTTACACAAGTTAGTAACTTGTGCATCTGAAAGAGACACGTTAGTGATAGATTCCTTACCTTAGAATAGATACCCCAGCAATACCAACCCCGGTGGTGGGTCTGCGAACAAAGATCAGACAAGGAAGTCCTGGAGGACAGAACGGCCAAAGAAGCCGTCCCTCCGGACCTGACTGTCAAGGCAGTAATGCTTAGTAAACGTGTGCAGCGAGGCCCACGGAGCTGCCTGACAGATAACCGGCAGCGGAACACCGCGGCCCAAGGCCGTGGTAGCAGCCGTTGCCCTGGTGGAATGGGCACGCAGCCCAACAGGAGGCTCCTTCTTGGCCAAAGAATAGCAGGTCTTGATGCACAAGGTAACCCAGCGGGAGATGGTCCTCTTGTGCACCGCCCGACCTTTTTGGCGCCCACGTAGCCAACAAAGAGCTGGTCACCCACCCGGAAGTGTTTTGTGCGGTCGATATAGAAGGAGAGCGCACGTTTTGGGTCCAGACGGTGGAGCCTCTCTTCCTCTCTGGAAGGATGCGGAGGCGGAAAGAAGGTGGGCAAAGTGATGGTCTGCCCAATGTGGAAAGCAGTAACCACCTTTGGCAAGAAGGACGGACGCGTCCGAAGAACAACCTTGTCTGGATGAACAGACAGAAAGGGAGGCTTGCAAGATAGAGCCTGGAGCTCACTCACCCGCCGAGCGGAGGTGATGGCCACCAGAAAGGCCGTCTTCAGAGTCAGAAGACGAAGAGGACAGTTATGCAGAGGCTCAAAGGGAGCGCATATTAAAAAGGTAAGAACCAAGTTCAAGTCCCACTGAGGCATTACAAACGGAACAGGAGGGAAGAGGTGAGTAATGCCTTTTAAGAACCTGTTAACAACAGGGGACTTGAACAGGGAGGGCTGATCAGGGAGCCTGAGGAAGGCCGAGATAGCACAAAGATAACCCTTGATGGTACCCAGGGCAGAACCCTGTTGGGCCAGAGAGAGAAGGAACAGAAGGACCTCAGAAAGAGGGGCAGAAAGGGGATCCACAGCCTTTGCTGTGCACCATGCCACAAATTTGTTCCACCTGCAGGCGTATACCACCTTAGTGGAGGGACGCCTGGCTGCCAGAATCACATCACAAACTTCGGGAGGCAAGTCGAAAGGAATCAACTGCCGCCGCTCAATCTCCACGCAAGCAGGTGTAGACTGGACAGGTTCGGGTGGAGGACCGTCCCCTGCTGCAGCGACAGAAGATCCTCCCGAAGAGGCAGACGGATCGGGGGATCTATGCTCATATTGAGTAGCTCGGGATACCAAACTCTTCGAGCCCAGTCCGGAGCCACAAGAATGACTTGGGCCCGGTCGTGCCGAATCTTCTTCAACACTCTGGGTAGAAGTGGTATAGGCGGAAAGGCGTACAACAGACCGCAACTCCACTCGCGACGAAAAGCGTCGCCGAGCGAGTGCCGCCTTGGAAATTCCAACGCGCAGAACTGATGACATTGCGCGTTCTCTTCGGTGGCGAATAGATCTAACCAAGGCTCTCCCCACTGTAGAAAGAGTCCTTGCGCCACTTCCGAGTGAAGACGCCATTCGTGATCCATCATGCACCTGCGGCTGAGTTCGTCCGCCCTGGCGTTCAGAGAACCTGCCAGGTGTTGAACCATCAGGAACATGCCCTGATGTTCCAGCCATGTCCAGAGGCGCAGAGCCTCCTGACAAAGGGTCCAAGACCCCACCCCGCCCTGTTTGTTGCAGTACCACATGGCGGTGGTGTTGTCTGTGAACACCTGCACTACCTTCCCTTTGACAGAGGGAAGGAATGCCTTGAGTGCAAGCCGGATCGCCCGGAGCTCCAGAAGGTTGATATGGAGCCGGGACTCCGCCCGGAGACCAGAGGCCTCTGATCTCCGCCTCTCCCATGTGACCGCCCCATCCCAGAAGGGACGCGTCCGTCACAACTGTATGCTCTGGCTGGGGAAGGGAGAGGGATCTGCCCATGACCCATTGCCGGTTTGAGAGCCACCACTGCAACTGTTTTGCAGTCCCCTCCGAGATCTGGACGTGATCGGACAGGTTGCCCCGGTGCTGCGTCCACTGGAACTTCAGGTCCCACTGCAGAGCCCGCATATGCCATCTGGCATGAGTGACCAGCAGGATGCAGGAGGCCATGAGGCCCAGCAGCCTCAGGGTCATCCGTACCGAAACCCAGGATAAAGGCTGAAAGATTGGAATCATAGCCTGAATATCCCGGACTCGCCGTTCGGGAGGATAGGCCCGAAACTGCGTCGTGTCCAGAACTGCTCCGATGAAAAGGAGCTGTGGAGAAGGAATTAGATGCGACTTCGGCACATTGATGGAGAACCCCAGCGAGTGCAGGAGTTCGGCCGTAGTCTGGAGGTGGGAGACGACTGCCTGGGACGAGCCCGCCTTCAGCAGCCAGTCGTCGAGGTAGGGGAAGACTGAAACCCCGGCCCGGCGCAGATGAGCTGCGACCACCGCCATCACTTACGTGAACACCCGAGGGGCACTCGTAAGGCCAAAGGGGAGCACGGTGAACTGAAAATGCTCGGGGCCTACCGTGAACCGAAGGTAACGCCGGTGGGCCGGCAGGACGGGGATGTGGAAATATGCGTCCTGCAAGTCCAACGCTACCAGCCAATCTCCAGGGTCGAGGGCAGTCAAGACCTGAGCTAGGGTGAGCATCTTGAACTTCTCCTTCCGGAGGAAGCGATTGACGTTCCGGAGGTCCAAGATAGGACGCATGTCCTCCTTGTCCTTTTGGGCACCAGAAAGTAGTGGGAGTAGCAACCACGCCCTACTTCTGGGGTCGGAACATGCTCGATGGCCCTCTTGGTCAAGAGGGCCGTGACTTCCTTCTGTAGAAGCACCAAGTGATCCCCTGACATGCGGTGGAATTGAGGTGGCATGGCTGGGGGTGGTCTCGAAGGGGAGGGAGTAGCCCCTTCGGACAATGTCCAAGACCCACCTGTCCGAGGTGATGGTGCGCCAGTGGGGAAGGTGATGGCGGACCCTGCCCCCTACGGGCGTGCCGTGCACCTGAAAGGAGGGACTAGGAGGGCTTGGAGGCCGCGGACGGGTTGGAGGTGGTGGCCTGACCCGCACGCTGGTTGCCCGATCCGCCACGGCGGAATCCACGTCCTCGGCCACGCGAAGACGCCTGCTGCGCGGGCCGGTGGCTGGGCTGCTGACGTGAAGGGGCGCCCTACCGTGGCCACGATAGGGGCGAAAAGCAGAAGGCAGCGGAGGGCGTGTAGCAGAAAGGCCCAGGGACTTGGCAGTAGCCCGTGAGTCCTTAAAGCGCTCCAACGCATGGTCTGCTTTGGACCCAAAAGACCGACTCCATCAAAGGGCATGTCCATGAGAGTATTCTGGACATCCCCTGAAAAACCAGTGGTTCTCAGCCAGGCGTGGCGTCGGAGCGCCACCGTCGTTGCAATCGACCTGCCCAGCGAGTCGGCGGTGTCAAGGCCACAACGGATAGTGTATTTGGCCGCATCCCTTCCTTCCGCAATGGCGCGGGAAAGCAGTGCCTGGACCTCCTCAGGGCACTGGGGCAAAACATCCGCCACCGAATCCCACAGAGAGTGGGTATATCGGCCCAAAAGACAAGCGGTGTTAACGGACCGCAAGCCAGCACTGGAGGAAGAAAAACCTTTCTTCCCAAACTGATCCAGGCGTTTGGATTCCCTATCCGGAGGAGCGGTAGGGAAGGCGGTTTGGGAAGCGGAGGCTTGGACAACCAAGCTCTCAGGAGTGGGGTGGACAGAAAGAAACAGGGGGTCGCCCGGAGCGGGGCGATGGCGTCGTGACACGTTCCGATCCACAGGAGCCCCTGTGTTGGGCTTGGACCAGGCGCCCAAAGAACGTCCGTGAGGGCGTCGTTAAACGGCAGCACAGTCTCCGCAGAGGAGGCTGCCGGCTGAAGCACCTCTGTCAAGATGTTAGTCTTGACCGTCAAAGTAGGGAGCTGGAGACGTAAGGCCCCAGCAGCCCTACGCAACACCGTACCAAAATTGGCCCCCTCCTCCGTAGCCACGGGAGGAGACAGCATGCCAGTGTCAGGAGAAGTATCCAGACCACTGGCCTCCCCTAGACTCTCTGTCCAGTCCTCATCATACTGACAGTTGCGTGTCAGAGGGTCATCAGACCCCTCCCAGTCCTCCTGGTCCTCCTCTGGTTCAAAATAAGGAGGAGGAGGGACATTTGGGACCCAAGGTCCCATCGGCGCCGGAGCCGGCGTCGAGCGACGTCGCTCCGGGACCATGTCCGGAGCCGGAAGGAACTGGGGGACGACGCCGCCCGGAGCCCAGGGCGGCGTCGAGAACGGCACCGGAGACATCGGCGCCGGCGGAGGTGTCGTGAGGTCGACCGGCGTCGATGGGAGTTGTGGAGCCGGGATCGAGGCCGGGGCCGGAGCCGGAGCCGGGATCGAGGCTGGAGGCTCGGGCGACGCCGGGGCCGGAGCCGCCGGCGGCCGCCGGATCAACCCCATCAGGGCCCGCGGGGCCCGAAGGCGCACCGGAGGGGCCTGAAGACCCGAAGAGGCGGGCCATGGCCGACAGGAACTCCTGTACCTTGGCCGGATCCGCCCCCGAACCCGGGAAGGGCGGGTATGACGGGGGCGACTCCACAGGCAAGTCCGGGGCCGCGGGGGCGGGGACGGTGCCGGGGAGGGGCCTCAGCCGAGTCGCGAGACCGGCGAGGCGAAGTCCGAGAGCGACGATGCTTCTTGGACTTCTTGTGTCGAGACTTACCGGACGAAGAAGACTTCGACGCCGACGACCGGTGTGCACTCCGCGAGCGACCCCTGGACCTCTCACGCGACCGGGGCTTCCGCGGAGCCGAATGCCGGGCCTCGAGGAGCTTTCGAGACCGCTCTCGCAAAGCCTTCGGGTTGAGGGCCTGGCATTCGGGACAAGACTCGATGTCGTGGCCTCGGCCGAGGCAGAAGAGACACTCCCAATGCGGGTCGGTGACGGACATCATCCGCGCACAGGCGCCGCATCGCTTGAAGCCGGGCATCCCTACGACACCTGAATGGTGGAAAAAGACAGTGAAAAAATCACCAAAAAGTATGGTCAAAAATTGACCAGGGCACTGCTCTTCCCGGATCTGCGCTTACTGGCGCGGAAAAAGAAGAACTGACGTCAGCGCGCAGGGGCGGCGTCTAAGTACTGCCCGCGACGTCATCCCGGCGATCACGACGCCGACGACGGACGCGGAGCCGCACGACGCCGCCTACCGACGCGCAAGGGTACTGCTACGCAAAACTTTCCGGATCCAGCCTGACGCCTGGGGATATTCTAAGGTAAGGAATCTATCACTAACGTGTCTCTTTCAGATACTGACTTTATGACTGCTACTACTGCAGCTGTTGTTGCTCAAATGGGTGTAATTCCTGATATTGGTATGTTTTCCTTGTCTACATTGCTTGATTTTCCTCAAGAAAGTATCACTCATAGTACTTGAAATGTCACTCATAATTGCACGGAAATTATGAAAATGTCACTCATAGCAATCTGAAACCTTGGCAGCTATGTCTGCGGGCGCTGCTAACGTGAGCTCCGGGGAATCCTCTTTGCTGTGTGTGGCTGTATACGCCCTGGGCTCTGCCGCGAAGACTGCCTGCGAGCAGTACCACCGCTGGTAACATTCATTTAATTTGAATGTTGGTGGACCATGCTGAATTAGTTTAGTGTATGTATTTTGTTTCTTCCCCTCTAACAGACCTATCATACCTCCCACTCATATTTAAGTATTTAGTCTTGTGTTTTAGTAGAGTTTAAACTTGCCTTCACATTTACTATGTTCTATATTGCTGAGAATCATTCGGTGATCTTTTCAATGTACCCCCTTTGCTTTCACTGGCTTTGCGCTCACTGACCACTGTGTGCGTTAGTTATTCATAAATCTCTCACTTCCTTTGCATCCTTGTCGAGACTAATGCTTTTGTTCTGTTGTCAGGCCCCTATTGCCAGTTGTGTGCAATTGAACTTTCCTTCAGTTGCTGCACGGAGCCTCCGGCTGTGTGTGTGAGATGCGGGGAATGTGCAGCCTGGGGATACAGGAAATGAGGACAGAGGTTGCAAAGCATGGGCGTTCAGCTCCGCCCTCGAGGCACTGCGGACAATGCACGGCAATGATTGTTTTAGCATGTGTTGTGTACATTAGGCTACAGCGTAGCGCCGCATTCTGCTGGTGGGGAGAGTCAAGGAGCTGTGTTTTCGCTGCACACATTACAGCACGCAAGCAGCTCGATGGTGTCTCGGTGTCAGAAATGTCTTTACTTTCAACTCGTGCATGGGTGTGAGATTTGGGAGTTCCGGACAAAAAGTTTGTGTTTTACACGAAACATTATTGATCACAAATGCAAGTCTCGATGAATGTCATTGCGCCATTGGCCCTGCCACTGATTGAGAATGTAATGAAGGTGAGACACTCGTTCCCAGTTAGTGAATGCGAGCCAAGCCTTATTGTGCGTTTTAAGTGTGAGAACGAGTTTTTGTACAATCCCCAAACCGAAGGCATACGTTTCAACAATTTAATTGGGGGAGATTCAAAGTAGAAGTAGTGCTTAATTAGTACAAACAAATAAGTGCCAGGGCTGTAGTCAGCAGGCCACTTCCACTGCCCATGCTGCTGTCGATTACGAACTGTGTGCATCCAACAGTCAGGAATTTGTATCACCATAAGGTGTTTGGAGTGCAGTTTGCTAGTATTGCAGCTGTTTCAAGAAACCCTTGCATCGACCAGTCTGTGCCCTCGCAGTCTCTCTCTTTCTCTCTGTCTCTGTGCATGCGCAAAGCTCAGGATTTCAATCAATATGTGATTTCGATGCTGTTGTGTCTAATCATGTGTGAAGTGCTATTGACCCCTTGTGCTCTCACTCACTCCTCCGAGGCCACAGTTCTCAACATCCCAAAGTGGAGAGGAAACTTTCGGGCCATGAGTTCACGCTGAGGCCGGGGAAGAAACCGGCTGCTTGTAAACAGGGGGGGGGGGAGAGTCCAGAGGTGCTCAGACGACTCAAGAAATCAAAGGTTGGTGGTGAGATATATGGAGTATAAAATAATCCATTTTGCCCCAGGCCTTTCTCCTGTTTCTTTCTCCCTTCCACACTCGATGAAGCCTCCTCGTCCGCGTTCCATCCTGTTCTCTTCCCTCCTTGTATGTCAAATTTCACACTTCTTTTTCCCGTCCCCATCTCCCCCGTCATTTCTCTTTGCACCTCACTATTGCTGTTTCTGTGAAGGGAAAGGTTTTGGCAAATGCCAGCGCTGCCATTGTTCGTATAACACTAACATGCAGAATACTCAGAGCCAGGATTACTTTTCACTTAAACACAATGGCATTTTTGCATCTCTGTGCTTCATGTCTCTTTTTTCTCCTCTCCTTTCCCTTCTCTTTTCCTTTCTATCTTTACTACCTTCCTTTCTTTGCTTCCTATACCCCCATCGAGTTTCCTGCTTATGATTGTAGTGCCAACCGTGTAGCGCCTAGGTCCGGAATAACATTCTGAAAATTAGCGTGTTTAGTGCGTTTTTCATACACACACACACACTATGAGCCTTATGTCTCCATTTCATATGGGTTAGCAGTTATTAAACGCACTGGCTTCAGGGCTTTGGAGGCATATTGGGGCGGGGGTGTCACAGTACTGTTATGAATGTGCACATCCTGTAGGGGGGGTGTTCGGCCTGCCCTGTACCCTTGGTGTCCTGTACGCATCTGTGTGCTGCATTCATCCGCGCTCTCCGGACGGTCCATTTGTCTCACAGCCACCTTTATTTAATGAAATCTGGACTTCTGGCCTCAGAGTCTGTAAATTGCAGTCTGGCGCTGCGCCATTCGCCTGATTTCTTGACCTTGTTCTTCGAAGGATTTAATTTCTTTAAAACTGAGTTCTTGGCCCCCTCCTGTGCTGCTGCAACCGATCTCTTCCAATAACTTGCCAACTTTATATCGGAAAATTCATAGAGGATTTATTTAGGGTCTCCTAGATTTATAGTGGAGGCTGCTAACCTTCGGTGTGGAATAAACGGGCTTCCACATTTCAGAAAGGTGGAGAGGTGTGGTGCAGCGGCCAGGGCAGCTGACTTCGGAGCAACAGGGTTCACGGTTCGATCCCCGGCTCCGGCGGCAGCTCAGCTCAGCACCATGTGACTCTGGGCAATAGCTCACTTAATTTCCACTACGGCCCCCAGCGCCTTGAGACCCGTAAGGGTGAGTAGTTCGCGCTTTACAAATACGGATTTAGATTAGATTTAGAAACCTTCAGGTCTCTGTTAGAGCAAACTGGGCTTTTAAAGGGACGTAAATATAATGCTTCTTAACTGCTCTATCAAACACATTCTCATGCACACATTTTCTCTCAAACGCATGACCCAATTTATACTCGCACACACATTTCTCTTCCACATGCTTTCAGACACCCTTCCCTTCTCTCACACAGTTTCACCCTCACAGACACACACTCTCGCTAAAGCTCTCTCACGCACACTCTCAGCTTGAACTTTCTGATACATTGCATCACCGGTGACCCTCAACATTTTGAACAGGTGAAAAAAAAACAATACCTTTTCCATTCTTCATTCTCCTCTTAAATATGTTGCTTTAGGCAACTCCCAACTTTGGGAAGAATTCCATGTTAAAGAACAGTAGATGTTGCACTGCCCAGTATAATGGGCTGCACGGCTAAATACTTACAAGGTCCCAAAGGCGAGACCGATTGCATTGCAAATGCTTGTTGACATGGTCACCCCCACCTTTTGTCTGGTATGTGATGTGATGTGATTTTGACTGGAAATGCACTGGGCTCCTACTATCCAAGTCCACAGTGCCAGATCTTTCCCAAAACTGTGCAATTGTACCCCAAATGGCAATACCTTTAGCACCCTCTTTAAGTCTCAAGTAAATGGTACCTGGTACCTAGAGCCTGAGGTACTGTGCCACCCTAAGGGACCCCTCACCCAAGTCATGCAGACTTCCATTGCAGGCAAAAGTGAAAACACGAATTGACACACAGCCCGAGTGGCATGCCTGCAGACACTGCATGCAGTGTAGGAAAGTCACAGTTTAGGTAAGTCACCCCTACAGCAGGCCTTACAGCCCCAAGTCAGGGTGCACTATCCTACATGTGTGGGTATAACCCATGAGCAGATATGCCCCTGTGCTGGTCAGTTCCATTTACTGCCAGTGTAAGTGATCAGGGAAGCCATTTTAAAATGTGCTGGACACTGGTAAAATGAGTTCCAAACTACATGATAACTTCACTGAAAGTTAGATAGAACCTTACTCTCTACTTGTGGTAGCTTGGTCGAGCAGTAAGGCAGTATCAAAGGACAGTGTTAAGCATTTGATGTACACACTCAGTCAGCAAATGAATTCACACACTCAAGAACTGAACTCTAGGCCAATTGTTTTTGTACAAAAATATATTGTTGTTCTATTTTAGAACCAAGCAAGCCTGGCACAGGTAAGCATAAAATACTTTATAGTAATAAGTTACTGAATGTCGAACAGTTTGAAAATGCAATGGAAATTGTACTTTGTTTGATTTACAGGGGAGCAGTAGTATGCAACACTTTGCAAATACAGTACATTGGAATGAATAGGCTTTTTCAGTAAATTGCAGGTAAGTTACTTTTACGTTACTTTTTCTAACTCAGTGCTGGATGCCTGGATTCAGCACTGGGACATTTCCTGAAAACAGGTGAGTAAATGCGTTTTTGTTATTCGTGCGATTTTTAAAGACTATTTTCAGATTTCAAAACTCCACACTTAGAAACTTTTTGGAGCAGTACATTGAAATGAATAGACGTTGTCAGTAAATTGCAGGTAAGTTACTTTTACGTTACTTTTTCTAACTCAGTGCTGGATGCCTGGATTCAGCACTGGGACATTTCCTGCAAACAGGTGAGAAAACACGTTTTGGTTATTTGTACGATTTTTAAAGAATATCTTTAGTTTTCCTAAAACTCCACACTTAGTCGTTTTTTGGAAAAACAATTGTCAATGTTATCCTATGGAGGAAAAACAGGTTATCGGTTTGCAGGTAAGTAAATGACTGTGGGAGTTAAGGTTCTGGGGTTAGACTCGGGGGTCCCCCAGGGTCAGTGATGCACTTTTGTTTCACCCTCAGCGGCACTAGGGCAGCCGGGTGCAGAGTGTTGAGGCCCAATGTTATCCTATGGAGGATAGGGGGTCTCTGGTTGGTGGCTGCTGGCAAGCAGGCCACTGGGTTGTGGGAGCAAAGCTCCTAGGGTTTAGGTCAAGGCAAATAGGGAACCAAATTAGCACCAAAGGTGCACCCTCAGCGGCACTAGGGCGGCCGGGTGCAGGGTGCTGTTTTGAGGTCGGGTGCCCTGTTGTTTTCAATGGAGCGCCTCCGGTTAGAAGAAACACTGCAGGCTCTGGGACGAGGATCTTCTGGTTGCGACCACCACTTCGAGGGGTAAGTTGGGATGTCTTGGGTTGGTTAGGCACCGTTGGTTTGGGCACCCAAGGCCGTGGGGCGTCGGGTGCAGGGGTGCCTTGGGACGTCGGAAAGTCTTACCCGCTCTGGTCGCGGTAGAGGGGACCCTCTGGATGGAGGCTGCAGGCGACGTCTGGAGGCAGGTCAGGAGTCGCCGGATCTCGGGTCAGGATCGCCGGGGTGACCTCCTCGTGGTGTTTTTCCACTCTAGCTCGGGCCGGGTTCGGCGGGTGCAGAGTGGGCTGGATGTCCGGCCGGAGCTAGAAGCTGCAGTTTGAACAAGTCCGGTGTTCACGGGAGATTCAGTCTTTGAAGTGAAGGCAGGCAGGTCCTCCGGGGTTTTTGAGGTTGCTGGCTGCAGGACACACCGGGATTTCGCAGGAGCAGGTTCAAGGGGAGACAGGCCTGTAGGGCTGGGGCCAAGTCAGTGGGCGTCGTCCTCTTGTTAGCTCTGCACGGCTCTTCGGTCCTTCTTCTTATCTTCTTTTCTTCTTGTTGCTGGATCTGAGGAAGCAAGGTTCAGGGTGCCCCCTAAAAACTAAATTTAGGGGCGTTACTGGTAGGTAAAGGGCAGGGACCAATGGGTCCCTTCCCTGGGGTGGTTACACCCCCATATTCTGCCACTCTCCAGTGGGAGGGGGGGCAGGAGCCTGTCCCTGGTTGGCTGGGTCCCCCCATCCTCAAGATGGCGGGGACTCGAGGTTGTGCGTTACCTCGCCTCCCCCACCTGAGGGGTGGAGTTGGCAGAGGTGGACACACCTCCCTTGGTTTTCCCGCCAGTTCTCCCGCCCAAAGTGGGGGGTAGAACCAGTGGGGACCAGTTGCTGAAAGAAGCAAATGGTCTGGAGAGGCTCACAAAGGCGGCATGCCTTTGAAGCCTCTCCATCGTGAACCCTGCCCATCCTGGGGGAGGAGGCTTGGCACCTCGTCCCAGGATGTGCATTGTTTCAGGCCCCAGGGGTCCAGAAACATGTCTGGTGGTGGCAGCCTAAGCAGCCACTCATTCAGGTCACTAGGAGTTGGTCGAGTTTCAGGGGGTATCTCTAAGATGGCCTCTGTTGTGCATTTTACATTAAATCCCACACTGGCATTAGTGTGGGTTTAATGTGCTGAGAAGTTTGATACCAAACTTCCTAGTCTTCAGTGTAGCCATTATGGGGCTGTGGAGTTCCTAATGACAAACTCTCAGCACCATATACTTTTAATGGCAGCACTGCACTTACAGTGCCCAGGAATGGACCTGGGCACTGTAGGGGTACTGGGCTCATGCACCTGTACCCTCACCACTAGCATAGGGCACCCAGCTAGAGGGGTGACTGATGTATGCCAGGGCAGTGGTTTGTGGGCATGGCACACAGGGATGTGTGCCATGTCGACTCTTCACTTTGATCTGCACCAAGACACGCAGCCTGCATAGGCAGTGTGTGAGTGTTAGATTTGGGGGTCTCTAGTTGGCAGAGGTAGGTACCTTTGTCCAAATAGGGACCCTTGAGTCTAGTCAGGGAAAGTAGGTACACTCCTGAAATAACCCCTGCTCACCCTCTTGGTAGCTTGGCACGAGCAGACAGGCTTAGTTCAGAGGCAGTGTGTAAAGCATTTGTGAACACATACAGTAATCAAGTGACAACACTACAAATGGACACCACACAGGTTATATATTTATAAAAATAGGTATACTTTATATAGATTTATCACAAGACCATAAACGACAAAAATAATCCACAATACTGTCAAGAGTGCTTAGTTCTGATCAAAAAGGCTTAATTCAAGGTTCTGTGCGAGTCGGTAGCCTCCTCCGGCTACGGCGATGTCGAGAACAAACAGTCTAACAAATCCAGCTGACCGCGTCGAGACGGGCCAACACAGCGTAGACCGACTCGGTCACAGTACCTTTTACTTGAAGCGGCAGGCACGGGCGTGTGGGCCGGATGGCTGTTCGTCGCGGTCGCGATGCAAAAATGGAAGCGTTGCAGGACGCGTTGTCCCTTGATGCGGTGCAGGCAGCGGCTCGTTGACGTCGTTGAGACGGAGTCGGTGAGACCAGGGCAGTGCGTTGCAGGGCGAGACGGTGCTTCGATGCGGTGCTGGCAGGTTGCGGTGCGGCGACGGAGCCGGATTCAGGAGCTGGCGATCAGTCCGGACAGCGGTGCGAGTCGGGCGGTGCGTCGCAAAGCGTGCGAGCGGTGCTCAACTCCGGTGCGGTCACAGGGCTCGAACTCAGCAGCAGGGACCGTGTCGGTCGGACCAGTTCGATTCGGCGTAGCGAAGCGTTGCAGGACGCGTTGTCCCGCGGTGCAGGCAGCGGCTCGTTGACGGAGTCGGTGAGACCAGGGCCGTGCGTTGCAGGGCGAGACGGTGCTTCGATGCGGTGCTTACAGGACACCGAGTCGGTCGTGATAGTCGGTCACAGCTCCCTACCTCTGTAGCCACTGAAACAGAGTTTCCAGCAGCAATTCACAAAGGGGGTGAAGTCCAATGGTCCTGGGACTTCGGTCAGGGGGCAAGCTCTCTTCCAAGCCCTTGGAGATCCTTCACAAGTTGATAAAAGTCACAGCAAAGCAAAAGTTCCTTTCTCCTTTCTTTGGCAGTCAGGCAAACCACTGCAGGCCAAACCCCCAAGCAGCTCTTCAGGCTTAGGGATAGTCTCTCCTCAGTTTCTTCTTGGTTCCGCTCCTCAGCAAAGGTTTCTTCTTGTTCCCAAAAGTGATCTAATTTCCTAGGGGTCTGGGTCCCCTTTTTATACACAGTTTCTCTTTGTTCTCTGAAGGCAGAGAGGCCTCTGCCTAGCCCAAAACCAGTTCTGGTCAGTCCTGGAGCACTTTGTTTTTCTGACTCCTTCTTTCCTTTCAGAATGTGGGGCAGAGTGCTCAGCCGCCCGGCAGGAGGGGGATCCAGCATTGTGGAAGGCAGGCACAGCCCTATTCAGACCCAGGTGCAACTCCTCCCTCCACTCTGGATGCAGATCTTTCTATTCAGCCCTGTGCTGACTCACCCTGTCTCCTGTAGCCACCCCCAGCCCCTGTCACTCAATCTCCAGACAAGGAATACACAACCTAGCAGAGGCAGGCTTGGATAGTTAGGCAAGAAAATACCCACTTTCTAAAAGTGGTATTTTCAAACACAGAATGTTAAAACCAACTTCACTAAAAGATGTATTTTATCATCCGGAGTTCAGGCATACTAAATTCGTTTTTCTACCATGTTCCCTGGGTCAGTTCTGACTATAAGGTGTAATAGTCAGTCTGCCCATTCTGGCCTATGGGGAGCAGGTAGCCTTGCAATAGTGAAAAACGAAAATGGCTGTAATTCACTATTAGGACATGCCACACACACCAGGGCATGTCCTACCTTATACTTACAATGCACCCTGCCCTAGGGCCTACTTTAGGGGTGACCAACATGCAGTAAAGGGAAGGTTTAGGGACTGGTAAGTGGGTGCACTCACCAAGTCGACATGGCAGCCCTAGGCTGCACACAGGCTCTGCAATGGCAGGCCTGAGACACACTTTACAAGCTGCTTCTGTGGGTGGCACAACCCGTGCTGCAAGCCCACCAGCAGCATTGGATTTACAAGCCCTGGGCACACTCAGTGCACGGTACTAGGGACTGACAAGTAAACCAATCATCCAATCATGGAGTCACTAATACATACATCAATTCACGATAGGGAGCACTTGCACTTTGGCACTGATTAGCAGCGGCAAAGTGCCCATGAGCATCTAGTCCAGCAAAAACATATCGGCAACAGTGGAGGCATTACGAAAAAATGGAAGGGAGACCCACGCCAAGGATGCCAGGTCTAACAGTGAGTGTCAGGGTACAGGGCCTCTAAGGTTGGCACAATAAGTGCTGCAGCCCTTAGAGGCCTTCTCTGGTCACATTGCCCTGGGTACCTGTGGTACCATTTACCAGGGGCTGACATGTGGCCAGAGATGCCAATTGGGTTAGTTTTGGGGAAAGAACACAGGCCCTGGGAACCTGATAGGCAGGGACCCAGGGCACACCAGGAAAAAGTGCATCAGTAGTCTGGCAAAAAGTGGGGGGGTTACTGCAACAGAAACCCACTTTCCTACACCATCAGCATGGTGATGTCAGCCCTGTCATTGTAGAGCTTTAGGCGGTTCACATGGATAACCCTTTTGGGTGTCCTGCTTGTGCCCAGGTCAACTAAGTAGGTAACCTCACTTCTTCTCCAGGATAGGGTAAGGGCCACTCCATCTGTCCTGGAGTGCCCTTGGTGCCACTGGCTCCAAAACCCATACCTGTTGCCCAGGTTGAAATTCAACCAGTGCAGCTTTTTGGTCATACCAGTGCATCGGAAGCTCCTGGCTGGCCTCAAGATTCTTGGATGCCTTCTCCATGTACTCAGCCATTCTGGACCTTAGGCCAAGCACATAGTCCACAATATCTTGTTTGGGTTCTTGGAGAGGCTTCTCCCAACCCTCTTTTACAAGATAGAGTGGTCCCCTCACAGGATGGCCAAACAGAAGTTCAAAGGGGAAAAACCCTACTCCCTTCTGTGGCACTTCTCTGTAAGCGAAAAGCAGACATGGTAAGAGGACATTCCATCTCCTTTTGAGTTTCTCAGGGAGCCCCACAATCATGACTTTCAATGTCTTGTTAAATCTCTCAACAAGGCCATTGATTTGTGGGTGATAGGGTGTAGTAAACTTGTACTGCACTCCACACTCTTTCCACATGTGTTTCAGGTAAGCAGACAAAGTTAGAACCGCTGTCTGAAACCACCTCCTTAGGAAACCCTACCCTGGTGAAGACACCAATGAGGGCCTTGGCTACTGCAGGAGCTGTAGTAGTCCTAATTGGAATTGCTTCAGGGTACCTAGTGGCATGATCCACTACCACTAGAATGAATTTGTTCCCTGAGGCTGTGGGAGGTTGAAGTGGACCCACTATGTCCACACCTACCCTCTCAAAGGGAGCCCCCACCACAGGCAGTGGTATCAGGGGGGCCTTTGGGTGGCCACCTGTCTTGCCACTGGCCTGACAGGTAACACAGGAGCTGATAAACTCCTTCACCTTTTGGTGCATCTGGGGCCAGTAAAAGTGGCTAACTAGCCTATCCCAAGTCTTGGTTTGGCCCAGATGCCCAGCTAGGGGGATGTCATGAGCTAAAGTTAGGAGGAACTCCCTGTACCTCTGTGGCACTACCACTCTCCTTGTGGCTCCAGGATTGGGGTCTCTTGCCTCCGTGTACAGTAATCCCTCTTCCCAATAGACTCTGTGGGTACCACTGACAACTCCCTTTGCTTCTGAAACAGCTTGCTGCCTCAGGCTTTCAAGAGTGGGACAGTCTTGCTGCCCCTGGCACAGCTCTTCCCTAGAGGGTCCCCCTGGGCCCAAGAGTTCAACCTGGTAAGGGTCAAGCTCCATAGGCTCAGTTCCCTCTGGGTTGTCCAAGTCCTCTCCCTGAGGAGAGGGGTCCTGATCCTTTTGCTGTACAGAAGCTGGTTCCCCAGTCTTCTTGCCTTTTCTCTTGGTAGGTTGGGCCATACTTTCAGGCTCCAACACTTTTTCACCCTGCCTTTTGCTCTGTGCTCTTGTTTTTACACACACCAATTCAGGGATATCCAGCATTGCTGCATGGGTTTTTAGTTCAACCTCAGCCCAGGCGGAGGTTTCCAGGTCATTGCCAAGCAGACATGCAGCTGGTAGCTGGTAGCTTTGGAGAGACCACTACCTGTTTCAGGCCAGTAACCCCCCACCCCCCCAGTCTAATGTCACCATAGCCATTGCATGGTTAGTGGTAACACTGCCAGCATTGGTGACTGGGTAAGTACGCCCAATCAAATATTGCTCAGGGGAAACCAGTGAGTCTCTCACCATAGTGACACTGGCACCTGTATCCCTCAGAGCCTCTATCCTAGTTCCATTAACCCAATGGTATTGTAAGTATTTCTTTAAGTTGGGTGGCCACACAGCTACAGTGGCAAACTCAACTTCCCCCTCTGAAACTAGAACTGCTTCAGTGTGCAACCCGATTTGCTCTGGGCACACTGCTGATCCCATCTGGAGACTGACTACACCAGGAGTAGCTGTAGGACTAGGGGCCTTCTTGCAAGGGCAAGCCTTGTCTCCAGTTAAGTGTCCCAACTTCTTACAGTTGTTACACCAGGCCTTTGCAGGATCAAAGTTCTTCCCCCTATAGGGCTGTGGAGTATAGGGAGTATTTTGGGACCCACCCCCCTGTGCAGGTTTTTGGGGCCCTTTAGAAGACTCAGACTTTTTATCTTGGGGATTCTCACCACCTTTCCCCTGGGGAGGTTTTGTAACCCCTTTCTTTTGGTCACCCCCAGTGGTTGTCCTGGTCACCCTAGTCTTGACCCAGTGGTCTGCCTTCTTTCCCAATTCTTGGGGAGAAATTAGACCTAGGTCTACCAAATGCTGATGTAACTTTTCATTCGTGCAATTACTTAAAATATGTTCCTTCATAAACAAATTGTAAAGTCCAGTAAAGTCATGCACATTGTGTCCAGTTAACCAACCATCCAGTGACTTTACTGAGTAGTCTACAAAATCAATGCAGGACTGGTTTTGGGTTTTGTGAGCCCCCCTGAATCTAATTCTGTACTCCTCAGTGGTGAGTCCAAATCCCTCAATCGGAGTTCTCTTCATGAGGTCATAGGACCCAGCATCTGGCCCAGAAAGCGTCAGGAGCCTGTCTCTGCAGTTACCAGAGAACAGTTCCCACAGGAGTGCCCCCCAGAGAGGTTTCTTCACCTTTCTCATGTCACAAGCCCTCTCAAAGGCTGTGAACCATTTAGTGATGTCATCACACTCCTCAAATTTAGGGACGATCCCTTTGGGGATTTTAGGATCATAAGATTGCTCTTTATCCTTATTAAGATTGCTGCCACCATTGATGGGTGCTAAATCTCCTTTCTCTCTCTCTCTCTCTAGAGCCAGGAGTCTGGTCTCCAGATCCAGTCTTTTGGTCAGCCTTGCTAAAAGGCTGTCCTCCTCATTGAGGCTTTCCTCAATGTCCCCACCAGAACCTGAGCCACCTGTGTGGCCTCTAGGTCCCCAGAGGTTAACTCTTGGAATTAAGGGTACAGGGTCTCTTTCTTCCCTAGGAAGTGGTGGAGGTGGGTACCTATCTCCATCCTCCTCACCTCCTTCTTCCTCTGACTGGTCATCACCATGTTCAGAAGGGTGGGCCTTTGCATACTCAGCCAACAGCTCCTGGAGCTTTTGTTTGGTTGGATGTGGGCCCATTGCTATGTTTTTAAGTTTACATAAGGACCTTACTTCCTTGAAAGACAAGTGAAGGTAAGGGGTGAGGTCAAGCTCCTCAACCATGTCCTGTATGTCATTATTATCTTCACTAGTAGCTGGGTTCTGTTTTTGAGACATTCTAACAAAAAGGTTCTAACCCCTCTACCCTGGACTACAGTGACTTTTTATTTTCTAAAATTCTAAAGGGACTTAAGTAAGGCCCTAACAAGACTTTTAGTAGTTTGGTAAAAATGCCAATTTGAAAAAAATCAGAATTCTAAAGTCAATTTAAGAGTTCTGTCGTGTGATCAGGTGGTAACCAAGTAGTCCAACAAATGCAAGTTGTATATCCCACCGCTGATCCACCAATGTAAGAATCTGGCTCTATATATACTACACCAAAATGAGGTATAGTGTGTATAGGGTCCAGGTGACTCCAAAGGTAGGCAGAGGTTAAAGTTAGATAGAACCTTACTCTCTACTTGTGGTAGCTTGGTCGAGCAGTAAGGCAGTATCAGAGGACAGTGTTAAGCATTTGATGTACACACTCAGTCAGCAAATGAATTCACACACACAAGAACTGAACTCTAGGCCAATTGCTTTTGTACAAAAATATATTGTTGTTTTATTTTAGAACCAAGCAAGCCTGGCACAGGTAAGCATAAAATACTTTATAGTAATAAGTTACTGAATGTCGAACAGTTTGAAAATGCAATGGAAACTGTACTTTGTTTGATTTACAGGGGAGCAGTAGTATGCAACACTTAGCAAATACAGTACATTGGAATGAATAGGCTTTTTCAGTAAATTGCAGGTAAGTTACTTTTACGTTACTTTTTCTAACTCCGTGCTGGATGCCTGGATTCAGCACTGGGACATTTCCTGAAAACAGGTGAGTAAATGCGTTTTTGTTATTCGTGCGATTTTTAAAGACTATTTTCAGATTTCAAAACTCCACACTTAGAAACTTTTTAGAGCAGTACATTGAAATGAATGGGCTTTGTCAGTAAATTGCAGGTAAGTTACATTTACGTTACTTTTTCTAACTCAGTGCTGGATGCCTGGATTCAGCACTGGGACATTTCCTGCAAACAGGTGAGAAAACACGTTTTGGTTATTTGTACGATTTTTAAAGAATATCTTTAGTTTTCCTAAAACTCCACACTTAGTCGTTTTTTGGAAAAACAATTGTCAATGTTATCCTATGGAGGAAAAATAGGTTATCGGTTTGCAGGTAAGTAAACGACTGTGGGAGTTAAGGTTCTGGGGTTAGACTCAGGGGTCCCCCAAGGTCAGTGAGGCACTTTTGTTTCACCCTCAGCGGCACTAGGGCAGCCGGGTGCAGAGCGTTGAGGCCCAATGTTATCCTATGGAGGATAGGGGGTCTCCGGTTGGTGGCTGCTGGCAAGCAGGCCACTGGGTTGTGGGAGCAAAGCTCCTAGGGTTTAGGTCAGGGCAAATAGGGAACCAAATTAGCACCAAAGGTGCACCCTCAGCGGCACTAGGGCGGCCGGGTGCAGGGTGCTGTTTTGAGGTGGGGTGCCCTGTTGTTTTCAATGGAGTGCCTCCGGTTAGAACACTGCAGGCTCGGGGACGAGCATCTTCTGGTTGCGACCACCACTTCGAGGGGTAAGTTGGGATGTCTTGGGTTGGTTAGGCACCGTTGGTTTGGGCACCCAAGGCCGTGGGGCGTCGGGTGCAGGGGTGCCTTGGGACGTCGGAAAGTCTTACCCGCTCTTGTCGCGGTAGAGGGGACCCTCTAGATTGAGGCTGCAGGCGCAGTCTGGAGGCTTGAGGCAGGTCAGGAGTCGCCGGATCTCGGGTCAGGATCGCCGGGGTGACCTCCTCGTGGTCTTTTTCCACTCTAGCTCGGGCCGGGTTCGGCGGGTGCAGAGTGGGCTGGATTTGCGGTGTCCAGCCGGAGCCAGAAGCTGCAGTTTGAACAAGTCCGGTGTTCACGGGAGATTCAGTCTTTGAAGTGAAGGCAGGCAGGTCCTCCGGGGTTTTTGAGGTTGCTGGCTGCAGGACACACCGGGATTTCGCAGGAGCAGGTTCGAGGGGAGACAGGCCTGTTGGGCTGGGGCCAAGTCAGTGGGCGTCGTCCTCTTGTTCGGTCTGCACGGCTGGCTCTTCGGTCCTTCTTATCTTCTTTTCTTCTTGTTGCTGGATCTGAGGAAGCAAGGTTCAGGGTGCCCCCTAAATACTAAATTTAGGGGCGTTACAGGTAGGTAAACGGTAGGGACCAATGGGTCCCTTCCCTGGGGTGGGTACACCCCCTATTCTGCCACTCTCCAGTGGGAGGGGGGGGGAGGCCTGTCCCTGGTTGGCTGGGTCCCCCCATCCTCAAGATGGCGGGGACTCTAGGTTGTGCTTCACCTCGCCTCCCCCACCTGAGGGGTGGAGTTGGCAGAGGTGGGCACACCTCCCTTCCTCACTTGGTTTTCCCGCCCAAAGTGGGGGGTAGAACCAGTGGGGACCAGTTGCTGAAAGCAGCAAATGGTCTGGAGAGGTTCACAGAGGCGGCATGCCTTTGAAGCTTCTCCTTCGTGAACCCTGCCCATCCTGGGGGAGGAGGCTCGGCACCTCATCCCAGGATGTGCATTGTTTCAGGCCCCCGAGAGCAGCAGGCTCTCGACCCACGGGTCCAGAAACATGTCTGTTGGTGGCAGCCTAAACAGCCACTCAGGCAGGTCACTAGAAGTTGGTCGAGTTTCAGGGGGCATCTCTAAGATGCCCTCTGTGGTGCATTTTACATTAAATCCCACACTGGCATCAGTGTGGGTTTAATGTGCTGAGAAGTTTGATACCAAACTTCCCAGTCTTCAGTGTAGCCATCATGGTGCTGTGGAGTTCGTAATGACAAACTCCTAGCACCATATACTCTTAATGGCAGCACTGCACTTACAGTGCCCAGGAATGGACTTGGGCACCTCAGGGGTACAGGGCTCATGCACCTGTACCCTCACCACTGGCATAGGGCACCCAGCTAGAGGGGTGACTGATGTATGCCAGGGCAGTGGTTTGTGGGCATGGCACACAGGGATGTGTGCCATTTCGACTCTTCACTTTGTTCTGCACCAAGACACGCAGCCTGCAAAGGCAGTGTGTGAGTGTCAGGGTACAGGGCCTCTAAGGGTGGCACAATAAGTGCTGCAGCCCTTAGAGGCCTTCTCTGGTCACAGTGCCCTGGGTACCTGTGGTACCCTTTACCAGGGACTGACATGTGGCCAGAGATGCCAATTGGGTTTATGTTTCAATGCAGTTTTAGGGAAGGAACATAGGCCCTGGGCACCTGATTAGCAGGAGCCCAGGGCACACTCAAAGAACATCAGCAATTCAGGAAAAAGTGGGGGCATACCATGCATAAAGAGGGAACTTTCTCACAGTATGCAAATATGGCTTCCCTCAGAGGAGAGGATGCCGACCCCCTCTGCCCTGGGACCATTTGGCGCCTGGACAGGCGGTAAAATTAGTAGTCAGAGAGGCATGTTCATCCTCAGGCTAGTTCAAACCCGAAGGTGGGCTACCTGAAGTGAAAACAACATTTCAGAGTCTGCCATCTTTGTAATGGCAAACTTAGGAACTCTGGGACAGGGTTATGCCAAGTTCCCACAGGAAGTGGTCATATAGGGGGTGTAGTGGTCCCAAGAGTACTGGGCCCATTGGCTACTACCCCACACTACCCATACACACCAAAATCTAGTATTAAGGGGAGCCCCTGGCATCAGGAAAATCAGATCCGACCGACCAAAACCAGAAAGACCGAAGAGTTGCAAAAAGCAAGAACTGACTTGGCACCAACCCTGCCTGCTGTTTCCAACGACTGCGCCAAAGTCGATTCACCATGCAAGCTGCTGTGCCTCCAAAAGCATGGGAGGACTGCCAGCACTTCTGCCAAGACTCAGGAAATCCTGTGGAACAGCGGAGCTGCTCTGCCACACCTTGCAGGTAGATAGGAACGAACTGTGAGGGCACCAGACCACGTAAACCCCACTGCACACATCGCTTAAAGCCTTAGTTGCAGTGCGCCAACGGTGCCACCATGGTCCCCAAGCCCTCCAGAGAAGAAGCCAACCTTGGGTTTGCCAGAAGGGTACCCCTCGACGCCACCTGCAGCCTCTTTATGCCCCCCCCGCCCGAGTGCTCCTGGTAACAAAAACCCAATGCCTAAGGACACGTTTCCACTCACCGCCCATGGAACAGAGGACCATGTGTGTCCCCACATCCCCAAGCATCGTGAGGCCTGAAGCCCCCCCCCCCCGTTGGTTCAGCATGACTGGCCTCCCAGTCCAAACCCGCAGCCTCTTTTCACGAAGACCGAACCCCGTACACTAACACTGGGCACCTGCCGCTGTATTGCACCTCTGCACCCAACCGCCCCAGTGCCGCCCAGTGTGACCTCTTGGTGCGCCTTGGACCTTGCCCCATACTCACCTTAAGTTCCGGAGACTGGTCTTGTAAGTTGCTGTACTCTACCTGTGAGAAAGTGTCTTTTTGCATGGTTGGCCCCCACTTTTTGCTTCGTTTTGATGTGGTTTCAAATGTAGTGCACAGGGTGTAGGAAAGTGGGTTTCTGTTGCAGTAACACCCCACCCCCCCACACACACACTTTTTGCCAGACTACTGATGCACTTTTTCTTGGTGTGCCCTGGGTCCCTGCCAATCAGGTTCCCAGGGCCTGTGTTCTTTCCCCAAAACTAAAACAATTGGCATCTCTGGCCATAGGTCAGCCCCTGGTAAATGGTACCACAGGTACCCAGGGCACTGTGACCAGAGAAGACCTCTAAGGGCTGCAGCACTTATTGTGCCACCCTTAGAGGCCCTGTACGTGTGTGTGTACACACACACACACACACACACACACACACACACACACACACACACACACACACACACACACACACACACACACACACACACACACACACACACACACACACACACACACACACACACACACACACACACACACACACACACACACACACACACACACACACACACACACACACACACACACACACACACACACACACCCTTTGCAGGCTGCGTGTTTTGGTGCAGAACAAAGTGAAGAGTCGACATGGCACACATCCCTGTGTGCCATGCCTACAACCCACTGCCCTGGCATAGGTCAGTCACCCCTCTAGCTGGGTGCACTATACCAGTGGTGAGGGTACAGGTGCATGAGCCCTGTACCCCTACAGTGTATAAGTCCATTCTTAGACATTGTAAGTGCAGTGATGCCAGTAAGAGTATATGGTGTTGGGAGCTTGTCATTACGAACTCCATGGCACCATAATGGCTACACTGAAAACTGAGAAGTTTGGTATCAAACTTCTCAGCACATTAAACCCACACTGATGCCAGTGTGGGATTTAATGAAAAATGCACACTGAGGGCATCTCAGAGATGCCCCCTGAAAACTAACCCACCACTAGTGTCCAGGCTGAGTGGCTGCTTTCAGCTGCCACCACCAGACATGTTTCTGGACCCCTGGGTCGAGAGCCTGCTGCTCTCTGGGGCCTGAAACAATGCACATCCTGGGTCGAGGTGCCAAGCCTCCTCCCCCAGGATGGGCAGGGTTCACGAAGGGGGAGCTTCAAAGGCTTGCTGCCTTTGTGAGCTTCCCCAGGCCACTTGCTGCTTTCAGCAAGTGGTCCCCACTGGTTCTGACCCCCACTTTGGGCCAGAGAACTGGCGGGAAAAACAAGTGAGGGAAAGAGGTGTGCCCACCTCTGCCAACTCCACCCCTCAGTTGGGGGCGGCGAGGTGAAGCACAACTCTCAGTCCACGCCATCTTGAGGATGGGGGGACCCAACCAACCCGGGACAGGCTACTGCCCCCCTCCCACTGGAGGGTGGCACGATAGGGGGTGTACCCACCCCAGGGAAGGGACCCATTGGTCCCTGCCCTTTACCTACCTGTAACGCCCCTAAATCTAGTATTTAGGGGGCACCCTGAACCTTGCTTCCTCAGATCCAGCCTAGAAACAAGAAGAAAAGAAGAAGGACCAAACAGCATCCAGCTAACAAGAGGAAGACGCCCACTGACTTGGCCCCAGCCCTACCGGCCTGTCTCCCCTCGAACCTGCTCCTGCAAAATCCCGGTGTGTCCTGCAGCCAGCAACCTCAAAAACTCTGGAGGACCTGCCTGCCTTCACTTCCAAAGACTGCTTCTCCCGTGAACACTGGATTTGTTCAAACTGCAACCTCTGGCAGCAGCCGGAGACCGCGAACCTGCTCCACTCTGCACCTGCCGTCCACGGCCCGAGCTCGAGTGGGAAAACACCACGAGGAGGTCACCCCGGCGATCCTGAACAGAGATTCGGCGACCCCTGACCTGCCTCAAGCCGACGCCTGCAGTCGAAATCCAGAAGGCCCCTCTAACCGCGACCCGGAGCTGGTAAGCCGATCCGACACCAAAAGGCACCCCTGCACCAGACGCCCCACGGCCTTGTGTGCCCAAACCAACGGTGCCTCACCAACCCTTAACTTCCCAACTTACCTCTCAAAGTGGTGGTCGCACCCAGAAGTCCTTCGTCTCCCTGCCTGCAGTGCTTTTGCTAACCGGAGGTTCTCCATTGGAAACAACAGGGCTTCCGACGTCGAAACAGCACTCTGCACCCGGCCGCCCTAGTGCCGCTGAGGGTGCCCCTTTTGTGCTAAGCTGTTTCCCCATTTGCCCTGAGCTAAAGTCTAGGAGCTTTGCTCCCACAACCCAGTGGCCTGCTTGCCAGCAGCCACCAACCGGAGGCCCCCTATTCCCCATTGGATAACATTGGGCCTCAACACTCTGCACCCGGCAGCCCTAGTGCCGCTGAGGGTGTAACAAGAGTGCATCACTAACCCTGGGGGACCCCCGAGTCTAACCCGAGAACCTTAACTCCCACAGTCGATAACTTACCTGTGAAACGATAACCTGTTTTTCCTCCATAGGATAACATTGACACTTTTTCTCCAAAACGTTTCTAAGTGTGGAGTTTTGAAATCTAAAAATATTCTTTAAAAATCGCACAAATAACCAAAACGTGTTTACTTACCTGTTTGCAGGAAATGTCCCAGTCCTGAATCTAGGTATCCAGCACTGAGTTAGAAAAGTAACGTGAACAGTTACTTACCTGCAATTTACTGAAAAAGCCTATTCATTTCAATGTACTGTATTTGCTAAGTATTGCAACCTACTGCATCCCCTGTAAATCAAACAAAGTACAATTCCTACCTCATTTTCAAACTGTTCTACAATCAGCAACTTATTACTGTAAAGTATTTTATGCTTACCTGTGCCAGGCTTGCTTGGTTCTAAAAATAAAACAGTATATTTTTTATACAAAAACAATTGGTCTAGAGTTCAGTCTTTGAGTGTGTGAATTCATTTGCTGACTGAGTGGGTACATCAAATGCTTAACACTGTCCTCTGATACTGCCTTACTGCTCGACCACTCTACCACAAATAGAGAGTAAGGTTTTATCTAACTTTAACCTCTGCCTACCTCTGGGGTCACCTGGACTCTATACACACTATACCTCATTTTGGTGTAGTATATATAGAGGGATTCTACCATTATCTACATAAAGATATATATGTGTATAAGTGTATATTCAGTTTTACTGCAGGTGTTTTTAATGTGTCCTAATGATGATGTCTGGAAACATCCTTCTCTAGTTTATAGGAAGGGCAGTGTTCAAAAAATTGTAAAATACCCCTCACACACTGAAACCTGATTCAGTGTCATGCTTCATCATTGGGGTCTTCCCGCCCCTCTACGGGACGGGGCGTGCTACTACCTACGTAGACGCGGGAGCACTTAATTTAGTGATTAGCGTGTATGTGTAGTGCGTGGGATCGTGAAAAAATATATATATATATATGTGATGATTTAAAAAATTCCCTGGCTAGTGGAAAAAAATTCACTTTATTGGCTTCCCTAGCTGAGAATAGTAAAAGTGGGGAGGTGTAGATAGTGTACTTTGATGGGTCACTTTCTACAGGGTCGACATGTTTCAGAAGCCATCCCCTTGGCTTACTTCCTCAGGACCAGAACGATCCCTATTGCACCTCATTGGGTGATATTATAAATGTACATATGCCTGCTGGTCACACATACTCTTCCATGCACCCTATTAGGGTAGTAGACAATATACCAATTGTATATCCTGTAATGAAACCTGAAAATGAAAAACATTGTGGATAAACAATAGCTCTTATCGTTTATCCCCTTCATATTCACATCACCATCATGTGGAAACGATAATATTGTCTGTCACTGTGATATATTTTTCTCGTTTCACCCAATTGTGGGTGTTTTTTATGACTTTCACTCATATTGTAGCTATAGAAACACTCCTCGTGGTGTTAGTATCCAGTATTTCATGCACCCAGAACTTTCATACATCCAATGCGGTGGTTTTTGAAACAATCTCTCATGGTGTCAGTATCCAGTTCCCATGCATACAGGATTTCCATACATCCAAATATGGTGGCTCTTATACATGCTCCTTTATTAACCATTCATACATTCACACTCAAGTGGAAGCAGAAATACGATATAGTTTTTACAGGATTCTTGGGATTATCATATGTCCACTCGCTCTTTTTATCATGGGCGTAAATTAATCCCCATGTATGTGCATCCGCTCTCTTATTAGGAAGTGCTCCCATGGTGTGCCGTTAAAAAAAAGGGTTAATACTCATGCTCTCAGAGTGACGTGCCGTTAAAGGTGGTTTTAAAAAAAATACATACATTTGTATATTAACGTATCCGCTCCATGAGATGCCACGAGGGGTGTAAAGGTGCCTTCACATTGATACTATAAACATGGGGAAACATAGATGGAAAGGCGAAGTTAAACATCGGAGTGGTTTCTCCTCCGTGCTGGTCGCGGTGTCTTGGGCTTTTTAAAGACATGCCCTGGTCTTACTTACATGCTGGATGCTGCTCAATCACCAAGGATTACCTTCTCGTGGCTCTCCGGGAACTCAATGAGGTTTGTGCAAGCCCCGGTTTATAAAGGAAGGACTCTGTGTGGAAACGCCCTTAATTGAAAGCAGCTGCAGCAGAAACAACTAGACCGGGAAAAAACAAAATGGCCGCCTGTAATCGGGACGAAAAAGAGTTCTATTTTGGTCCACTTCCTGTTGGAAGGTATTGATGGAAAACTTCGCTGATTATTTCTTTTGATCGTTGATAAAGACAGAGAAACGACAAAGAAAGGGTTCAGAGATAGAACCCAGGGTCTAGTAGGTTCTAAGGGGTCGTAAAGCTAGTTATTTAAAAATTATAATTATTGAAAAATATATAATAGTAAAAAGTATAGCTGGTCTCTATGTACATCAATTGGAGAAACAAAAAATCCTAAATCCCAGAAATCCATTCCGTGACCATATACGAATATGGAAACGATATATAGATGACATATTGATTATCTGGGAAGGAGATGAGACCACCGCAAGACGTTTCCTAACATGGCTGAACTGTCAAGATGAATTTTTGAAGTTCACAAGTACCATCACAAATGAAAAACTAGTCTTCCTTGATCTCAATATATATGCCAAAGAAGGAAAACTGACAACGACCACCCATTTCAAAGAAACCTCAAAAAATTGCCTTTTGCTGTATAACAGCTTCCACCCGCGGCATCTCCGCGACAACCTTCCCTATGGGCAATTCCTACGGTTGCGAAGGAATTGTACGGAAATTGAAGATTTCAAGAAACAATCAAATGACTTAAAAAAGAAACTGGAAAAACGTCAATACCCTAAAAGGGTGATTGATAATGCATACAAAAGGGCGCGCAACAATAGTAGAGAAGGCCTTTTGGAACCGAAAATCCACAAGGAGGAGGAGAACCACCCAGCATGCATAACAACTTTCAACACACACTCGAATGGGATCACAAAAATTGTAAATAAACATTGGCGAATCCTTAATAGTGGAGGCATTAATTTACCAAAACCAATCTTCTCTCACAAAAGAGGAAAAAGCATCAGAGATTTGGTCGTGCACACCAGACCAAAAGAAAGTAAAGACGGACAGCAGACGCAAACTACCCTAATGCCACCAATCTCTGGCCATCATCCCTGTGGCATGTGCAATGTATGTAAACTAACCAAAAAAAGCAAAGAGATATGGTTCCAAGATGGGACCAAAGAAATTTCACAACATGTAACTCAAAGAATGTGGTCTATCTTATTTCTTGCCCGTGCCTTTTAGAGTACGTAGGAATGACCACACGCCCCATGAAAATAAGAATAGGGGAACATAAAAGCAACATAAAATGCAAAAGAAGCACCACCAAAATGGCAGCCCATTTTTTGGAAAAAGGTCACAAGTGGGAAGATCTCTCGTGGACGATAATCGAACAAATCCAAAACGAGAAGTATTTATTCGAAAAGGAACAGCGGTGGGTCTTCCGTTTGAGAACTCATGAGAAAGGGCTAAATGATGACATTCCTTGGAATCAGCTATAAATACTGAGGATTACAAATAAATCCCTCAATAGATGCTCTGCTAAGAAATTAAGAAGCTATCACATGGCAGGAACTCTAAAATAATGAACAAGCCCTGAAAGCCATACTGTACTTTACAAGGCTCCTTTCTCTGTTTTTTAACATATACTGTTTCACTTGTGGGAGAATACGCAACTTAAACACCTTTTTTTTTGACAATGAAATGTTTTTCCACCCTGCAAATTACCCCAAAAATTGAGGAAAATAAGCCATGTAGAAAACATATATGTTTCCCCCCTTTTTACTATTATTTATTTTTCAATAATTATAATTTTTAAATAACTAGCTTTACGACCCCTTAGAACCTACTAGACCCTGGGTTCTATCTCTGAAAACTTTCTTTGTCGTTTCTCTGTCTTTATCAACGATCAAAAGAAATAATCAGCGAAGTTTTCCATCAATACCTTCCAACAGGAAGTGGACCAAAATAGAACTCTTTTTCGTCCCGATTACAGGCGGCCATTTTGTTTTTTCCCGGTCTAGTTGTTTCTGCTGCAGCTGCTTTCAATTAAGGGCGTTTCCACACAGAGTCCTTCCTTTATAAACCGGGGCTTGCACAAACCTCATTGAGTTCCCGGAGAGCCACGAGAAGGTAATCCTTGGTGATTGAGCAGCATCCAGCATGTAAGTAAGACAAGGGCATGTCTTTAAAAAGCCCAAGACACCGCGACCAGCACGGAGGAGAAACCACTCCGATGTTTAACTTAGCCTTTCCATCTATGTTTCCCCATGTTTACAGTATCAATGTGAAGGCGCCTTTACACCCCTCGTGGCATCTCATGGAGCGGATACGTTAATATACGAATGTATGTATTTTTTTAAAAACAACGTTTAACGGCACGTCTCTCTGAGAGCATGAGTATTAACCCTTTTTTTTAACGGCACACCATGGGAGCACTTCCTAATAAGAGAGCGGATGCACATACATGGGGATTAATTTACGCCCATGATAAAAAGAGCGAGTGGACATATGATAATCCCAAGAATCATGTAAAAACTATCGTATTTCTGCTTCCACTTGAGTGTGAATGTATGAATGGTTAATAAAGGAGCATGTATAAGAGCCACCATATTTGGATGTATGGAAATCCTGTATGCATGGGAACTGGATACTGACACCATGAGGATTGTTTCAAAAACCACCGCATTGGATGTATGAAAGTTCTGGGTGCATGAAATACTGGATACTAACACCACGGGGAGTGTTTCTATAGCTACAATATGAGTGAAAGTCATAAAAAACACCCACAATTGGGTGAAACGAGAAAAATATATCACAGTGACAGACAATATTATCGTTTCCACATGATGGTGATGTGAATATGAAGGGGATAAACGATAAGAGCTATTGTTTATCCACAATGTTTTTCATTTTCAGGTTTCATTACAGGATATACAATTGGTATATTGTGTCTACTACCCTAATAGGGTGCATGGAAGAGTATGTGTGACCAGCAGGCATATGTACATTTATAATATCACCCAGTGAGGTGCAATAGGGATCGTTCTGGTCCTGAGGAAGTAAGCCAAGGGGATGGCTTCTGAAACATGTCGACCCCGTAGAAAGTGACCCATCAAAGTACACTATCTACACCTCCCCACTTTTACTATTCTCAGCTAGGGAAGCAAATAAAGTGTATTTTTTCCCACTAGCCAGGGAATTTTTTAAATCATCACATATATATTTTTTCACGATCCCACGCACTACACATACACACTAATCACTAAATTAAGTGCTCCGCGTCTACGTAGGTAGTAGCACGCCCCGTCCCGTAGAGGGCGGGAAGACCCCAATGATGAAGCATGACACTGAATCAGGTTTCAGTGTGTGAGGGGTATTTTACAATTTTTGAACACTGCCCTTCCTATAAACTAGAGAAGGATGTTTCCAGACATCATCATTAGAACACATTAAAAACACCTGCAGTAAAACTGAATATACACTTATACACATATATATCTTTATGTAGATAATGGTAGAATCCCTTTGTTGAATTACGATATCATGAGGAGGACGATTCTACTTTTTTCCTCTTCACTCCCCCCTTTGATTTTTTGATGATTGTAGTATATATAGAGCCAGTTTCCTACACAGGGTCCCTGCCAATCAGATCCCCGGTGCCAGTGCTCCTTCCCTAAAAACAAATCCCCAATTGGCACTTCTGCCACCTGTAAGTCCCTAGTAAATGGCACCCCGAGTACCTAGGGCCTGGGAGCTGAAGAGGGTCCCCTGGGACCCCCCTCACTGGGGACATGCCACTGCCCTTGCATGCTTCTGTGAGGGAGAAAACAGTCGACATGGCACCCTGCCTGGGTGCATGCCAGCTAGCACTGTCTGATGGTATAGATAAGTCACCCCTCTAGCAGGCCTCACAGCCCTAAAGCAGGGTGCACAAAACCACAGGTGAGGGCATATATGCCCCTACAATTTGGGGTCCATTCCTTAATATTGTATGTGCCAGTGAAACCATAGAGAGTACATGGGCTGGAAACTCGACAGCTCAAGTTCCACAGCACCATGATGGCTTCACTGAACACAGGAGTGTTTGGTACCAAACTACTCCTCTCAATAAATACACACTGATGTCAATGTACCCAGAGGGCACCTCAGAGGTGCCACCTGAAAAGCTGCCAACCCTGCTGTGGTTTCTGACCAGCTGTAGGTAGCCAACCACAAATTCTTCTGGACCCCTGGGTAGGGGGGCCCTGCTCTCTGGGACCAGAAACAATGCACGTCCTGGGCAGAGGTGTCACACCTCCTCCCTCATGATGGGCCAGTGCTCGGAGAGGGAAGCTTAAAAGGCCTGCACCTTTGTAATGCTACCCCCAGCCTCTGCTGCTAGCAACAAATGGCTGGAAGTGCACTGGGCTCCTACTAACCAAGTCCACAGTGCCAGATCTCTTTCCCAAAACTGTGCAATTGTACCCTAAATGGCAATACCTTTAGCACCCTCCAAGTCTCAAGTAAATGGTACCTGGTACCTAGAGCCTGAGGTACTGTGCCACCCTAAGGGACCCCTCACCCTGGTTTACACCCCCACTTTGGGCGGGAAAACCGGTAGGAAAACTTAGTAGAATAGGTGTGCCCACCTCTGCCACCCTTCCCCTAAGGTGGGGGATGTGTGGTGAAGCACATCTTTCAGTCCCTGCCATCTTGAAGATGGGGGGGGCTTCAATCAGGGCTAGGTCTATGCCCCCTAACACAGGAGGGTGGCATAATAGAGGGTGTAGTCACCACGGTAAGGTAATTGGCCATACCTGCTACTCCCCTAAAACACTCCTGAATCTAGTATTTAGGTGGCTCCCCCAGACCTAGAAACTAGATCTGCAACAACCTAAGAAGCAAGAAGACAAACCTGCAGAGAAGACTGAAGACGACGACTGCATTGGCCCGCAGCCCTACTGGTCTGTCTCCAGCTTCTGCGAACCTGTGTAAGGAAGTGGGTTTCTGTTGCAGTAACCCCCCCACTTTTTGCCAGACCACTGATTCACTTTGACTTGATGTGCCCTGGGTCCCTGCCAATCAGGTGCCCAGGGCCTGTGTTCTTTCCCCAAATCTGTACCCAATTGGCATCTCTGGCCACATGTCAGCCCCTGGTAAATGGTACCACAGGTACCCAGGGCCCTGTGACCAGAGAAGACCTCTAAGGGCTGCAGCACTTATTGTGCCACCCTTAGAGGCCCTGCACCCTGACACACACACACTGCCTTTGCAGGCTGAGTGTCTTGGTGCAGAACAAAACAGAGTCGACATGGCACACATCCCTGTGTGCCATGCCCACAAACACACTGCCCTGGCATACCTCAGTTACCCCTCTAGCTGGGTGCACTATGCCAGTGGTGAGGGTACAGGTGCATGAGCCCTGTGCCCCTACAGTACCAGGTCCATTCCTGGGCACTGTAAGTGTAGTGTTGCCATTAAGAGTATATGGTGCTGGGAGGTCGTCATCACGAACTCCACAGCACCATGATGGCTACACTGAAGACTAAGAAGTTTGGTATCAAACTTCTCAGCACATTAAACCCACACTGATGCCAGTGTGGGATTTAATGTAAGATGCACGACAGAGGGCAACTTAGAGTTGCCCCCTGAACCTAACCCACAATCCACGTCCTGTCGGAGAGGCTGCCTAGGCTGCCACCCAGCAGACACGTTGCTGGACCCCTGGGTAGAGAGCCATCCGCTCGCCCTGGCCTGCAACAATGCATGTCCTGGGCGAGGTGCTAGGACACCTCCCCCAGGATGGGCAGGGGGAAGCTTCAAAGGCATGCCGCCTTTGTGAGCCTCCCCAGACCACTTGCTGTACTCGGCAACTGGTCCCCACCGGTTCTAGCCCCCACTGTGGCGGGAAGACTGGCGGGGAACCCCAAGGGAGGAGAGGGGGTGTGCCAGCCTCTGCCAACCCCACCCCTCAGGTGGGGGAGGCGAGGTGAAGCACATCTCCGGGCTCTCGCCATCTTGAAGATGGGGAGCACTGCCCAATCAGGACTAGGCTCCTGCCCCCCTCCCACTGGAGAGTGGCAGGATAGGGGGTGTACCCACCCCAGGGAAGGGACCCATTGGTCCCTGCCCTTTACCTACCTGTAACGCCCCAAAATTTAGTATTTTGGGGCACCCTGAACCTTCCTTCCTCAGATCCCGAAACCGAAAAAGCAAGAAGAACAAGAAGAAAGAAGACCTGCCGTGTAGCTGCTAAAAAGAGGAAGACACCAACTGACTTGGCCCCAGCCCTACAGGCCTGTCGACCCTCGAACCTGCTCCTGCTAAACCCCGGCGTCTCCAGTGGTCAGCAACCTCGAAAACCCCGGAGGACCTGACTGCCTTGTGACTCTAAAAAGACTGGGACTCCCACGAGCAGTGGTACTGCTCAAAAGCAAGTAACAAACCCCTGGTGCCAGCCAGGAACCGCAACTCCTGCACACTGTGCACCCGCCGAGCCTGGCCTGTGCCTGAGTGGACAAAGACCACGAGGACGTCCCCCCGGCGACTGTGACCCAGAATCCAGCACCCAAGGAACCTCCTCGACGCTCCTGACGACGCCTGCAGCCTCAGAACCAGGGACCCCTCCAACCGCGACCAGCGGAGGGTAAGATTTCCGACGCCTAAAGACACCCCTGCACCCGGCGCCCCACGGCCTCCTGTGCCCAACTCCTGGGTGCCTACCCTTTCTACAGCTTCCCAACTTACCTCTCAAAGTGGTGGTCGCACCTGAAGAATCACCGTCCCCGAGCTTGCAGCCTTTGTTCGTCACGCAGCTTTCCCATTGAAAACCATTGGGCGCCTGACGGCCCAAAAGCCCACTGCACCCGGCCGCCCCAGTGCCGCTGAGGGTGCACCAACTACCCTGTTCGACTTCCCCACTTGCCCTGACAAAGTGACCAGGAGCTTTGCTCCCACAGCCGAGTGGCCTGCCTGCCAGCAGCCACCAACCAAGGGCCCCCTGCCCGCCATAGGCTAACATTGGGCCTAACTCACTCTGCACCCGGCCGCCCCTGTGCCGCTGAGGGCGAACCAACTGTACCTACCTGACCCTGGGAGATCCCCCGAGTCTATGCCCAGAACCTCAACTCTGCCAGTCGAGTACTTACCTGAAAACCGATAACCTACATTTTCTCCATAGGGTAACATTGACTGGTTTACACTGAAATTTCTTCTAAGTGTCGAGTTTTGAAACTTTGAAATATTCCTTAAAAATCGCCCGATCAACGAAAACGAAATTACTCACCTGTTATCAGGAGAGATCCCAGTGCTGGATCTTGGTGCCCAGCACTGACCCTGAAAAGCAATTACAACTGTACTTACCGATAACTTGATTTTCCTCCATAGGATAACATTGCCTGGTTTTCTCCAGAAATTCTTCCAAGTGTCGATTTTTGAAACAAACAAATATTCCTTAAAAATCGCCTGAACGAAAACGATTTCTTTCAACTGTTTACAGGAAATGCACCAGGGTTGAATCCAGGATCCAACCCGGAGTAAGAAAATCATACGTGAAGTAACTGAAACTGCTTTTACTTAAAAACTCCCATTGAGCTCAATGTTATAATTGTGTTTGAATTGTGTTGCCTATTGCAACAACTAACTATTGCATTTAAAAGTCAATTACTTATTGAAAGTATACAACTACAGCATTTTATTCTGAGAAAGTATTTTGATACCTATTGTTGGTTCTAAAATAAAACACTATATTTTTATACACAAAACAATTGGCCTAGAGTTCAGTTCTTGAGTGTGTGAGACCATTTGCTGACTGAGTGTGTACAACAAATGCTTTACACTGTCCTCTGATACTGCCTTACTGCTTGACCAAGCTACCACTTTAGAGAGTAAGGTTATATCTAACTTTAGCCTCTGCCAAACCTCTGGGGACTGTGGACTCTGTGCACACTGAACCTTACTTTGGTTCAGTATATACAGAGCCACTTTCTTACAACCTGCGACCTGTCTTGCAGCCAGCGACCTCTGAAAACCCTGGGAGGACTGCTGCCTTCAAAAAAGGCTCCAATATCCTGTGGACAGCGGACCTGTCAAAGAAACAACAAGCTGCAAGGACCCCGGATCCAGGCATATCCATGTCTCCTGCCCACTCTGCACCCGACGCCAGAGGCCTGAGTCTGAGTGGCTCACCTGTGCAGTGAAGTCTCCCCAGCAATCCTGACCTCGTGTCCAGCATTGGCTGACCTCTCCGGATCTCTACGATGGCGCCTGCAGTGTGAATCCAGAGGTTTCACCCTGGCCCCGACTGGCTCCGGTAAGAAGACTCAGATGTCGAAAGGCACCCCTGCACCCGAAGCCCCTGGGCCTTGGTGAGCTGAACAGACAGGGCCCCTACGACCCCCTACATCTCTACTTACCTCTGCTTTTATTGGTCTTCCTCCTGCAACCTCCAGTGCCACGCCTGCAGCCTCTTTGCCGAAAGAAGAATCCCCATTGAAAAGCATTAGGCGCCCGCCATTGAAATTGCACCCTGCCGCCCCTGTGCCGCTGGTGGTGTATGTTTGGTGCTGCTTTGTGCACCTCCCCGTGCTGGTCCTAACCCCCAAAGTTTGGCCCCTGCAACCGATCAACTTACCTGCAAGCAGCGTGGCGCCAGGCACCTCCAGTCTCCATTGGAAAGCATTGGGCCAAACTCCATTTTTGACCTCTGCACCAAGCCACCCCTGTGCCGCTGGTGGTGCAGTTTTGGTACCCACCTGACCCTTGGCCCTTGCTGACTTTTGGTTCTGAAGACTGGGATTGTAAGTGCCTTACTTACCTGTTTAACTGCGATATTATTTTCCCATAGGATAACATTGAACTGTGCTGAAATGTTTCCAAGTGTCGATTTTTGAAAGTGAAAAGTATTTTTGTAATTAAAAATGTACTTACCTGGGGGGGCGTGGCCAGCAGCATGGCGGACTAGACGCGTCCGACCAGAGCTCCGACGGCCGACAAGTGATCCTGAATTTAACCTAGGCACATCTACATGATCCTGTGCTGAAACTTACAGGCAAGGTGCAGGAAGTCAAGGTCCATGCCCCGCCTGGTCCGTACTGCAGAAGATCGCTCTGTAACGGCGAGAAACACGAAGAGAAGCGGAGCCCGGGTCGCAGACAAAATGGCGGCGGCCCGATCGGATCGGTGAAGAAGGCGTCTGCTGAGGGCTGTGGACAGAATCCGGGTTTGAAGCTGCGGGAACGGTGGGGAGCGAGTGTCGGTGGGGCTTGATCGGCTTCCCCTATCCTCTCCCTCCTCCCCCCCCCCCCCCGTCCCTTGGCTCTTTCTGATCCCTCCGTCCACTTCCGCTGTGTGCTGGGGCCGCGGTGTCGAGCGGTGAGACGGACGGCGACGCCGAGGTGCGGGGTCCCGCTGAGGAGGTCGGAAGTGGGCACGCCTGCCCGTGAAACACCGTCGGCACTGGTGGTGGTGTCCCAGGCGGTACAGTGACGGAGGGGCGGCGGAGGAGGGCTCGGCCACACCCCAGTGAATGCTGCGGCCGCGGAGAACGGCCGACCCCATCGGTGGAAAGATCAGCGGGGGCCAGGAGCATCGGAGGAGGGCCGGCGTATCTCGAGCCAAAGAGCGACCAGTGCTCGGCGGAGAACTCAGCCGCTCCAGAGCAGGTGCCGCCGAGGAGAGGAGTCCCTGATCGGTGAAGTTTAAGGAGGCCGGCGGAGAGGGGAAGGACGGCGATCACTGTGGGAACATCGAGACGGGCACGGTGAGCTGTTGAGGGGAGTGGGGAGCGCAATAGCCGTACAACAGGGACCTTGGTTCGAGGGTTTGGTGCTGGACCCCCCCCTCCCCCCACCCCACCCTGCCGAGAGACTTAGCCAATGGGTTGTGAACCTGCGACAGAGAGGGTGCATGGCATGACATGGAACCTGGCAGTATGGCACAAGGCATGTAAAGGGGCCAACACAAGCACAATCGCCACCCCCATACACAGGGGTATGCAGTGAGTTATCAGAGCCTACAGGGACACGAGAGACAACAAAGTAGACAGGCCCCACCGGGCTGAACATACGAAATACCACGACAGAGAGAGGGGGTGGCAGGTGAATCCCGACGAGGGGGGCCTCCGCAACGGCGATACCGGCGCAAATCTGGTGCACGGCAGAGTGGCAAGCGGGCAATAAGAGAGACAATTGGTTGGCGGACCCCCCTTCCCCCCCACTACAGTGAACGTAGGTGAGAGCTGTGAACACACCCAGGGGGGACAACCTTGGAGAGACACCATCACTGACTGGTCAAAGGGAGGAAAGCCTGCAGATAGTGACCAGAGGAGGGGTGCCCCGTGGTATTACTGACACCGCACTCGCCCGGCCCGCACGGGTGGCGGCCACAGATGGCGCGGGATAAAGACCCCAAAATGCAGAGGCAGGGGAAGATGGACAAATTTGCTAAGCCGCTACCAGTGGTAGACCCCCCTCCCTCCGGGTCTATGGACGCACCTGATAATGTTATCCTTCAAGCGATCCAGTCCTCCAGAGAGGTATTGGAAGGCAAAATTGACGAGATCAAAATTGACGTTAACCTGCTCCGTCAAGACCTGCGGAAGGTGTCAGAGAAGGTAACACAATCTGAGCACCGTATATCGGAGGTTGAGGACACCACCCATGTCCTCAGAGGGGAGGTCACAGCCTTGTCGGCGGCTATGAAAGACGTGCTCTGGAGGATCGACGATGCGGAAAAATCGGGCCCGAAGCAACAATCTTCGCTTTCTTGGATTTCCAGAGGCCATTGAAGGAACGGATGCGGGGGCCTACCTGCGTAAGTGGTTGCTGGAATCCTTCCCTAATGCACGCTTTTCGCCATGTTTCATAATCGAGCGAGCGCACAGAATACCGGAGGCCCGGCCGCCAGCGGGAGCCTCCCCAAGTCCGCTGATTGCGAAGTTCCTTAATTATCAAGATAGAGACCTCATCCTCAGAGAGTTCAGGTAAAAAGGGGATATTCGGATGGACAATACAAAGATCAGGGTGTTCCCGGACTACTCCCGAGAGGTACAGAAGCAACGCAAAACGTTCGATTCCGTGAAAGACAAGCTACGGCAGATGCAAATCACGTACATGCTTCTATTCCCTGCCAAACTTAAAGTGATCTACCAAGCCAGGACATTGTTCTTCAATACCACAGAAGAGGCATGGCACTGGCTGGAGGAGCGCCCCATGCCGAGAACGGCTGGAGGCGCAACAACACTCTCTGAGAGGGCCCCATCAGGGAGCAGTAACAGACCCAAAACACGGCGACTTAAGGTAAGGAACAGAGAGACTACACAAAAAGGGACACTTAGAGCGACGCCATACCGCAGTAGGAGAGTAACAGGATCCACGCCCCGAGCCTCTGACTCTGAAAGCCTACATCGCACAGGAAAACCTAGAGGGCCTCCGCAGACCGAGGATATGGCGCGGCAACGTTCAGCGGACTGTACCGATCAAGACATAACGGACTCGGAGGGAGAGCATCCTTTGTTGCACGGTATCAATCTCTTGGAAAATCAGGAAGAGGCAGGCACGGAGACCGACATGGACAATCGGAATCAACAGGCTGGCACAGAAGAATGATGAGCAGTAATTGGCCTGGAGAACCGCGAGGACAGCGGACAGACGGAGAAACTCACACGCCACCCCGCGTGTTCCGTTTCCTTTTTTATATTTGACTTTTGTTCTCAATTCCTTGGTGTTCCACGTCCCTTTCCCCTCCTGTCCCTCCCCCCCCACCTTCTTCCCTTTCTTTTGTTGTTTTCCTCCATTTATTTTAGGATTGGACACATTGAACTGGTTCATTTGATACGGGGAATTCCTGCCCAATAGCTAGTACGTGCTATTAACAGTGTGCAGGCCCACATACGGGATAGCCTACTTACGGCTGGTAGATTTGAGTGAGCAGGGCCTGGAAGGGCAGGGAACAGTTTGAGAGGGCGAGTTTGGGTGAGTGGGCGACAGACCTCTCTAGTCCACACACGACGCAGTTGGTCCTGTTGACCCAAGGGGTAGTCGGTTGGATAATGGGGGAGTGTGGGGGGGTGGGGGATGGGGTTCTTACACTTATGTGGCACAATTGTAGGAAGACAGACATCATGAGAACACAGAAACAGCAGCAGTGGGGCGGTGGAGGCGGCCTCGATAGCCGGACGGACACAATACATCACCGGGATGGCTACACCTAACTTAGGGATGTACTCGGTCCTCTCATGGGATGGGAAATAAAATCAAGAGGGGACTGGTGCGGCATACTTCAAACGACTAAAACCAGATGTCATCCTATTGCAAGAGACACACTTAAAGGGAACTCTCTGTGGGTTTCTAGGCCGAGGGGCATACAAGACCCTAGCACACGCAGGGTTCTCCACCGGGGCAAGAGGAGTGGCAATACGAATTTGGAAAAACCCGCCTTTCAGAATTGAACGCACATGGATGGACCCCAGTGGTACATATGTTGCGGTTAAGGGGGTGTGGGACAGACGACACATTACCTTCATTAGCGTATATGCACCCCCTAGGCTACAAAAACAAACGCTAGAGAAATTAGCGACAGTCCTGCTGGAAGCAGGATCCGAAACGCACATTATTGGGGGGGACTTTAATGACGTAATGGACCCCACACTGGACCGTACAACTGTCCCCACGGGAGGCCCCAAAGAGACGCCACTGAAACGGTTCACTGACACACTGGCACTCACGGACATATGGCACAGACAACACTCCCAAACCAGAACCTACTCTTTTTACTCAGGTGCTCACAAAGCCTTCTCACGACAAGATTACATACTGGCCCCGGCGGGAGAATTGAGAGATACACAAGGTGGAATACTTGGCGAGAGGCCTCTCAGACCACTCGCCCCTGTGGCTTACAGCGGGCACTCGACAGCAACGCCCAGTAGGGGAATGGAAACTCAGTCCATGGGAATTGAGGGACCCTCAGGTTGCTAAAGAAATTAGGGTGGACTCTGAACTTTACTTTAGTGAGAACGTGGGGTCAGTGGACTCGGCCATTACACTGTGGGAAGCCTACAAACCGGTATTGCGAGATAGGGCCCAAAACATCATAGCCTATAAAAAACGGTGAGGAGATTGCAGGGCTTGAATCCCAACTACTGCAGATAGAAACACAGGCTAACGCAGGTAGCAGCCCCTCTTTGCTGCGCAAACTACAACTTCTCCGACAGGAGCATTTCGCGTTGGCCAAAAAAGACGCGCAACATGCGATACAAGCCATGCATCGACGGTTATACGATGCAGGTGACAAGACGGGACGCCCGCTTGCATGGCTCAGTAAGAAAGAGTTAGAAAGCAGGTGGGTGGCCCAGATACAGACAGAAACCGGCCAGACGCATGATACCCCCATAGCAATCGCCAATGCCTTTGCGGAATATAATGAAAACTTCTATACACAACGTGACCTGGCAGGACCCGCACAGATTCAGGCATACCTCCAGAGCACGCAATTCCCGATGCTGACGGATAACGAGTCACAGACGCTGGATGAAAAAATCACTAAGGAAGAAATTGTAGCAGCCATTGGCCAGCTGAAAACTGGCAAGGTCTCAGGCCCTAATGGGCTCCCTCCAGAATTTTTTAAACAGAACGTGACGCTCTTTAGCCCCCACCTCCTCCAATTGAACTTGGAGGCACACAAGAAGGTGGGTAGTCTTCCCAGAGATCTGAGGACCGCCACAATTGTGGTGATTCCCAAGGAGGGAAGACCGCCACAGAAGTGTAGCTCGTATAGACCCATCTCCCTTATTAATATGGAAACCAAAATACTGGCCAGGATATTAGCTAACAGACTCACTGTGGTGATTACGGGTCTCATACACCGGGACCAGTCTGGCTTTATGCCTAAGAGGTCGACGAGGCTCAACCTTCGGAGGCTGCATAACTGGCTAGAGGTGGCGACCGCTAAGGACAACCGCCATTTCATCCTGTCTCTAGATGCCGAGAAGGCGTTTGATACCGTTCACTGGCCATTTCTTATGTCAGTGTTAGAAGAGTTCGGATTTGGCCCGGCATTCCGACGATGGATCGCCGTTCTCTATGAGAGACCCCTGGCCAGAACTAGAGTTAACGGTGTGGTGTCACGGGAATTCTCAATCGGCACGGGCACTCGTCAGGGGTGCCCTCGGTCGCCTCTACTTTTCGCTCTGGTCCTGGAACCTCTCGCATGTGTCATCCGAGCACACCCAGACATAACAGGATTTCGGGGTCCACGGGATGAGGGTTCGGACGAGCGCATCTCGTTATATGCTGACGACATACTGATGTACGTCACAAACCCGGAGAAGTCAATCCCTAATATAATGGAAAGTTGCGAAACCTACGGCGCACACGCGGGATACACAATTAACTGGGAGAAATCCTGTCTCTATCCAGTGGGCAGGGGTAGCGGATGTGATGTGTGCCCAGATAGGCTTCAATTAGCCCCAGAGGGTATAAAATACCTAGGGATTTATGTCACGACGAACACAGCGGTGGCACTGGATCGCAATCTTTACAGGGTACACAGGGAATTCCGAGCGGATGTGGACAGGTGGCGGACATTGCCGCTGACTCTGTTGGGTAGGGCTGCACTCTATAAAATGATAGTGCTCCCGAAGTTTTTGTACGTTCTGCAAAACACGTATTAATGGATCCCGGACGAGGTGTTCACCAGAATAGAAGGCACACTGAGGACGTTCCTCTGGGACGGGAAACCGCCGAGGATAACGCTGGCGACACTGCAACGCAACCAATATAACGGCGGTATTTCCCTGCCTGACTTGCGGGCCTATTATTGGGCGACCCACCTCATTGTTGTGAACGAGTGGGGACATATAGATAGAGACCACCCCACATACGCGCTTGAACAAACGCAGTTCACTGGGCACCCCTACAAACATTAGATTTATGGCGGGAAGGGCTCCACACGTCTCCTAACAGCCACACAGATCGTAATAGCGACGTGGAAAAAGGCGGAAAGGCAGATGAAATGGGAAGGCCGGGTGACAAGGGAAACCCCACTTTGGATAGGTAACAGACTCAAGGAAATTGCGAAACTGAGAGGTTTCCGGAGGTGGGATTTACTGGGCATCTCACAACTTAAAGACATACTGTGTCGAGGGAAGCTGGTAACCTTTTCGTATCTCCAGACTGAGTATGCAATGGATAAGTCCCAACACTATAAGTACCTACAGCTAACACACGCATGGCGGGCACAACATATTGACACGAAGGATATCCCTGAATATGCACCACTAGAGGGTCGCCTCCTGATGGGTGAGATAGGGGACAAGGCGGTCTCCTGGACGTACAGAACCATAATCAACAATAAACCAGACTCCTTGCGGAAGTTGAGGGCAAAGTGGGAGCTGGATATGGGGGAAATAGATAATCTGGACTGGGAAATGGCGCTGATGCACCCCCGTGAGGTGGCCATCAGATCACGACTACGACTGATCCAATTCAAGTACTTACATAGAGCGTACTATGATAGAGCACGATTACACCGCATAGGGAGGGCGGAAGTACCCAACTGTTTGCGATGTCGAGCGGCAGTGGGTACCTTCTTCCACACGGTTTGGGAGTGTTCTCAGATTCGGCGGTATTGGGTGACCCTGCTAGATGAGCTAGGAGCCATCCTGGAGGAGACGGTTCCCCTGAGCCCTCAGTTTGTTCTGCTGGGAATTTCCACGGAGGTCGATCTCCCCAGAACAAAGTTACTGCTACTCCAGCTAGGATTGGTGGTGGCAAAGCGTGACCTGGCCAAGGCATGGGGGGCTATGCTGTGCCCCTCACTGACTGAGTGGAAAAACAATATGGACATGTATATGCTTGGGGAGAAAACGAACTATCAGGCACGGGGCTGTCCCAAAAAGTTCTGGAGAATAGGGAAACACTATGGACTTGCGCTCACTGACTCCCAATGATATCCTAAGGCAGGGTGGGGGGTGGGAAGAGAAGGGTGGGCCGGAGGTGAACCTGAGTGACATGAAACCGCCGTTCTACCGTTTACCACTGCTAAAAGAACATGATGTTGATGTATTATTAACAAAGCGTCTTCACTTTATTGATGAGTTGTTTCTGTACTGCAACTATGAAAAATGCCAATAAATACATTTAAAAAAAAAATGTACTTACCTTATTGCGAAGTTCTTGGTCTTAAATTACAAAGTATAATTTTCTAAAATTGGTCTGGATCTCCTTCTTGAGTTGTGAGTCCATTATTGATCACTTTTCTGCACTAAATGTCTTACACTCCTCTGTGTTAGGCCCAAGGCTGCTCGCCCACACTACCACAGATAGAGCACTTTGGGTTTTACATTGAGCCCTGTACACTTTTGGGGAACTGTAGGAAGTTGGCACTGTATATACTATACCAAAGTGAGGTAAAGTGTGCACAGAGTCCAGTGGAACCCCAAAGGTAGGCAAAGGTAAAAGTAGATAGCACCTAACTCTCTATTTGTGGTAGTGTGGTCGAGCAGTAAGGCTTTATCAGAGGACAGTGTTAAGCATTTGTTGTACACACTCAATCAGCAAATTATTTCACACACTCAAAGGCTGAACTTCAGACCAATTGTTTTTGTATAAAAATATTCTTTTAGTTATTTTATTTCCTAGAACCAAGCAATCCTGGCACAGGTAAGTGATAAGTACTTTGCAGTAAATATACAGATTGTAACACAGTTTGGATTGCAATAGTAAATGTACTTTGATTTGATTACAGTAGTGTTACTGAAAATGCAATGCTTTTCAGAATACAGTACATGCACTTGGTATAGGATTTTGAGTAAAATTACAGGTAAGTTACTTTTGAGATTATTTTTCTTACACAGTGTAGTATACCTGGATACTACACTGGGACATTTCCTGTAAACAGGCAAGTAAAATCGTTTGTTAGTTAGTACAATTTTAAAGAATTTCTTTAGGTTTTCAAACTCCACACTAAAAATCTTTTCCAAGAAAATCAGTCAATGTTATCCTATGGATGAAATGATAATGTTACTTACCCAGTAAGCATCTGTTCTTGGCATGTAGAGCTGTAGATTCACATGCTGTGCATACTCCTGCCATCTAGTGTTGGGTCCGGATGTTTGCACTTTGTTTTTCTTCGAAGAAATCTTTTCCAGTCACGAGGTAGGTGACTCCTCCTTTCGGTGATAGTGCGCATGGGCATCGACTCCACTGTTAAGATTGTTTTCCCGCAGAGGGCGAGAATGGAGAAATAGTAAAGAATAGAGATGTCCATGCGTATGTATGTAAACTAAGGAAAATGCTACATACCAATATGCATCTGTTCTTGGCATGTAGAGCTGCAGAGTTGTACACTTTTGCATAGATCGGCATCTGGTGTTGGGCTCGGATGTTTGCATGTTGTTTTTGTCGAAGAAGTCTTTGTAGTCACGAGGTTGGTGGTGACTCCTTCGGTCGACAGTGAGCATGGGCATCGACTCCATCCTTAGATTGTTTTTGCCACGTAGGGTTAGATGGCGTAGTGAGAAGTAGAAAGATGTCCATGTGTAATGTATCTAGGTAAGATAATACTGGAACAGATAGAGGTACCCGGGTGGGCGTGTACAACTCTGCAGCTCTACATGCCAAGAACAGATGCATACTGGTAAGTAGCATTTTCCGTTCGAGGTATATGAGCTGCAGATTGTACACTTTTGCATGGACTATACAGCAGTTACCTTGCTAGGGGTGGCTACCTGTATCTGTTGCAGTAGTTTGAAATAGTGTTTTTAATACAGCCTGGCCCACACTAGCTTGTTGTTTTGCCTGCACATCTACACAATAGTGTTTTGTGAAGGTGTGTGGTGCAGCCCAAGTTGCTGCTTTACATATGTCATCTAGGGGAATGTTCCCTAAGAATGCCATAGAAGCCCCTAGTTTGCGTGTAGAGTGAGCTCTAGGGGGAATGGTTAATGTGCGTTTGGCTTTGATGTAGCATATTTGTATGCATTTTACAATCCACCTTGCAATTCCTGTTTTGGATATAGGATTACCTTTATGAGGTGGGGAGAAAGCCACAAAAAGTTGTTTGGTTTTCCTAAAGGATTTTGTTCTTTCAATGTAGTAGAGTATTGCTCTTTTAACATCTAAGGTGTGTAGAGCTCTTTTTGCCACTGAGTCTGGTTGAGGAAAAATACTGGGAGTTCAACAGACTGGTTGAGATGGAAGGCAGATACTACTTTGGGTAAAAATTTGGGTTAGTCCTAAGAACCACTTTGTTATGATGGATTTGTAAAAATGGTTCCTGTATGGTTAATGCCTGGAGTTCACTAACTCTTCTGAGAGATGTGATAGCAACCAAAAAGGCTACTCTCCAAGTGAGGAACTGTAGTTCACATTTGTGGAGAGGTTCAAAAGGAGGACCCATTAGTCTGGTAAGGACTACATTAAGGTTCCACACCGGAGAGGGTGGAGCTCTTGGTGGAATTATTCTTTTAAGTCCTTCCATGAAAGCTTTGATAGCAGGAACTCGAAACAAAGACAAATGTCTGTTTTGTAGGTAGGCCGCTATGGCGGCTAGATGTAACCTAATAGATGTATACGCTAGGTTACATTGTTGTAGATGCAAGAGGTAACAGATGATGTTCTGAATGGAAGCATGTAGTGGGTTGATGTTATGCGTGCAATAAATGACGAATCGCTTCCATTTTGCCGCATAGCATGCCCTTGTTGTAGGGCGTCTGGCCTCTTTGATAATGTTCATACAGTCTGGCGGGAGATTGAGATAGCCAAACTCTAAGATTTCAGGAGCCAGATCGCAAGGTTGAGTTGATTGGGATCTGGGTGTCTTATCTCTCCATGGTTCTGAGTAAGAAGTTTGGGTGAGAGGTGTAGCTTGTGATGTGGTACTACTGATAGTTCCAATAGAGTTGTGAACCATGGTTACCTTGCCCATGTTGGAGCAACTAGGATCATTGTGAGGGAATGTTGTTTGAGTTTCCGCACCACTAACGGAATGAGTGGGAGAGGCGGAAAAGCGTAAGCAAATTTGCCTGACCAATTCATCCATAGCGCATTGCCTTTGGACAATGGGTGTGGATACCTGGATGCGAAGTTTGGGCATTTTGCATTTTGGTGTGTGGCAAACAGATCTATTTCTGGGTGTCCCCACAGGCGAAAGAATGGAAGAAGAACTTGAGGATGAAGTTCCCATTCGTGGATCTGTTGTGCTTGACGGGTGAGCAGATCCGCAATCTGATTGTGTACCCCTGGTAGATGTTCTGCCAGGAGGTATATGTTTTGCGGAATGGCCCATCTCCATATGCTTTGAGCTAGGTGTGATAGCTGTAGGGAGTGTGTCCCCCCTTGCTTCTGTATGTAATACATTGCCGTCATGTTGTGTGTACGGATCAGGACAGCTTTGCCTAGAAGGTGCAGTTGAAAAGATTTCAACGCTAGGAAGATTGCTAACAATTCCAGGTAGTTGATGTGAAATTGTTTTTGTTGGGGGGGTCCAGATACCTTGAATGGTATGGGTTTGAAGATGAGCTCCCCAGCCGGTGAGCGATGCGTCTGTTGTTAGCACTATCTGTGGGACTGGCTTGAGGAACGACCGCCCTTTGGAAAGGTTCTGTGTGTTCCGCCATTGCAGAGAGCGATGGGTGCGGTCGTCCACCAACACCAGATCTGTTAGCTGACCTTGAGCTTGGTTCCACTGACGTGCTAAGCACTCTTGTAATGGACGCATTTGTAGTCTTGCATGAGGAACGAGAAAAATGCAAGAGGCCATCATCCCTATTAGTTGCATGAACACTCGTGCTGGTAGTGAGTGTTGTGGCTGAAATATTTGAACTAGCTCCTGTATAGCACTTATCCTGACTGGGTTGGGATATGCTAGGGCTGTGGAAGTATTTACTATAGCTCCTAGATATTGTTGTATTCTGGACGGTTGGAGGTGGGATTTGCCCAGATTTACTGTGAATCCCAGACTGTGAAGCAGTTGTATTGTGTGGAGTGTGTGTTGGACACAGCTGTTGTGGGATTTTGCTTTTATGAGCCAGTCGTCCAGATAAGGGAAGACATGAATCTGTTGTCTTCTTAAATGGGCTGCAACCACTGCGAGGCACTTGGTGAAAACTCTGGGTGCTGTGGTGACCCTGAATGGTAAAACTTTGAATTGGTAGTGTTGACCATCTACCACAAACCTGAGATATTTCCTGTGAGCGGGATGAATGGGAATGTGGAAGTAGGCGTCCTTTAGATCTAGAGTGGAGAGAAAGTCGCCTTGCTGAAGTAGTGGAAGCACTTGTTGTAAAGTGACCATGTGGAAGTGGTCTGATTGGATGTAGAAGTTGAGCGGTCTGAGGTCCAGTATTGGCCTGAGAGAGCCGTCCTTTTTTGGAATTAGAAAATAGAGGGAATAGACCCCTGTGCCTTGATGAGGCAAGGGAACCGGCTCTATTGCATGTTTTTGTAATAGTGCAAGAACCTCTTGTTTGAGAAGCGTCCGGTGTTCTGATGACATTGGACGCTGTTTGGGAGGAATGTTGGGAGGGGTAGAAGTGAGTTCCAGGCAATAACCATACTGGATAATTTGTCTTACCCACTTGTCTGTTGTGATGGAATTCCAGACAGGCAGGAACTGTGAGAGACGTCCCCCGACAGGAGTGGGATGATCGGGGGGAAGCGCAGGGAAGTCACTGTTTGGTATTAGGGGAGCTGCAGGTGTTATTACCCCTGCCCTTCTTGTTGTTCCCCCTGTAACCTCCTCTAGAGTATCCTCTGGAAAAGGAGCCCTGGTTGGGACTTTTGTAGGATGAGGATGGGTGTTCTTTTGTATTTGTTTTGGAGCCTGCTCTATAGAAGGAACCCCGAAAGGAGCCTCTGGTAGAGGGTGACTGTAGGGCTCCCATAGACTTGGCAGTCTCTGTGTCCTTTTTTATCTTTTCCAAAGATGTGTCCACTGCAGGGCCAAAGAGGTGCTCATGGTCAAAAGGCTGATTAAGGATGCTATTTTGTACCTCTTGTTTAAAACCAGATACCCTGAGCCAGGCATGTCTGCGTAGCAAAACACTGGTATTTACTGCGCGGGACGCGGTGTCTGCTGCGTCGAGCGCGCATTTGATGGATGTGTTAGTGATGAGTTTGCCTTCCTGTATAAGGTCATTGGCTTTGTCTTTATATTGTTGAGGTAGGTGTTGAATGAGCTTTTCCAGCTCATCATAGTGAGCTCTGTCATACCTCGCCAGGAGGGCTTGTGTGTTGGCTATTTTCCAGTAGTTTGCAGCTTGAGACGCCATACGTTTGCCTGATGAGTCTAATAATTTAGATTCGTCAGGAGGTGGTGTGTCACCTGAACCCTGAGAGTTTGCTCTCTTGCGTGCATTGGCTACAACCGGGACATCTAAAGTAAGTTGACCCTTGATGTATATGGGGTCAGTGGGAGCTGCCTTGTATTTATTATCTATTCTGGGGTTAAGAACCCTAGCTCTAACTGGGTCTTTGAACACCTCAGGAGCGTGTTCAAGAAGACCTTTTAGCATTGGCAAGACATGAGCAGATTTTTGTGGCTGGTCAAAGGTTTCTAGAAGAAAATCCTCTTCTACAGGGTCTGAGTGTAGTTTGACTCCATGGTATGTTGCGGCCCTATTTATTAGTTGGGCAAAACCCACATTGTCATCTGAGGGAGATGGTTTTGAGGGGTAGAAGTCCGGATCATTATGTAGATCAGGATCGGTATTATAGTCATGCCATGGGTCTGAATCCTGTGGTGGCTCATCAGGATCCCCAGTGCCTAATGGTATTACATCTTCATCTTCTTGCCCATCCCCATGTGCATCGTCACTATCCTCTGGTTGTGGAGAATGTGCTGGAGAAATGAGTAAATTAGGGTTAATTGGTGGAGGGGGTGAAGGTGGTAGTGAAGTATTAGTAGCTATGTGTATTTTCTTTAGAGGAACTGGTGCATGTGGTAAATGTTCTGGTTTCCTCTTTGTAGGTAGCTTAGTAAGTATATGACCAGTCCTTGGATGAATTAAGATGGTGGTTTGCTTCGGATCGGGGAGCAAAGTTCTTCGGAATCAATAGTTTTCTTCGGTGTGAAAGATTTCTCCTTGGAAACTGGTCTTGGCTGTTTAGTGACAGTGTCCGGTATAGAAGCTTTTCCTGGATCCGAGACCTTCGGTACGGGTTGTTTCGGCTCCGGAGGTGTTTGTTTGGGAGGCTTAGTTATGGAAGGCTTCTCCTTTGATGTTTTCGGCTCCGAGGTCTTCGGTGCCGAAGGCTTATCCGTGTGCTTCGGTGCTGAGGTCTTATCCGGATGCTTCGGTGTCGAGGTCTTATCCGGCGGCTTCGGTACCGAGGGGTCTTTTGCCGGTTTCGGTGCCAAATGTTTTTCCGGTGCCGACGGAGTGGGGCGCGGCATCTCGGGCGACTTAGCTTTCGGCGCCGAAGATGGTTTTTCGGGACCGGGTGGCTGGCTCGAGCCGGAAGGCTTTTCTTTGTCCTTCGGAGCCGGGCCCGGAGGCGAGGCGCTCGAAGTCTTTGTTCGGTGTGTACCTGAGCCCGGGGGCGAAGGTGACACCAGAGCCTTTGTTATGGTCTTGGGTGGGGCAGGGGTCTCGGTACTCACGTCCCGTTGAGCTGGGGTGACGTCATCTTCGGCGTCGGAGTCGTCTGCTTCGGAGACCGAGTCCTGTTCTTCCTGTTCTGGTTCTGGCAGGCTGTCGGGACCTGGATGGAAGATGTCCGGAATGGAACCTGTGCCTCAGGACATCTCGTGGCGTCGAGCTTGACGATCCCGGATGGTCTTCTTGGACTTGAATGAAAGACGAGCCTCACAGTTGTCCTCTCGATGTTCTGGAGAGAGGCACAGATTACACACGGAATGGAGGTCCGAGTGTGGGAATTTAGCACCACACTGTGGACATTTCTTAAAGGGAGTCCGTTCCATCGACGTCCGTCGTTACCGGCGCGGGTAGGCCCAGCGGCCCGCGTCGAAGTTCGCAAAATGTCGAAGGTTTTCGAAGTTTTCGTCGAGGGTGCGTCGAAGGGTACGCGATCGAGACAATACCGTCGGTTAGCTGTGATTGCGCGTCGAAAGGGGGTTCGATAACAACACCGACCCGGAGCGCAGCAAGTCACATCCGAACCCGATGGTGGAAAAAAAACAATCTAAGGATGGAGTCGATGCCCATGCGCACTGTCGACCGAAGTAGGAGTCACCAACCTCGTGACTACAAAGACTTCTTCGACAAAAACAACATGCAAACATCCGAGCCCAACACCAGATGGCGATCTATGCAAAAGTGTACAATCTGCAGCTCATATGCCTCGAACAGAGAGAACTGCAGCAGCTACAGGTACCCGGGGAAGGCATGTGAGCTGTAGATCACATGCTGTGCATAGACTATATAGCAGTATCCTCCCAAAGCGGTGGCTATCCTGTAGCTGTTGGAGTTGTCTGAAATAGTGTTTTAAGTACTGCTTGACCCACATTGGCTTGTCGTCTCGCTAACACATCTACACAATAGTGTTTGGTGAATGTGTGCGGTGTAGACCATGTTGCAGCTTTGCAAATGTCAACTATGGGAATGTTTCCCAAGAAAGCCATAGTGGCCCCTAGCTTGCGAGTGGAATGTGCCCTAGGGGGTACAGTTAGAGTTCTCTTTGCTTTTGCATAGCAAGTTTGAATGCACTTATCAATCCACCTTGCAAAACCAGATTTGGAGATAGGATTGCCCTTGTGTGGTGGCGCAAAAGCAACTAAGAGTGGTTTTGTTTTACGAAATGATTTTGTTCTTTCAATGTAGTATAAGAGTGCTCTTCTGACATCTAAGCTGTGTAGAGCTTGTTCTGCAACTGAATCAGGTTGAGGGAAGAATACAGGTAACTCTACCGACTGATTTATGTGAAATGCAGATACTACCTTAGGTAAAAATTTGGGGTTGGTACGAAGAACCACTTTGTCTCTGTGTAGTTGGGAAAAGGGTTCTTGTATGGTTAGTGCCTGTAGTTCACTCACTCTCCTTAATGAAGTGATTGCAATGAGGAAAGCGGTTTTCCAAGAGAGGAACTGTGGTTCGCATTTGTGCATGGGCTCAAAAGGTGGGCACATTAATCTTGTGAGGACTATATTAAGATTCCACACTGGGGCAGGTGGGAGTCTTGGTGGTATGACTCTTTTTAGTACTTCCATGAAAGCTTTGATTACGGGTACTCTAAACAACGACACATGCTGCCTATTTTGTAGATACGCAGCTCTTGCTGCGAGGTGTAGTCTGATGGAGGTGTAAGCCAACGCTGACTGTTGCAAGTGTAACAGATAGCAGATGATGTTTTGTATGGAAGCATCAAGAGGGTCGATATGATTGTTATTACAATAAATAACAAATCGCTTCCAATTAGCTGCGTAACAGGCTCGTGTGGTAGGCCTTCTAGCCTCCCTAATGAAAGCCATACATTCTGGTGGAAGGTTTAAATAACCAAACTCTAAGACTTCAGGAGCCAGATCGCGAGGTTCAGTTGTTTGGGATCTGGGTGTCTGATTTCTCCATGGCTCTGAGTTGAGGAGACTGGAGGTTAAATGCAGCTTTTGATGCGGGACCAGAGACAGCTCCAACAGGGTTGTGAACCAAGGTTGATGTGCCCATGTGGGAGCTACTAGGATTAGTGTGAGAGATGTTTGCCTGAGCTTCTGAACCACTAATGGAATGAGTGGGAGAGGCGGAAAAGCGAAGGCAAATATCCCTGACCAGTTCATCCATAGTGCATTGCCTTTGGATTGCGGGTGTGGGTACCTGGAGGCCAAGCTTTGGCATTTTGCATTTTGGTGTGGCAAACTGATCTATCTGAGGTACTACCCAAGCTTGGAAGTATGGGAGGAGAACTTGAGGGTGACGTTCCCATTCGTGTATTTGCTGTCTTTGTCTGCTGAGGAGTTATGCAATCTGGTTGCTCACTCCTGGGAGGTGTTCCGCTAGGAGATAAAGTTTGTGGTGAATGTCTTGGGCTAAGATTGACAGTTGGAGAGAATGTCCCCCCGTTTTTGTATGTAATACATAGCTGTCATGTTGTCTGTACGAACCAAGACAGCTTTGCCCTCCAGGTGAGTCTGAAACGCCTTGAGAGCTAGAAAGATTGCAAGCAACTCTAAATGATTGATATGGAGCAACTTTTGCTGTTGGCTCCACAGGCCTTCCACTTGTGCAAAGTATTTTGAACTACATATTGATTGATCAGCATTTATCAATGTTCAATGTGATTAAATAACATTGAACCAATTTCTTTCCCAAGCACCAGAGTGATTTTGTTTTAATTGTTCTTCATGAGTATATGTACTTCACTGGGACCGCCCATTATTGTACTGTTCGATACCCAGGTCCCAGTGACTGTTTTGTGTCTACCCTTTGTTTATAACATGGTTCCACTGACTGGCTAAGCATTCTTGAAGTGGACGCATGTGCAGCCTGGCTAGGGGGACAATTATGATGCAAGATGCCATAATTCCCAGCAGTTGCATATAAACCCGACGTGGAAGCCAATGATTGGGTTAAAACTGGAGAACTAAAGCCTGAATATTGCGAATTCTGGCTGCGTTGGGAAACGCCAGAGCTTTTTGAGTATCTAGAGTGGCTCCTAGGTAGTCCTGAGTATTGGCTGGTTAGAGATGTGATTTTAGCACATTGATTGTGAACCCAAGTTGATGTAGTAACTGACTTGTTCAGAAAGTGTGCTGAAGACATTGCTGGTACATGCTGGATTTGATGAGCCAGTCGCCAAGTATGGGAAGACATGGATGCTTTGTCTTCTCAGGTGAGCAGCTATTACCGCCAGACACTTTGTGAAGACTCTGGGGGCAGTGACTCCGAAAGGGATTAACTTGAACTGGAAGTGTTGACCCGCTAACACAAACATGAGAAATTTGCAATGAGCAGGGTGGATTGGAATATGAAAATAGGTGTCTTTTAAGTCTAGAGTAGACAGAAAGTCGCCTTTCTGCAGAAGAGGTAGTACTTGTTGAAGTGTTACCATGTGGAAATGATCAGACTGTATGTAAAGACTGAGTTCTCTGAGATCTAATATTGGTCTGAGAGAACCATCTTTTTTGGGTATTAGGAAGTAAAAAGAGTACACGCCCGACCTGTGATGTTGTGGTGGAACGGCTCGATAGCCCCTTTTAGAAGGAGAGACTGTACCTCTTGTTTGAGGAGGTGTAGGTGATCTGGTGAAAGTTTGTGTGACTTTGGGGGAATGTTTGGAGGAGTGTTGGTGAACTCCAGGCAGTAACCAGTAAGGATAACTTGTAGTACCCACTTGTCTGTGGTTATTGACTGCCAGATTGGTAGGAAATCTGAAAGTCTTCCCCCGACAGGTGTTGAGTGGTCGGAGGGAAGTGTAGGCAAGTCACTGTTTTGTATTGGAGGGGGAGGTGCGTGTGTTTGAACCTCTACCCCTGCCTTTGCCGTTGTTGCCTCTGTAACCCCCTCTGAAGTAACCCTTAGAGGCAGAGGGTTGATTATTGCGCTTGTAGGTGGAGGTGGTCTCCGAGGAGGAATTTTTGGAGCCTCCGCGGTAGAAAGAGCACCGAAAGGAACCACAGGCTTGTGTTGATTGAAGGGCTCCCATGGATTTGGCCACTTCAGTGACTTTCTTCATCTTTTCCAGTGAAGAATCTACCACTGGGCCAAAGAGGTGTTCCTTATCAAAGGGTGTGTTTAATATGGAGGTTTGAACCTCTGGTTTGAACCCAGATATGCAGAGCCAGGCGTGTCTCCTTAAAAGGACGCTGGTGTTTCCAGCTCTAGCAGCAGTGTCTGCAGCATCTAGGGAGCACCTGATTGCATTGTTTGAAATAAGTTGTCCCTCACGCACCAGGTCTTGCCCTTTAGATCTATGTTCTTGGGGCAGAAATTGGATCAATTGCTCCATCTCGTCCCAGTGCGCACAGTCGTATCGTGCTAGCAACGCCTGATGTTAGAGATGCTCCAGAAGTTTGCTGCCTGAGAGGCCACCCTTTTCCCCGAAGCATCAATAAGCTCGGATTCTTTATCCGGGGGTGGAGCATCTCCTGTAGTTTGGGAGTTGGCTCTTTTTCGTGCGTTGGACACAACCATGGAGTCCAATGGTAATTGTCCCCTTACATATACTGGGTCAGATGGTGCTGGCTTGCATTTCTTATCTACTCTACGGGTAAGAATACAAGCCCTGACAGGGTCATTGAAGATGTCATCTACATGCCTGATCATCCCTTTGAGCATGAGTAGTGTGTGTGATGACTTTTGTGTGCTGCTAAGGGTTTCAAAGACGAACTCCTCTTCTAGGGATTCTTTGTGCAGCTGCACCCCATGGTAGTTGGCAGCTCTACCTAGTAATTCAATGTAGCCTACACGGTCGTCTGGTGGAGAGGGCTTGGTAGGGTACAAGTCGGGATCATTGCCTGTGGGCGAATTAGTGTTGTAGTCGTCCCATGGGTCTGTATGTACTGGCTGATAATCTTCATCCCCATCCCCATCATCCTGGTTGTCAGGTGTATGTGGTGGTGAATGCTCAGGTGAAATTGGTTGAAAATGAGGGGAAGGTGGTGATGGAAGAGGAGGAGGGGAAGGGTTAGTTCCAACATTTCTCTTCTTCAAAGGACTGTGATATTCCTCTTCTGTATCAGTCTATCTTTTTAAAGTCACTTTAGTGGTGATGTGTCCAGTCTTTGGATGAATGTACAACACCTTCTGTTTCGGGTCCGGTTTGTCGATCAGAATGTCAAAAATGTGCTTTTCTGGTGATTTCGGCACACCGGACTGTTTCGGCGCCAAATGTTTCAGTGCCGGAGTCTTAGGCGTTGGTGTTTTCGGATCAGAAGTGTGTTTCGTGCCGAATGGTGTGGGTCGGAGCCGGACTTTTGTTTCCACCCCGAAGGTTTCGGCTTGGAGCTCGATTTGGAGTGAGGCTTTTCAGAGCCAGAAGGCTTTTTTGTAGGCTTCGGTGCCGGGTCAGAAGCGTGGTCTCGGTGCCGGTGCCGACAAGCGCCCGAGGGCGCGGGTTGGACCGGAGTCTTCTTTTTGTGTTGAGGTGGACCTTGGGATGAGGGAGGGTCTGTACTCTCAGTACATTGTCCATGCGGGATGTCTTCATCTTGGTCGGCGCTGTGCTCTGAGATGGAGATCGGCTCCTGCTCCTCTTCGGTTCCCATGGCATCCCCGGCCTTTTCGTCCAATTGTTGCCCGAAGATGTCCGGAATGGAGCTTGTGTGCTGGCTCTGCATGTCCCGATGTCGAGCCCGACTGTCGCAAGTGTTTTCTTGGAGCGGAAAGCCTGGCACGCGTCGCAGTCCTGTTCTCTGTGTTCCGGAGACAAACACAGGTTGCATACTTCGTGTGAGTCGGTGCGCGGGTATTTTGCGTGACACCGAGGGCAGAATTTGAAGGGAGTTCGTTCCATCGACTGCGGGTCGGACCGACGTGGGTAGGCCAGACGGCCTTCCACGAGCTTTCCAATCGAAAGATAGTTTTAATAAGTAAATACGATACGCGAAGAATGGGAGATGTGATCGGAAACAATACAGACGAGGGAAACCGAAGGAACGGTGTCGAACCGGAACGCAGTAATTCACATCCGAACCCGATGGCGGAAAAAAACAATCTAACAATGGAGTCGATGCCCATGCGCACTATCACCAAAAGGAGGAGTCACCTACCTCGTGACTGGAAAAGACTTCTTCGAAGAAAAACAAAGTGCAACATCCGGACCCAACACTAGATGGCAGGAGTATGCACAGCATGTGATCTACAGCTCACATGCCTCGAAAATAGTGTTATCGGTTTTAGGGTAAGTATTCGGTAGTGGGAGTTGAGGTTCTGGGGGTAGACTCAGGGGTCCCCCAGGGTCAGAGATGCACTCTCGTTACACCCTCAGCGGCACTAGGGCAGCCGGGTGCAGAGTGCTGAGGCCCAACGTTATCCAATGGGGGATAGGTGGCCTTTGGTTGGTGGCTGCTGACGAGCAGGCTACTTGGTTGTGGGAGCAAAGCTCCTGGACTTTAGCTCAGGGCAAAGGGGGAAACAAAGTAGTACCAAAGGTGCACCCTCAGCGGCACTAGGGCGGCCAGATGCAGGGTGCTGTTTTGACGTCGGGCGCCCTGTTGTTTGCAATGGGAAACCTCCGGTTTGCAAAGGCACTGCAGGCTCGGTGACAAAGGTCTTCTGGGTGCAAACACCACTTCGAGAGGTAAGTTGGGATCTTGGGGGATGGTTAGGCACAGTCGGTTTGGCCACCCAAGGACGTGGGGCGTCGGGTGCAGGGGTGCCTTTTAGGGTCGGATCTTCTTACCAGCTCCTGGTCGCAGTTGGGGGGGACCTTCCGGATTTAAGCGCAGGCGTCGGCTGGAGGTTTGAGGCCGGTCAGGGGTCGCCGGATCACGGGTCAGGATCGCCGGGGAGCCCATCTCGTGGTGTTTGCCCACTCGAGCCGTGGATGGCGGGTGCAGAGTGGTACTGATTCGCGGTGTTCGGCCGGAGCCAGAGGTTGGAGATGAACAAATCCGGTGTAGCCGGGAAACACAGTCTTTGTGGTTGAAGGCAGGCAGGTCCTCCAGGATTTTTGAGGTTGCTGGCTGCAGGACACACCGGGATTTCGCAGGAGCAGGTTCGAGGTGGAGACAGGCCGGTAGGGCTGGGGCCAAGTCAGTGGGCGTCTTCCTCGTTAGCTTCGGCACGCTGCTCGGTCCTCCTTATTTTCTTGTAGTTTCTTCTGGTCTGAGGAAGCAAGGTTCAGAGGTGCCCCTAAATACTAGATTTATGGGTGTTACAGGTAGGTAAAAGGTTGGGACCAATGGGTCCCTTCCCTGGGGTGGGTACACCCACTATTATGCCACCCTCCAGTGGGATGGGGGCATAAGCCTTTCCCTGGTTGGCTGAGTCCCCCCATCTGCAAGATGGCGGGACTGAGAGTTGTGCTTCACCTTGCCTCCCCCACCTGAGGGGTGGAGTTGGCAGAGGTGGGCACACCTCTCTTCCTCACTTGTTTTTCCCGCCGGTTCTCCCGAACAAAGTGGGGGTCAGAACCAGTGGGGACCAGTTGCTGAAAGCAGCAAGTGGCCTGGGGAAGCTCACAAAGGCGGCAAGCCTTTGAAGCTTCCCCTTCGTGGACCTGTCCATCCTGGGGGAGGAGGCTTGGCACCTCGTCCCAGGATGTGCATTGTTTCAGGCCCCCCGAGAGTAGCAGGCTCTCAACCCAGGGATCCAGAACATGTCTGGTGGTGGCAGCTGAAAGCAGCCACTCAGCCTAGACAGTAGTGGTAGGTTAGTTTTCAGGGGGCATCTTAAGATGCCCTTTGTGTGCATTTTTCATTAAATCCCACACTGGCATCAGTGTGGGTTTAATGCGCTGAGAAGTTTGATACCAAACTTCTCAGTTTTCAGTGTAGCCATTATGGTGCTGTGGAGTTCGTAATGAAACTCCCAGCACCATATACTCTTAATGGCAGCACTGCACTTACAATGTCTAAGAATGGACTTAGACACTGTAGGGGTACAGGGCTCATGCACCTGTACCCTCACCACTGGCATAGGGCACCCAGCTAGAGGGGTGACTGATGTATGCCAGGGCAGTGGGTTGTAGGCAGGGCACACAGGGATGTGTGCCATGTCGACTCTTCACTTAGTTCTGCACCAAAACACGCAGCCTGCAAAGGCAGTGTGCAAGTGTGAAGGTACAGGACCTCTAAGGGTGGCACAATAAGTGCTGCAGCCCTTAGAGGCCTTCTCTGGTCACAGTGCCCTGGGTACCTGTGGTACCATTTACCAGGGGCTAACTTGTGGCCTGAGATGCCAATTGGGTTTAATGCAATTTTAGGGAAAGAACATAGGCCCTGGGTACCTGGTTAGCAGGAGCCCAGGGCACACTCAGTCAAAGAACATCAGCAATTCAGCAAAAAGTGGGGGCAACCATGCAGAAAGAGGGCACTTTCTCACAGGAAGCCCTGGACTCTGTGCACAGTATTAACACCTAGTTGCAATATCATATACAGAACCAGCTTCCTATAACATGTTATTTAATGAAACTATGATATGATAAATAGATCAAATATTAGCTGGATGGAAAAGGAAAAACAGATTTATAAACCATTTCATAGTGCCAGATATCTGAAAGTGAAATGTTATTAATTTACGGATCATATCACTGCATTAGAATGAAAAAACTCGTACCAGGCCTTTGTCTTTTGAAGCTTCCTGCATTCCAACAAACCCGTACTTGGCGTTGATCGAAGCCCTGATGGCAGCCTGAACACCAGGATCCCTAGACTGCAGAGGAAAAAAATAATCTCACTTAACTTGCACATCACTGGCCATGTGCATACTGAAAATTTACAAGGAGTGCCATTTTTTACTTCTGTTTGCTTATTGCTCCAAGGCAAACCAAAATTCAATCAACACTACACAAGCATCAACCCTCACCCCCATGCCCCGTCTAATCGTACTTTTATAAAATGCTGATGCTAAACATACATTGGAGACCATGGTCGGTTTACACTGCCGTCGAGTAAAAGGATCCATTTGTTGGTGCTTCATGTTCTTACTCTCTTCCTGCAAAATAATAAGACAGTTCAGTATCCAATAAAACAAAAGTACATATGTTCTTGCAGCTTTCAAACAGTCTCTTTCAGCGCCCTTCTCTCTGTCTTGTAATCCTGTACTAAAAGTTCAATTAAGGGCTTTCAGTTCAAGGTACCCAATTTTGTCTCTTCTATCCTACTACCCACAAACAAACAAGAACACAAGAGGGACAAGATTAATTAACAGATATCAATGCAACAAGGGTGCTTATTCATAACATAATATAAATACATATTTGCCCTTCCAATCTTTAATTACTTTGCAATAAAGCAATTTGAAGGCATCACTATCCAAGATGTTCATTCAGATCTCTGGCAAGTGGTGAACTGCCCATGGAACTGTTGCCTATTCAAGAAACGGTATGCAGTCTTTTTCCCACATGATGTAACCATGCAAGTAAATACTACACAGGCCTTTTTTGGTACTTCACCACGTGGTACTTTACAACACAGCCATTTTTTTTTTTTTTTAAATGTCACAATTATGTTATAAAAAGGGAATTTAAGGGTTATGGAATGGGTAAGGGTTCAGGGTGGCAACTGTTTTAAAGGGATTTCTAGTGTTCAGAGGTGGGTAAGTGTACGGGGTAGGCAGCATCTTTTAGGTTTCAGGGATGATTAAAGGTACTAAGGGTTTTTTTATGGTTCAGAGATGGGTAATGGGTAGTAATATTTTAAGGGTGGGTAATGGTACAGAGTAGTAAGGGTTTTTAGGGTTCAGGGTGGATAAGGCTATGGGTAATAAGGGTTTTGAAAGAGTTCAGGGATGGGAAAGTGTATGAGGTAGAAAGGGGATTAAGAGTTTTTTAGGGTTTAAGAATAGGTAAGGTAACGGGTAGTAAAGGGTAAATTTGTTTCAGTTGCTTTCTTCAAAGAAAGTTCGAGCTACGAGATGCTGTCTGACCCCTCCTCTGGACTTTAATTGCACAAGGGCACAGACTCCATGTTAGATTGCTTTCCGCACAGCAGGTGAGAGGCTGAATGGAGTGTGAACAAAAGATGAGATGTCTTATTGCAATGTATGGTGCAGGAAAGTGTATTATAGAAATCTGAATCATCAAATGCGCATCTAGGGAGGAGGGTGGGAGACCTATGCACTAGACATGATCTTGATGGCACCCCCCGATTCAGATATATATTATTTGTGCAGAAACGTCTTTAATTTGTAGGAGTCTTGTCGACAGTGAAGTCGTAGACAGGTGCCCCGTCGAGTTGAGTCTATGAGGTATCTCACTGATGGGGATGTCGTAGACTTTGACTCCAACAGTGACTTTGTCAACGATGTGTCGTCAGCGGTGCCGCCTTTGGTCTTACAAATGCTTCTGTTTTTGCCGGCATCTACATTTCCTTTGTCATTTCAGTTCTTGTCACTGAAGGCTTTCGTGCTGATTTCTCCATTGAGGGTTCCATAGATGATTTTTCCTTTGTCGACGGTTTTGTTGATGTGTAAACCCTTGTCAAAGTTGAAAGTTTTGCTGCCGGCGAGAGGAAGGGATATGGTAATGAGGCTCAGGACAAGGAGCTCTTGATCTTTTTAGAGATGATGGTTCAAGTTTTTTGGCTTTTTTAAAGGTATGAAGTACTTCAAGAAACCTACTTCAATGTTTACATTTTTTTTGTTGCTTTTTTTTATTTTATTAGATGGGTTTTCTTCACTTGTACCTGTTTCAGAGACAAGTTTTTCTTTAGATTGAGCCCACTTGTGGGTCTTTTTAGATGAATCAGAATCTTGATCTGAGGCAGTTGCCCCTTTAGATTTTTGCAGCCAAATTAACAGCCTTGCCTCTTTCTCTTTTAAAATTTTAGGAGAGTTTTCTGCATATATTGTCGTCTTTTGGCTTTTGGGAGGGATGAAAACAGTAAATACAGCAGCTATGAGGGTCAATCCATCTAGGCTCTTTATGGTAGAATCAGAAGTTCTGAAATATTCTAGGATATGAAGTGTTCTGAAATCCTCAATAAATCGTGTCTCCTAAGTCTGAAAGTATTCTGAAAATTAACTTGACTTAGAAGATGTGAGAAGAGCTCAAGGGGACCTTCACACATGACGTGTGGTAAAAATCTGAATGATGGTGGCCTCTCAGGGTGTGGTGTTCCATCTGGTTACCCCTGATTGGATGGAGTTTGGTTCTTTTTAAAATGATGTGTCTAGGTTAATAAGCAAATGCAGAGAAAGGGAACCCCCTCTATAGGGTAACTGAGATCAGGGAGAAAGAGGGGGGGGAAAAGAGAACAATAAACCAGAAAAAAACTCCCCTTTGACCTATATTACTTTACAGAACAGATTGCATCTGGTATGGGTATATGCAAAGTGACATGAACACAATTACTCAATAATAAAATACACAATTCATTGTTTATTTTTCTATTTATCTTCAACTTGTTATTTATAGTAACTTTTTTTGTTTTTTTCCTTATTCAATATATCATTTGAATCATCATACAACAATATTTTTGGAGTACACATTCTTTCCTTTCTTTTTTTAAAAATTAGTACAAAAATACTTAAACAAAGGTACTGAACCCCAACGAAATGAGCAACACTATACCATGAGCAAACACACTCATTCATTCCACACAAACGTTCACAGTCATTCAAAAGCACTTATACACATCTGGGTGTAAAGAGAAAACACAGATGTCACAAGTTTCCACAACAAACTTAGATGACCATATACATCAAGGTCTGGACAGATGAGGTCGAAGCGCGTTTCGGTGGATTGAAACACGATGTGAACCACCTTCTTCAAGACCTTTCCCAAATGGCATAGGTATTCATACAAACTTTTGAAAGGGGGTACAGGGTAGTTCTTCAAATTACTCCAATCCAGACACAGTGAAGACATGCAGTTATATATTTAGCTTTTGGCAATGGTGCCTATTTAACTGTGGCCATAGTCCACTGAGAATGCATGTGGCCCTAAAATGAGAGCCTAAGTTCTAAGGCTCTTGTAAATATTGCCAAGACGGATGACGGCAGAGATTATCACAGTTTACATAAATAAAGGTGTGGAGAGAGGTGTATCTGTGTATTATATATCTAACCCAGAGTAGGGATGATACTGGCAATGATGTAAGACACTAGTTCTCGCGCCAATAACGGGAAAGAATGCCTCTGCGTTCCCGCGGTGGGTCGACCTTCATTAATGAGTATATCCGTCTTGGGACTGCGCATCCATCATATCCGTGTTGTCACGTTAGGTTAATAAGCAACAGTGGTTACAGCTTAGGGACTATGTTTAACATGGTACTGCTATTAAAATGATACCGTCAAACTCCCAGCTCGACAACGGGTGATGATTCAAGAATGTGAATCGATGAAAGAAGTAGCATTTTCCATTCATAACATGTGTGGCTGTAGATGCACGTTTAGCAGGCTGAAAAGCAGTATCCTCCCAGGTGCTGTGGTTAGTGCATGGATGATGCAAATGTGTAAAAAAAACATGGTTTTCTCAGTACTGCCTGACCAACTAATTCTTGTTGGCAGGCTAATATGTCCACACACTAGTGCTTAGTGAATGTGTGTAATGTGGACCATGCAACTGCCTTACAAATGTCAACTATGGGGACGTTGCAGAGGAAGGTAACAGTAGCCCTTTTTTCACAAGTAGAATACGTCCTATGGAGAGCACGTAGTATTCTTTTTGTTTTTGCTATAAGGTAGCGAGTTTGGATGCACTTGACAATCCATCTGGCTATGCCTGCTTTGGATATGGTCTGTCCTCTATGAGATTTAGCAAATGAAACAAATAGCTGGTCTGATTTGCAGAAACGTTTGGTCCTACCAATTTAATACACAAGGGACCTTTTAACATCAAGAGTGTGTAAGGTCCTTTCTGACTGACTGAAGCTATGGAACGAAAACTGGAAGTTCAATAGTTTGAGAAGAAAAGCTGATACTAACTTTGGAAGAAATGTGAGAGTGGTTCAGAAAACTACTCTATCTTTATGTACCCTTATGAAAGGCTCTCGGGTAGTAGGGGCTGGTAGCTCACTAATACGCCTCAGGTAGGTAATGGCGATTAGCAAGGCTGCCTTCTAAGAAAGGAAATAAAGGGGGCATGAGTGCAAGGGTTAAAAAGGTAGGCCGTTAGTCTGGTAAGAATTATGTTGAGATTCCATACTAGGGCAGGAGGGGCTCAAGGGGATATTTTAGTCACAACATAAATGCTTTAATCAATGGAACATTAAACAGTGATGTATGCTGTAAGTTTTGCAAGTAAGTTGCAACAGAATGCAAATGGATGTGTATGCTAACCCTGACTTTTGTGGGTGGAGAAGGTAACTAACTATCTTCTGCAGTGTAGGGATTAAAGGATCAGAGTTGTTGGCATGCAATAACTGACAAATCTTTTCCATTTTTTGCTGTGCAACAAACCCGAGTTGCAGGGCACCTGGCCTCTTTAAGAACGGACATGCATTTTTGTGGGAGATGCAGGCACTGAAAATCTAGGCCCTCAGGTGCCAAAAAGCAAGACTGAGCTGTATTGGGTCTGTGTCTGATTTGACCGTGTCTGGGCGAGGAGATCTGGTTTGAAAGGAATCTTGTCATGTGGACTGATGGACAGTTCTATTAGAGTAGAGAAGCAAGGCTGCGGTCTGTCCCAGGTTGGCGTGACTAGGATGAGAGAGAGAGAGATATTTATCTGAGGTTCCTGAAGACAGATGGAAGTAGTGGGAGAGGCGGAAAAGTGTAAGCAAATATCCCCTCACCTGTTCATCCATAGGGTATTGTCTATGGATTGTGGGTATCTGGCGGCAAAGCTTCAGCATAGTGTGTTTTAGGCTGTTGCAAATAGGGCTATCTGTGGAGTGCCCCACTTTCGGAAATATGTCTGAAGGGCTTGCAGGTGGAGTTAACACTTGTAGATTTGCTGGAGTGACCTGCTGAGTAGGTACCCAAAGTTGTTGGCTAGTCCTGAGAGATGTTGTGCTACTAGGTGAAGCTTGGGGTGAATTTCCCAGTACCAAATGGTTTGTGCTGTATGAAGGCGCTGCAGTGAATCTGTGCCCCTCAGCTTCTATATGTGGTATATGGCAGTCATGTCTGTTCTGACTGCAACACCTTTCCCCAGAATGATTTGGAGAAAAGCATTGATAGCAAGGTTTATAGCTAGAAGCTCCAGAAAGTTGATGTGGCAATTCTGATTTTGTGATGGCCATTGGCCCTGTATAGTGTGGTGGTCTAAGTGAGCACCCAATCCCAGGAGAGTTGTGTCCATAGTAATGGTCACATGCAGAACTTGGCATGCGAAAGGCCTGCCTTGCACCATGCTGGTGGGTTTCCACCATTGCAGAGAGTGGTGCGCTGAGCTTGTGACCATAGGACTTCCAGACACTCTTGCAAGGGCCTCATGTGCAATCTTGTGTATGGTACTATTGCAATGCAAGATGCCATCATCTCTAAAAGGCGCATGAATGAAAGCACTGGAATATTATAGTTTGGATGAATAAGAGTAAGTATTTATTGGAGGTTGACAACTTTTTGCTGGTTTAGTTATGCTATTGTGGCGAAGGTGTCTAGGAGAGCCTAGGAAAGACTGCAAGTAAAAAGGCACAAGAAGGTATTTTGTGGCAATTATGGTGAATCCCAGTATGTGAAACTGGGAGGCTGTTGCCTATGTGTGCACTAGACAGTGGGTTTTACTGTTTCTCTAGATCAACAAAACATCTAGGTATGAAAAACCTTTGATGCACAGGGTGGATTCGAATGTAGAAATAGGAGTCTTTGAGATCGAGCACTGTTATGAAGTCTCCTTGTTGCAGAAGGGGAGTGACTTCTTGAGGTGTGGTCATTTTGAAGTGTTCCGAAATGATGTAACGGTTGAGGGGCCTGAGATAGAGTATTGGTTCGAAGGACCTGTCCTACTTGGATATGCGAAAATACGAGTATACCCCTTTCCCCTGGTGTTGCACCTCTTCTTAGAGAAGGTGGACGTGCTCTGTACGGAGCTTGTGTTTGCAGCAGAAGGTGGGATTCTGGGAGGGGTTGCATATAGTTTGAGACAGTAACCATGTTCTATAATGCTTAACAACCATTTATCTGAGGTGATTTGTTGACATTGAGGGAGATAATAGCTTAGTCTCACCACCTCCCCCCCCCCACCCCACAAGTGACATGATCGGAGGGTGGAATCTGCGTGCTGTCACTGTTTAGTAGGGGGTAAGCCCTTTGTTGGTGCCTCCCATGCCCCTTACCCCTGTGGATTCCCCTATATGTTCTGCAGCTGTAACCTCTACCTCCCTGATGTAGGTAGGAGTGTTGATGCGCCTTTGGTATGATTGTTGATCAGGGGAGGTAAACTTTGAACCACCACCCCTGGAATGGTGTCTACAAAAGGACCAGTGGAAAGTGATGCCCTGTAAGGACCTCATAGACTTTGCAGTCTCTGGGCCCTTTTTTTTATTTTACCTAACATCTCATCAACTACAGGCCGAAGAGATGTTCTCTACTGAAAGGCAGGTTGGTGAGCTTAAATCTGAGAAACGCACGAGTGTTGGCATAGTATGACACTTGTGTTCATGCCCCTAGATGCTGTGTGTAGGAAATTGGGTTTTTTGTTGCAGTTGTCCCCAAACTTTTTGCCCTCTTTTAGCTGCCGGATGCTGGTTTTCAATTCTGACAGAGCAATGCGATCTGCTAACCAGACCTCAGTGCCAGTACTATTTCCTTAAAACAAGATGATATCTAATTGTAAACAAATGGCAAACTACTTTACTACCCCTGTAAGTCCCTAGTTAATGGTACCCCTGGTACTTGGGGCATGAGTACTACAGAGGGTCCCTAAGTGCTACAGCATATGTTATGCCACCCTAAGGGACCCATACACAAATTCCACACAGACTGCCATTGTAGGCTGCAGGACATTGTTCAAGCCTTGTTTGAAAACATGACAATGCATACTCCCGTGAGCAATGTGTAGGAAAGCGCCCCTTTTTGACATGGTCAACCCCACTTTCTGCCTGGTATAATAACAATAATAATTCCTATTTGTAAACTGTGAACATATCACCCCCTTAAGGGTTTCAAGGTACCGGGGGCCGCTGAGGAGATTAAGTGAGCTATTGCCCAGAGTCACAAGATGCTAAGCTGCTGCCGGCGATCGAACCGTGAAGCCCCCGTGCTCCAGAGTCAGCCGCCCTGGCCGCTGCGTTACAGCTCACCCTATCTGATGCAATTTTGACAGAAGTGCACTGGGCTCCTGCTATCCAGGTCCCCAGTGGCAAATCTCTTTCCCTAAAACTGTACAATTGTTTCCCAATTGGCAATACCTTTAGCACCCCCGTATGTCCCTAGTAAATGGTACCCCGGGTACCTAGGGTAAGGAGGCTAAAGAGTCCCCAAGGGCTGCAGCATGTACTGTGCCACCCTAAGGGACCCCTTGCCACATTTGTTGGTGGAAAGGGGTCCCTTAGGGTGGCACATATTTTCATGATAAGTCATAAGCACTTGAATAGTCCCACCCACGTGCGGGGACCCTGGAGCACTTTTTAGATACATCTTCTTAAGTGGATATTATTCGCCTTTCTTCAGGAAGGCCTGCAAAGACACTTAAGAGATAGAGAGACAATAATGAAGCCTAAATACATAGGCTACACTGGCCGCCTCTTCAACTTGAAGTGAAAAAAGGGTGCCAGTGCACTCTATTTTGTACAATTTTGTAGAGTTAAACACAGAAGAATCCCCTTCACAAAACACCTTTTTTCCTGATGGAGATGAAAGAGAGGACAGAATAACCTCATAGGCTGCCATTATATGTATGAGGTATAGTGTGCACAGAGTCCAGTGGAACCCCAAAGGTAGGCAGGGGCAAAGTTAGATAGAACCTTACTCTCTATTTGTGGTAGTGTGGTCGAGCAGTAAGGCAGTATCAGAGGACAGTGTGAAGCATTTGTTGTACACACTCAGTCAGCAAATGAATTCACACACTCAAAGACTGAATTTCAGACCAATTGTTTTTGTATAAAAATATTCTTTTAGTTATTTTATCTCTAGAACCAAGCAAGCCTGGCACAGGTAAGCAATAAATACTTTACAGTAGTAAATGCTGATTGTAAAACAGTTCAATTGCAAATGTACTATGGTTTGACTTACAGTATTGTTTCAGAGAAATGAAATCACTTGTAAATACAGTACATAGACTTGAATGGGATTTTCAGTAAAATAGCAGGTAAGTTACTTTTGGATTACTTTTCTTACTCAGTGCTGGATGCCTAGATGCAGCACTGGGACATTTCCTGTAAGCAGGTGAGTAAAAGTGTTTTTGCTAAATCGTACAATTTTAAAGAATTTCTTTAGGCTTCAAAACTCCACACTTAGAATCTTTTTCAGGAAAAAGTGTCAATGTTATCCTATGGAGGAAAATATGGTTATCGGTTTTTAGGTAAGTATTCGGTAGTGGGAGTTGAGGTTATGGGGGTAGACTCAGGGGTCCCCCAGGGTCAGTGATGCACTCTTGTTACACCCTCAGCGGCACGAGGGCGGCCAGGTGCAGAGTGTTGAGGCCCAATGTTATCCAATGGGGGATGATAGGGAGCCTCCGGTTGGTGGCTGCTGGCAAGCAGGCCACTGGGTTGTGGGACCAAAGCTCCTGGACTTTAGCTCAGGGCAAACAAATTAGCACCAAAGGTGCAGCCTCAGCGGCACTAGGGCGGCCGGGTGCAGGGTGCTGTTTCGACGTCGGAAGCCTTGTTTCCAATGGAGAGCCTCCGGTTTGCAAAATAACTGCAGGCAGGGAGACGAAGGACTTCTGGGTGCGACCACCACTTTGAGAGGTAAGTTGGGAAGTTAGGGGTTGGTTAGGCACCGTTGGTTTGGGCACACAAGGCCGTGGGGCGTCGGGTGCAGGGGTGCCTTTCGGGGTCGGATCTTCTTTCCTGGTCGCGGTTAGGGGAGCCTTCTGGTTTTAGACTGCAGGCGTCGGCTGGAGGCTTGAGGCAGGTCAGGGGTCGCCGGATCTCGGTTCAGGATCGCCGGGGTGACCTCCTCGTGGTGTTTGCCCACTCGAGCTTGGGCCGTGGACGGCGGGTGCAGAGTGGGACGGATTCGCGGTCTCCGGCTACTGCCAGAGGTTGCAGTTGAACAAATCCAGTGTTCACGAGAGAAGCAGTCTTTGGAAGTGAAGGCAGGCAGGTCCTCCGGGGTTTTTGAGGTTGCTGGCTGCAGGACACACCGGGATTTCGCAGGAGCAGGTTCGAGGGGGAGACAGGCCGGTAGGGCTGGGGCCAAGTCAGTGGGCGTCTTCCTCTTCTTAGCTGCTGCACGGCTGTTCGGTCCTTCTTTTCTTCTTGTCGGGATCTGAGGAAGCAAGGTTCAGGGGTGCCCCTAAATACTAGATTTAGGGGTGTTACAGGTAGGTAAAAGGCAGGGACCAATGGTTCCCTTCCCTGGGGTGGGTACACCCACTATTATGCCACCCTCCAGTGGGAGGGGGGCATGTGCCTATCCCTGGTTGGCTGAGTCCCCCCATCTTCAAGATGGCATGGACTGAGAATTGTGCTTCACCTCGCCTCCCCCACCTGAGGGGTGGAGTTGGCAGAGGTGGGCACACCTCTCTTCCTCACTTGTTTTTCCCGCCGGTTCTCCCGCCCAAAGTGGGGGTCAGAACCAGTGGGGACCAGTTGCTGAAAGCAGCAAGTGGCCTGGGGAAGCTCACAAAGGCGGCAAGCCTTTGAAGCTCCCCCTTCGTGAACCCTGCCCATCCTGGGGGAGGAGGCTTGGCACCTCGTCCCAGGATGTGCATTGTTTCAGGCCCCAGGCTCTCGACCCAGGGGTCCAGAAACATGTCTGGTGGTGGCAGCTGAAAGCAGCCACTCAGCCTGGACACTAGAGGTGGGTTAGCTTTCAGAGGGCATCTCTAAGATGCCCTCTGTGTGCATTTTTCATTAAATCCCACACCGGCATCAGTGTGGGTTTAATGTGCTGAGAAGTTTGATAGCAAACTTCTCAGTTTTCAGTGTAGCCATTATGGTGCTGTGGAGTTCGTAATGACAAACTCCCAGCACCATATACTCTTAATGGCAGCACTGCACTTACAATGTCTAAGAATGGACTTAGACACTGTAGGGGTACAGGGCTCATGCACCTGTACTCTCACCACTGGTATAGTGCACCCAGCTAGAGGGGTGACTGACCTATGCCAGGGCAGTGGGTTGTAGGCATGGCACACAGAGATGTGTGCCATGTCGACTCTTCACTTTGTTCTGCACCAAAACACGCAGCCTGCAAAGGCAGTGTGTGAGTGTAGTGGTACAGGACCTCTAAGGGTGGCACAAATAGTGCTGCAGCCCTTAGAGGCCTTCTCTGGTCACAGTGCCCTGGGTACCTGTGGTACCATTTACCAGGGACTGACCTGTGGCCAGAGATGCCAATTGGGTTTAGGCTTCAATTCAGTTTTAGGGAAAGAACATAGGCCCTGGGTACCCGATTAGCAGGAGCCCAGGGAACACCCTGTCAAAGTACATCAGCAATTCAGCACAAAGTGGGGCCAACCATGCCGGAAGAGGGCACTTTCTCACAAATAGAAGCTGTGCCTTTAAGAATCCAGAGACCACCCGTACCCCATTATGCACAACTAGTGGCAGTTACTTCAGTTTTATTTTTAGGGCGATGTGAAGCGAATGCATGCCTCATGTCTGGGTCCCTCTGTCTATTCCACAGGGGAGGCGGAGGGTTGCTTATGACTTATCATGGAAATACTCCTACGAGAGAACTGGAATTACAGGTAAGAAACAGTTTCTTCTCTTGTAGGAGATTTCCATGTATAGTCATAAGCACTTGAATAGATTAGCAAGCCCATCCCTACAGAACGCGGTGGAGGAGACAGAGGATAATGATAGACAGATTTAAGCAAATAGGTTCCTAAGGGAAGCCTGCCCTACTTGAGCATCTGCCTTGGCATCAGAGTCCAGGCAGTAGTGTTTAGTGAATGTACGAACTGAATTCCAGGTTGCTGCTAAGCATACCTCTGGAATGGGTATGTTGCGGAGCAAAGCCGCGGTAGGTGCCTTTCCTCTGATAGAATGAGCCTTAGGCTTAGCCACTAGAGATTTGTTCGTTTTTTGGTAACAGAGTAAGATGCACAAAACAATCCCTCTGGAGATGGACTGCTTAGAAGTCACTAGACCTGTACGGAGGGAGACATAATTTACAAATAATTGGTCAGATCTCCATAGATCTCTAGTTTTATCCAAATAGAATTTAAGAACCCAGTTAACATCCAGGGAATTAAGAGATCTCTCCGCTGGAGTAGATGGATGTTGGAAAAAAGTAGGTTAAGAGATAGTCTGGTTAACATGGAAATCCAAAATCACCGTAGGGAGGAATTTCGGTTGAGTCCTCATGACTACTTTGGATGCATGAAAACTGTGTATGGTTCTTAACAGAAAAGTGCCTGGATTTCACTAACCCTGCGGGCAGATGTTATAGCCACAAGGAAAGCTGTCTTCCAAGACAGATGCTGAAGAGACACCTTATGTATGGTTTAAAAAGGTTCCTGCATAAGGCGAGAGAGAACCACATTAAGCTCCCAAGGAGGAGAAGGACGTCTAATGGGAGGAAAAAGCTTGTTCAAACCCTCCAGGAAATTTCTGATGACAGGAATTCTGAAAAAGGAAGTTTGTGAAGGGCATTTCCTGTAGGCAGTAAGAGCTGCCAGGTGAACCTTAATGGAGGACATATGGAGCAAATATGGAAGGATAACATCTTCCTGGCAAGAGGTAGGATCCTCATTCTTCTATGAACACCAAGTACAGACTCTTCCATTTATGGGCATAAGCGGAAATTGTGGAAGGTCACTTTGCTTCACTATGGATGTCCATGCAGTCTTGAGGCAGGTTCAAGTGTCCATAATGTACTATCTCAGGAGCCATGCTGCCAAATTCAAAGAAGAGAGGTTGGGGTGCACCATCTGGCCTCCGAACTTCGTTAGCAGATCTGTCTTGCATGGTAGCCTGAGATGTGGACGGATAGACCTGTGAAGGAGGTCCGTGAACCACCACTGACGTGGCCACTCCAGGGCTAGGAGTATCATCTTGGCCCTTTACTGCGATAGCTTGATGACGACTGCTGGGATTAGGGGAACTGGCGGAAAGGCGTAGAGAAATCTGCCGGACTAGTTGATCCATAGGACATTTCTCAGGGTTCCCGGTTGGTAGTACCTCGATGCGAAGTTTTGGCATTTGCTGTTTTTTGCAGTGGCGAACAAGTCGACCTCCGGAGTACCCCATCTTCCGAAGATATCGTGGACCACGTCGTCATTTAAGACTCACCCATGGTTTTTTCTGGAGGAGCCTGCTGAGAGAGTCGGCCTGAGCATTCTTAACACCTGGGAGGTGAGCTGCTGTAATCGTGAGATTTCTGGCCAGAAGCCACTTTCAGGTCGTCTGGGCTTCCAGAGATAAGGGTCTGGACCTCGAGCCTCCCTGCTTGTTGAGATAGTACATTGTTGTTGTATCGTCTATCTGAACAAGCAGGGAGTTGGAGAGGAGTGATGGCTGAAAGGACTTCAGGGCCAGATGAACTACCTGTAGCTCTAGTAGATTGATATGGTACGTGGATTCTCTGCGGTACCATTTGCCTTGAATTTGAAGGTGGCCTGTGTGTGCTACCCATCCCTGGAGCAAGGCATCCGTGACGATTGTCTGAACAGGTATCGCCTTGAGAAACGGGATCCCTCTTAGCAGATTGGTTGGATAGCACCACCATTTGATGGAACACAGGGTATGCTGAGACAATTGAATCCTGTCTTCCTAATCTCCTGTTCGCTGGTCCCATTGGTCCTCTAGACATTCCTGTAGGGGCCTCATGTGGAGGCGTGCATTCTGAGTGAGAAATATGCAGGAGGCCATCGAGCCCAGGAGAGAGGAGACCGTCCTCACTGTTAGCTGAGCGATTGCATTAGAGAGACTGAGCCTTCCGAAGGATCGATAAACGTCTACTCAGAAGGAAACACGCTTGCCTTGACTGTATCGATGGAGGCCCCCAAATATTGCAGGAACTTTACTGGGATCGAGGTTGACTTTGCATGGTTGACATGAAGGACCAGCCGAGGGAGAAGATCGAAGGTCCAATAGAAGTGAAGTTGAGGGTCCTGAGACCTGGATGCTTTGATTAGCCAATCGTCTTGATATGGATAGACTAACACTTCGCGTTTCCTTAGATGGGCCGCAACTACCGTCATGCATTTTGAAAAAGTCTTGGGTGCTCACTTCAGGCCAAATGAAAGTACTCGGTACTGATAGTGGTTGTGCCCCACTGCAAACCTCAAGAACTTGCGATGCTTTCTGGTAATGAGTATGAGAAAGTATGCGTCGTGGAGGTCGATGGCGAAAAGCCAATCTCCTTGGTGTAACTGAGGGTAAATTTGGTTCAATGCCAGCATCCTGAGGTTGAGAATGGGCCTGAACTTATTCTGGTCTTTCTTTTTGACGAGAAAGAATCTTGAATATAGCCCGTGCCGCATTGTAGATGAGGTACGGGTTCAACCGCCTGTTTCTGTAAGAGAATGTTGGTCTCTGACTGTAATTGGTGCCATTGCAATATGGATTGTTTCAGAGGTATCGACGGTGGAGGACTGATGAATCTGATAGAATATCCATTATTAACAATATTCAGCAGCCAATTGTCTTGCGTGATTTTTTGCCACTCTGCCAGGTAATGTTGAATGCTTCCCCCTACCGGAGCAGGTAACGGAAGAAAGGGAAGAAAGGAGTCAGGGTTTCGACCATGCAGGTAGTTTGCCTCCTTGCGCAGGTTGCTGTCCTGATCTTCCTCTGGCCTGTCGCTTCTGATAAGGCTCATAGGATCGTTGGTACTGTTGTTGTGTGCCTGACTGGCGACCCTGATACCACCAAGGGGTTTGAACCCTGTGTGGGATAGTGGCGTTGAAAGGGTCTGAAAGATTTACACTGCTCCTCAGGTCTTTCCAAGCCAACAGCTTTCAGCGTCTCCATTCATCCTGGCCATTTCTTCGTCCTCGTGAGTGCCGAAAAGGGTTGTTCCCGAAAACGGGAGATTCAGGATGCGCTGTTGGGATTCAGTTTAAGACACATGAGGCGCAGCCATGAGTGCCACAGAAGAGCTACGCTGTGGCAAGAAGAGATGTGTCCGCTGCTGCACTTCTGACTTGATTAGAGACCATAAGACCTTCTGACAAGGTCTCATTAAAGTCCTCTCATTTGACTGAATGGAGGTAGTCCACAAACTGTTGGAGCGATTCACACAGTGCCCTGCCATATCTGCCTATTAAGGCTGTGGCACTAGCTGCTTTCATGGTAGTCACTGCTGTGTTGCAAACCTTCCTCCCTACTGAGTCTATTTTTCGACTCTCTTTGGCCAGTGGCACTGTCGAGGCTGGAGCCGTGCCATGTTGTTTCTTCACCACCACCACAAAGACAGAATCCGGAGCCGGGTCTGTCCGCAGGAAGGCAGGGTCCTGCTCTCGAGGGCGGAATTTCTTTTGCAGCCTGGATGGAGCTGACTTAATTGAAGGTGTCAGAAAAAACTCCATAGCTGGCTCTAGGAGACCCGAAACAAGAGACAAAGGGCGTGAAGCTTGTTTTTGCTGTAGAGTCTCAAATATTACTGAAATTGTCAGCGTTGGAGTGGACACTGGGATATTTAATTTTGAAGCACCAGAACCTCTTGAAAGGTCGAGATGTCATCCACTGGTGAAATGCATGCGGGAAGGAAGTCCGATAGTGTCGGAATGTATCTCCCTGTGCTTGAGGAGGAGGTATCCCTGGTATGTCTCGAATGAGACCTTTCTTCATGGTGCCGACGATGGGAGTATCTTGAGTGAGTAGAGGAGCGTCTTCGTCTGTGAGACCGATGTCGAGGAGGTTTTAAGTGAAAACTGTACAAATTCCTGTCAGAAAAAGACAGAAAAGGGTAGGGAAAGGCCAAAGACGTCGAGTGAAGTATGGAGGCGGCGGAGGAGGTGAGACCTAGACCTTGGTCTAGGTGGAGATTATTTGGGAAATTCAGAAGTGAATTTTGAAGAAAAAAAACAAAATTAGTCGTGCTCAGTGCTCCAAAGTCCTGATAGCAGAAAAAAAACAAACAAAAAAAAAAAAAACTTAAGTAACTGCCACTAGCTATGCATGATGGGATACTGGTGGTCTCTGGATTCTTAAAGGCACAGCTTCTAATTTCAAGACATATAATGGCAGCCTATGAGGCTAGTCTGTCCTCTCTCATTCATCACTATCATGAAAAAAAGGAGTTTTGTGAAGGGGATTTTTCTGTGTTAAACAATACAAAATTGCACAAAATATAGTGTACTGGCGGCGGAAGTCGCAAAATGCAACATCACCAGACGATGGGGTGCACACCTCCCTCCGTCAGTGGAGGAATGGGAGAATGACTTAGATTGGTGCCAATGAGCAGAAGTAGTAGTGTAAAAAAGTAGAGGATGCTTAAAGAAATGGGAGAAAATATGGTCCCCATGTCGTAACTACAGGAGTACATAGAGAGGACTAATGACCCCTATCACACGGACACACCGGCTCTGTATTGATCAATATTGAGTTTGCCACATCTCCCTTCCCTGCTTTTAGGCAGAATGGTTAATCCAAGGTATTTTCACTTTTATAATTTCTTCTCTGCTGATTTTTTCCAACCTTTTTCAATTACTTTTGGTGAATAACCTCTACGTTTGAATCTCTGGGCTGTCCATTTGCTGTGTTTGACCCATTCGGTATTTTCTGAACATATCCTTCTCAGGGAGACCGAAACGCGTTGGGTTGTTTGTTTAGCGGAAACAAGCCCGTAAAATGCTGAATTGAAATAAAGAAGCTGAAATAACTTCACCCGCGAGTGCGCTCTTTTCTTCTGAAAAGAGGGTTTTGGATATATATATATATATCTCGATTGTGGTGGTTGAGAAATAAAATACCTGGAAACACAACAATTGGGTTCGTTTCCGTCATTTCCCAAGTGAAGTAGTGAAGAACGGTGTTTGATATATATATATATATATATTTGTGTGTATATGTATATACGTGTGTATATGTATATACGTGTGTATATGTATATACGTGTGTATATGTATTTGTATATATATCACGATGATTTCCAATTCACATCCACTTTGCTTGGATAAATGGGCACGGACTCCGTTAGAATAAGTGCAAGAATCATTTATTTAGCTCGCATCAACTTGCCATAAATATATATATATTTTATTCTTTATATTAAACACGCTCATAAGACATTACAGGATTGAATACATGCGCATGCATCCAACTAGTTTAAGTTACAAACAAAAGTACATCTTGGGGGAGGGAGAGGGGGTTATATCACCATACACAACATAAGAATTATCATAAGGAGACTAATAACCTTTTCACAAGAAGCAAAAATAATCAAGGATATTTTGAAAACGAATTGGAAGATACTTAAACTTGACCCTACGGTAGCAGAAATCATGGGAAATAACCCCAACGTAACATACAGGAGAGCTAAAAATCTAAAGGACACACTGGTTCAGAGTCATTTTTGGAAAGAAAGGAACCAACAAACAGTGGCTACGAACTACAGGATTTGTCAAGTGCCATAACTGTAAGGTTTGCCAAATTGCAAAAAATAAAAAGGAAGTCAAAGGGCAAACAAAAAAGTATGGAAAATCCAAAAATTAATCACATGTAAAATCCAATATGTGGTTTACGTCATTGAGTGTCCGTGCTCCCTGAAGTACGTGGGAAGTACAATCTGTGAACTGAAAAAGAGAATCTTGGAGCACGTGCGAGCTACCATAAATAAGGATCGCAGTAATGCAGTTGCGAAGCACATGGAACAGAAACATGCGAGTGACTGGAAACTACTGACATTTTATGGAATAGACACCGTGGAGAAACATGCACGAGGTGGCAACCGGGAAAGAAAACTTTGTCAAAAAGAATCGCGCCAAATACTATCCTTACGAACATACACCCCGTATGGGTTGAACCAGGACGAGGAACTGTATGTACATTTGGAATAATATCGCTCAAACAGGAAGCTTCCCGTACATAGCTTTGCTTTTAATCACATAGATGCATTCGATTAAATGTTGAACCCAAAATGTAATTCTTTTCCCTTTTATTTTATTATTTATTTTCTTTTTATTTTATTATTTCCCCTGTTATTACGTTGTAGGAAATTTTATCATATGATAAAAAAAAATGAAGCAAGCAGAATACAGTTTGTTGAGAATATATCTTATAATGATGTGTAAAACATGTTCCCACTGGAGGGAGAACGAGGTGAGGGCTGAAGGAATCACCCACTGGAGGGTTGTATTTGAGGAAGACGTGTTAAATATGAAATTTCATAAAAGGAGTGATAAATTCCATAGACTCACCCAGAATGTGATACAGTCATTAATCAGGCATAAGTATTACATTTTGAAAACCATGTAGATTTTTTGTGAATGGGGATAAAATGAAATATAATTGAACTAATTTTGTAAAAAAACTGCATGTCCCAGAAATCCTGTGAGGGAACAGGAAATCACATGATAAAATTTTTGAATTCAACTAGCAAGAGGAAACCGCGTAAATCATCCGTGATCAAGGTCTCAGGGAGACTGAAACGCGTTGGGTTGTTTGTTTAGCGGTAACAAGCCCGTAAAAT